>OZ020507.1:64341347-64743847 GCA_963971375.1 Platycheirus rosarum | reverse complement strand
TTCAGCTTAGATCAATTTGCCACAGAAGAGCTTTCCCGCTACTTCATCCACTCTACACTTATGCAATGTTGGCGAGGCTTTCAAAGGAATTCCTACACCGATTCCATCGTCAACACAAAAGTGCTTTCTATACACACTTTTTTTCTTTTTAACACTGTGTGAAAACTAATCCTACTCTCTTTAAATAATGTACCCAGATTCCAGGCATCATCTGGTCCATAGAAAGATGTGTAGCGGTCCCTGTACATTTTTTATGGGACTAGGGACTACTAACACATTTGCATTTTTGTGGGCACGAAACGTATGGCTGATTGGCTGCTTCACACACGAATCTCATACGTATTCACATATACAAAATAAAATTTCAGGGTTTGCAAGGCATGGTCGGTACGGGTTCCTTTTTCTTTTTTCTATGATCGGGTCATATTTCCAAATAATTTCCGGCTCTTCAGTGCCCTGGGCAAGTATTGGTTTCTTACTTAGGTCTCTCGATAGCAGTCCCTCAACGCCTTCCACTTCTTTTTACACGCATCAACTGTAAAATTGATTTTACTAAAAAAAAAACAATTAATTTGCAATTTAATGTATTTACCTGGTATCCCAAATGCTATCAAAATATTCCTCCACACTTGCGCCTTCTTTTAAATTGTTCTTATACCTAGTTGAGGTTGGTTAAATACCATGAAATATTTTCTTTTTTAACCAGCTCAATAACTCGGTTGCTCCCTCACACATTTTGTTTTCGTTTGATTGAGCTAGTTCAAGCTTTTCTTGAGATTTCTGAGCGGTCAAGAATTTTTCTCAGTCATTTTCAATGGATCTGTAAAAAAGAGATCTCGGGGGCATCAGAAACATGAACTGACCTATTTTTTGCTGTGAAATGTAAAAATTGGAGTTGAGTGAATGTGCGCTGCAGCTACCTTTTTTAAGCTACAGGTGCTCATTGTAGTCGCGTTATATGGTTGGCGTAGTTTAAAATTTGACAGCGCTGCAAACTCTGTTAAGCACACACAAACCAAAGTTTTACACTTTTCTTGTCGTATGTTGGTGGCTTTAGAAGTAAAAAGAGTGAATTTACAGGTTAAATATACCTGAATGAACAATATGAATACAAACATGAGCAGAATATTCCTAACCGGATATCCACATCTAGCTTCCTAAAGCTTACTTTTGATTATTATTTTAATTTTTTTTAGCCCCAAGGTAGTGTTGTTTTAATTTAAGTTCAAGTTTTGGTTTCTATTTTAAAAGTACACAAAATCTCAGGATTCTCTTTAAAAAACAAACAAATTTACAGTTAACTGGAAATTCAGAAGTCTTAAACTTTTATAACCGTTTCAAATACAATAATACCCATATTAGATAGATATATATATTAAAAATTGAGCACGACTGGGTCGCAGGTACTTGTTATTATGGGCCTAATTACATTGGAAGCCAAGATCTTTGACAAAAACAAATAACATTTACGTTGAAAGTAACACAGTTTGAACTTATAAAAAACTATCCAAACCGCAATACTTAACGGTTTCTAGTAAATATGAAGCACGCCACAACACGTCTTAAATAACAAAATTGTAGGATGGATTTTGATAAAATGCGGATTGTATTTTGAGGTTTCTTAGAGTTTTTTATACATGTGATTATAAAATTTAAAATAATTTTTTTGATTAGTTTTAAAAAATATTGATTCTTCAAAAAAAAAAAAAATATTAATTTTTTTATTAGAAAAAAGCTATTTAAAATTTTGATATGCAAAATTAATTTGGCCATCTAAATCTTTGACAGAAATCCATAGGGCCGTTACCGAGAAAGCCAAAAATTAAAAAAAAAAACGTTGTATGAAAGGTTCCGTTAGTACACTTTTCCCGTATATGTGACTCTGATCAATTGATAGCCAACAAAAAAATTCTCAAAAATTTTCATCAAAATCGTTGGAACCGAAACGGTCGTATGGCAAGTACCATTATTTTTAACCATACAAATAAAATTTCAATTTCCCCTCTGAGGTTTGCAAGAGATAAACACATACCAAATTTGAAGACAATCGCTTAACCCGTTTATGCTGCAGCTCGATATACACCCGGACGGATAGACAGACAGACAGACAGACAGACAGACAAACAGACAGACAGACGGACATTCTTTGCCAATGACTTTTTTAGGCTTCTCTATGATCGTAATGTCATGTTTGATTGTTATCTCAATTTTTTTATATTCACGAATCCTAAACTTGCTTTATAGTCCTTATAAGCCCAAATAAAAAGGGATATAAAGGCTTCAGAATCCCGACGAAACGCATTTATAGAGTGACCTATTGTCAAGTAAATTAATTGGTATACACCACTAAATTTACCGAAAGCCGTATTTTTTTTCATTTATTTATTTCTTTATACATATTTACTTGATAAGCAAATTACATACATATGTATTGTAGACGGAAATTGGAAAGTTTATCGATATTCCAAACGTGACGTACAAAATTACGCCGTCCTAGATTCCATCATCATGACATGACATGACATACATTGTATAGAATATAGACACATACACCCAAGACAAAACCTACTCCAAATACAAAAATGGGCACGACTGGGTCGCACGTACTTGCTCTAATGTGCCTACTTACATTGGAAAGCAAGATCTTTGACAGAAACAAGTAACATTTACTTTGAAAATAACACAGTTTGAACTTATAAAAAGTATCAAAACCACAATACTTAACGGTTTTTAATAATAATGAAGTACGCCATCACACGTCTTAAATAACAAAGAATTTATGAAAAATGTATTTCGATTTGTAGGACCGGTTTTGATAAAATCCTGTTTTTTATTTTTAGTTTTTTGAAAAAAATTTCTTTTGAAGTTTTGGTATGCAGTTTTGTAGAGTTTATTAATATTCATGTGATTATAAAATTCAAAATATTTTTTTTTTGATTAGTTTTAAATATATTGATTTTTCAAAACAAAAATTCAAAAATTAATTTTAATTAGAAAAGAAAAGTAATTAAAAATGTTGATATGCAGAATTATTTAAACTACTTAGATCTTTTTACATATAAAGTTTGAGATTAATACAAGGAACCGTTACCGAGAAATCCGAAAATTTAAAAAACCGTTATATGAAAGGTACCGTTAATAGACCTCTCCCGTAAATTTGGTTCTAATCAAATGATAAACAATACCAACAAAAAAATTCTCAAAAATTTTCATCAAAATCGTTGGAGCCGTTTTCGAGAAAAATAAGCTTTTCCTAAACGGTCATATGGCAGGTACCGTTAGTTTTAAGCCAAAAAACTAAATTTCAATTTCCCCTCTCTGGAATGCCAAAATAATAACATACACCAAGTTTAAAGATAATCGCTTAGGCCGTTTAGGCTGCAGACAGACATATTTTCTCGATCACTTTTTTTGACTTCTCTATGATCGTAATGTCATGCTTCATTGTTATCTCAATTTTCTTATATTCACGAATCTTAAACTTGCCTTATAGTCCCTATAATCGCAAGTTAAAAATGATCATGTTGTCCTTTACATAGTCTCTTAAAAATAAATGTTAAATTTTCCAAGTTTTATTATTGCTAAAGTGGAAAAGACTAACTAAGTATATAGTAGATATCTTTGCTAAAACCTTTAAAAATTAATTCACTTTTTCGAAAAAGATTCTTGCACTTAAAAATGCACATAGGGGCAGTACGCGTGCGACCCAGTCGTGCATTTATTTTATACGTCCTCTTTTTATTCTCTATTTCTATGTTCCCTTTACAGAATTTCCAGAATCAAACAAAAAAAATTCCCTTTCTTGCTTCAATTTTATAGTTTCAAAATAAAACCAATATTTTTTTCATATAAGACTACATTAACACGTTTAAAAAGAATTTCAAGATTCGAGAGTCAAGCCCTTATTTTGAAAATCAAAGGGTGCTTTCTTAGAGGTATAGAACTCCCGATAGGGATAACTGATATACTATGGAAAATCAACATGCAAAGACTTACACCATAACAACGTTTACAAATCGTGGAATTCTGTATCCAAAATTCGCGGTTTGGGGTGATTTGTCTTACTTTGCGGCGTTTTTTTCATTTTTAAGTTAGGGGTGATTTTTCACATAAAAACTTTTCGAATACAAAATTTTACCAAAACATGAATGAAAAATAGCCCCAAAATAGATTTCTTGTATGTACAACGAAAAATATTCCCAATTTTAAATCAGATGAAAGATAAACACACATTTTTAACTTATTGTACAAGGTTTTATTGTCATTTTTTTTATTTAGAGACTTCAATGTTTTCTTCAACATTTTGCCTACAACAAGGACACCTGTCGCTTTCATTTCCATCTGCTAAGGCGTCTGCCACGAGCTCCAAATGGCACTCTCTGCAGACTTTTAAGTGTCTGCATGTTAAAAAAAAACAATTGAGGGTTGTAAGTTTTGACACACAACACAAACTTCAGGGTCAATCAGCTGTTCTGAATTTGATGGTCCAGCTGTTTGATTATCGTCTTCATTGGCTGATTCTTCATGAGAAGTTTCTACCTCTTCAATATCATCATCTTTGGAGACCATGTCGTTGCACACATCGTTATCGCCAAAAACAATACGCGAAAGAAATTTTGCCTTGTTGAAGGAGAAGATTTGCTTGTATAATTTTGGTGTTTCTCTCCGAACCTTTCTCTTTTTAACGGCTGTAGATCCTCCACTATTGGCCAACATTTGAAAGGAGCGTGCTTTGAAGAACTCTTCAGTCCGAAGAACTTTAACAAACTTGAAAAAGTTGCCGTTTTTTCTGCCTGTCTCCCCAAAACACCATTGTATGCCTCAATAGCAGAAGTTGTCCTTGTATTTTTGTCATAAACACTGAAGTTTTCGAATCCAATCTACACCTACAACAATGTAACATTTAATATGAAATCACAAATAAAGATTTGAATGTCAAAATTACTTTATTCATCTACTGCGTTTCGAAGTACTTTAAAAAAGAACTAAAACTGCCGGTGCTATCCATGAAAGCTATAGTTGACCGAATGTGTTGATATGCGCCTGGAATATGATATGGTGGCAAGAGAGGGAGAGCCATTGTCTTCTGTGTACTCCTCTTACTTACATTTCGCCGTATCGCTTTTCAATAATGAAACCTAAAAAAGTTTGTTTATTAAAAAAAAAAAAAATTCAAGTACAAGATCTACGTAAAAAATTACCAGCCCTCAATATTTTTTGCTTGCGGGAAAATCGCTGCACAGCTTGTCTCATTCCAGTTTCATAATCTGTTATAAATACAGATTATAGATGTAGAAAATTACACGGATTTACTAAATAAATAATCGTACAAGAAAATCGTGCGATTTATTTTGTACGATTATTAATTTTAAAAAATCGTACAAGAAAATCGTGCGATTAATTTCAAAAGTCGCACCATTTTCTCGTACGATTATTATTAAATCGCGTGATTTTTTAAATCAATAATCGTACATTTGTTTGATTTTCTAAATAAATAATCGTACAAGAAAATCGTCAATCTGTCTGTACGGATGTATTTTGGACTGCAGCTTAAACGGTTGGGCCGTTGGTCGTTTTCAAATTTTGAACTTAAGGTTATTTTGACATTTTACAGAGTAGTTTTTACAATTTTTTTTTTAGCTCAACAATTCAAGGTACCTGTCATATAACCGTTATGTAAAAGCTTATTTTTCTCGAAAACGTTCTGTGTAGTACTGTAGGTATGCATTATATTTTGGTGAAAAAAAATTAATATATTGCGCTAAAAACGGCACCTCCCATAGGACCAGTTTTTTTTCTTCGATTTTCTCGAAAACTGCTGATTCCATTAAAATCAAAATTGATATTGAAGAAGATGTAGGTAGCCTAAGTAATTTTGCATTAATTTTTTTTTCGAAAACTTTTTTTTTGTATTTTTAATAATTTAAAAAAAATTGTATTTTTGAAAAATCAATATTTTGAAAACGGGTAAGTAAATATTTATTTTTAAGTTTGGTTTTTAAATGTACGTTATTTTTGTGCTTAAGGTTGTATTCTTGAATTATTATTTTTTTAAGTTGTTAAAAAAAACCGTTTTATTTAAAAACGGCTCTAACAATGTTAAAAAAAAATTCACAAAATTCACACTTTTTCACATTTTTAAAGAAATAAAATGGCGTTTAAATTTTTCCGCTGAAAACTATTTTACGTACTTTTTTCAAACAATCAAGTCAGAAAAATCGAATATAATCTTTGAAGTTTCCTTAATATTTTTCAAATTTTATTCCAAGCTGTGACCGCACATAAGAGCAATACGTACGATCCAGTCGTGTAATTTATTTTTTCCGCAAAACTTCTCGCAGTGCATTTTATTTTTCGACCATTTTTGGCTTGTCAATGCTAATTAATCGTCAAACTAGTTGATTCTTTAAACTAAAATCACCGTTATGAGAATTGTTGTATTCTTCGTAATAAACTTGTAACATTTAAGCATGAATTAGAAAATTTTTTGTTCCTGTTTGCATTCAAATAACAGCGGGCTCAAAGAAAACTATTATCTGCACTGACAGCCTTTCCACAATTGAAGCCATTAAAAATACGGAAAATAATAAACCTTTTCCAACTCTAATCCGAAACAAATTGATCCAAAGCAAAAACAGGATTAAACTTATATGGATCCCTGCACACATTGGTATAAAAGGGAACGAAGCGGCGGATAAAGCTGCTAAGGCCGCATGAAAAGAACCCCTTACCACCTTTTTTATCCCAAATAAAAAAGATACGAAAAGGGAAATTAACAGCCACTGGGATGCTGTTCACAGACAAGATTGGAAACAATATGTACACCACTACGTTCAATTTAACACCACAGGTGAAAATTCTTCATACCCAGCAAACTGCTCATGGAAAAAGATTAAAATATATGTGCGTCTACGGTTAGGACACATACGCCACCCATAGCCACATTATATCAATATGCAACCCACCAATATGCAACTTCTGTTCCAGAAACAAAATCCTCACAATAAAACACATCATCAACAAACTTCTTCTCAGCCCTTCAGAACAAAACATAGATCTTATTTACAAACTTATCTCTGAAATTAACATGGACAACGAAATTAAATTTTTTTTTCTTTTTTAATTTATAATTAATTTTTTAGGATGTATCATATCAATTCTTTTTTATTCTATAGAGCAAAAAGCCCTGGTAGCTAAGTGCTCAAAATTATTATTAGCATTGTAATTTATTACTTGTTAATAAAGTTATAAATAAATAAATAAATAATATTGGGGCCAATTTACATTTTCAACTTGTTACGATTTTTTAAACTAAAATCACAGTTATGAGAGCAGTTGTATTTTTCGTAATATTGTTTACATTTTAGTTTACATTTAAAATGAAAAATATCCGTAATATTCTTTCTGTCCATTTTTCATTTTCAATTTAAGTGTTTCTTATTCAACAAATTTGTTTGGGGCCTTTTTTTCATTTGGTTTGGGGCAATATTTCAAATTTTAAAGTGTGGCCATTTTTCATAATGAAAAATCACCCCATTTTTTGGAGTGATCTTTCATATTTTTAAGTGCGAAAATGTGGGGCCATTTTTCATTATGAAATTTGGCCCCAAAATTAGAAATGAAAAAAGGCCCCAATAAATGGAAAAATACCCCAATCCTACAAAATTTTATCGATTTTTGTTGTTTTTGTTTCTCTTTTTAGGGCCATTTTTCATTTCTTGTTTGGGGTCATTTTTCATTGGGGCCAAATTCCATGTAGCCCTAAAAGCAGAATTTTCGTTTTTGGAGTGAGATCCGCATGAGACTCTTGAGACTTCATCACATGCCGAAGGCGTCATCAGGGCCCATTTGTTTTAAAATCCGAAACCGGTGCAAACATTAGAGTGAATTGCGAACGCTACAGGCAAATGATTCGTGAATTTTTTATTTCTCATGTCATTGGAAATGATTTGGAAGATAAATGGTTCCAACAAAACGCCGCAACATGTCATACAGCGCGTGCAACCATTACTTTGTTGAAAGAAGATAAGAAATGGACCTGTGAAGTGGCCAACTCGTTCATGTGGTTTGACACCTCTGGACTACTTTTTGTGTGGGTACGTCAAATCTCTGGTCTATGCTCATAAACCAGCAAGGACTAATCATATATTGACGAAATAAGACAGGGTATGCTCGAAAAAGTGGTGCAAAATTGGACCGACAATCGATAGGATGGCTTTCATAAGGCGCAGTCGTGGAGGCCATATATGCCAGAAATTATTTTGTAACATTAAATGCAATGAAATTTGCGAGCTTATAAAGCCAAAATTGGTCATTCCATTGAATTTGTTTTGTTTCATTTAAAAAAAGTTTCTATGCCTCTAATAAAAACAACCCTTAAAAACTCTTATACCGCCGGTCCACATTTTTAACGAAAAGACTAAAATCTTGTATAAACAGTTGAGTTTCTCTAAGATCTCAAAACACCAAGTTCTTACTGATTTGTTCTAAAATCTATTGTCGAAAATAAGGTTCCCGGAAACTTTGTCAACAAATTGATTTCTCCTAATCTGAATCGTCTAAAGAACATGTGCAAAGGTTTCTTTTGTTAAACTAAAGATTGCTTAGAAATATTTTCAGGTTCAGGAACTTCCAAAATGTTTGCTCTAGTTTTCAGATTTGTTCTGATCACACGTATGTTTTTATAATTTATAATAGATCCCTAAGACCGCTTGTAACAAAGCCATCTGATCAACACCATTTATCTTTCTCATCATATTTTCAGCATCGATTTCTATTAGCCCATTACCATTTATCGTAAGTTTATAATAATGGGCAGCTACAGTGCATTTGAGAGTGGCTTTTTCAGCAGGTTTCCAGCTACCAAAATCAAATTCTTTGAATATTCCTCTGAGGTTGATAATTACTCCTTCAATATCATTACTACCACTCCCTTGCATTCCACCACGGAGCGTCAAAGCTACTGAATTTCCATTTATATCAACCCAAATAGCCGAAAGAGCTCTGTATCGTATTCAGAAAAAGTGAAATCTGCTTCAAGCTTCTCCATGCCCATATCAATATTTATTGGAATATCCATACCACCAGCACGATACTCCTCTGTTTTTATGGTAAGTTTTGGTAGCGTAATTTCACCTATTTTTCTTGCATAACCACGACCATCAACAAATACGTTAAAATTTCTCAGTATTTTCGGTAATACTTTTTATATATTATAGGGATCACTTCTTGCTTCACGCGCTTGAAAAATTGTAACTGAGATGAACATTGAAAATTGCACTTTTATAATAAGCAACTGCGCCAAACCAAAAATATGTAAATATATGAAATCGATACCAAAATTGCTGTCACTTGATATCAAACCATAACAACGATTGTCGATTTGATAATCACCTTACATGGAGCAAAATCTTAATAATCAACTATCGACTATCGCGTTAGCCGATTAAATCCCTGATATGCTCCAAAAGTTATGTAAAGAAGCCAGGCGTTGTCCAGATAAACAAAAAAATAAAATAAATAAACGACAAATAAAATATTTTTATTGCTTACGCTAACACTGCTAAACCAAGAATGACGAGACGCTTGAAAGTAATCCACTAGCAGCCGTTAGATTTAAATAATTTGTTTAAGATCACTACGGTTGCCATGCTCTTTTTAAAAATAAATAATGATTTACATTACATAAAATAAATAAATTTACTGGCGCAACAGCTCCTTAAGAAGCCAAGGCCTAGTGACTTATACTCTCAACCATTCCTGTGTGTGTGTTGTTAATATGCAAGAATGGAATGGAGGGGACCTACAGTTTACCGCCTAGTCCGAACGGCTACATGAGATGTTTTTTTTTCGAGACAAATTTTACTCTTGGAGGTATAAGGTATAATTTTTGGTGCAAATTGTAATATAATTTTTTTTAATTAATATTTAATAAAATATTAAGAAAAGAAAATCAGAAAATAATACTAAATTTTTAAATAGCAACATGCCTTTAGGAGTCTAAGACTGTAATGCGGTTAACAATTACTTTATGTGTAAATATTTCTCTGCTTGGTTCCTTTATTCCTATAGGAGTAATCTCTGCCTGTTAGTTTTGTATCAAATTCGAATTTTCCAATTCTGATACTTATACCTTGTCTATCTTTTATCTTTTTTATCTTTGAAATAAGTTTTTCCTTTTTCGTGAATGTCCTTGACTATGTAACGAGGCAGATGTTTTATATTGCGAATTCTTATTTTTTTAACAAATTGTCGGTCTTGAAACGGATGTTGTTGTTCACAACTTCATTTGTTTTATTAATAAGTTTTTTTTTGTTTCCCTAACATTCTTTTGAGATTTCTCATTCGGACTCATTCCATGTCGAATAAAAATGGTCATTATAATCTGTTCAATTTATATTTTCAGTACAGGGAAGATAGGATATCTGCCTTTCACTCTTACTGTTATGGATTTCAATAAGCTATCTCCATTTTAAAGCTCTCGAATGGTTGCCATACTGGGCATTATAAATTGGTATAATTCTCACACAAATGTAGGTATGGTTACCAACTTTTTATTAAAATTTTATGAAAACAGAAACATGTAGACCGTAAACTAAATCTAAAAAAATCAAATTAAATTAAATCCATCTTATTCTTTTTTGAAAGCCATTCTATATCCTTAAAAAATTGAAGGAGCAGGATTTTTTTTATAAGTTTATGTTATCGTATAACAGGTACCGTTAATATTTGAGCTAAAGAAAAAATTAAAGTAAGGCCTCTGTAGAATGTCAAAATTGTCTTATGTTATAAATTTGAAGACGATCGACCAAGCCGTTCAAGCTGTGGTCCAAAATACATCCGTACAGATAGACACACATAATTATTTTCCAGTAACTCAAATACGTTTCTCAATCGTAATGTGTTTGATTATTATCTCAATTTATTTTTGTGTATGAATGTATAACTTGCATTAAAGTACTTATAATCGCAAGTAAAAAAAAATTGTCAACAAATATTGCATTATGTATTTTTATTTTAACCGTTTTTTTATCAAGCAAAATTAAAACGAAAAGATGTAAGCAAAAAAACATAGCGACAACACCTTCTTCTTTAAACTTAAAATATGCTCTCATTCGCTCTAAGAAAGCTTCAATTCTGGAACTTTCATAACAATAACCAAAGAAAAAGGTATTATAATGTCCATTAATGGCGAATGGTAACTATGCAGTAGTGCTTTTTTTAAAAATAACAAAAATAAGCGAGAGGCAAAATGATAATCAGTCTCCTGCTCCTCGCAGCCGGGGAGCAGACAGGTCTTGGTGGGATGTACGTGGGTTAAATGAAGTATTACAACAGAAATTTCAATGTATTTCAGGGTTATCTTTTATATTTAAGTGGCAATATCTTAAGTTGAGTGCGATGCGAACACTTGCAGGTACCAGTGTGTTTGAAAGCTCTCTTCCATAGATCTGTACTGAACATATAAATTGAACAGAGTATAGGTTTCTATTTTGAAATAGAATGAACTGAGTTGTCAATGTCCATATATTCTTTGTTCAGCTTTAAAATCCGCATGTGCTCATTTAGGGTAAGAACAGTTGGATGTTTAGTTAGTTTATCTATGCAGGTTAGGTACATATCATTTTTGTTAAGAAACCATATATCTATATGCATAATGTCATTAGGCTTACTACGATTTTCAGAAATCATAAAATGTGTCTTTATAGGATGCCGATTATATTTGCACACATTGCATATTATGCAATTATAAATATATTTCTGGATTTCTAATATTAAGTAAGGAAAATAAAATTCGTTTTTCAGGTCCAAGTATGTTTCTTCTATGTGAAGGTGTGTTTTCTCAATTAATTCAAACAATTTTTCTATAAACGTTATATCTGTAAGTAGCTTTGTAAACCGAAGCATTTTCATATTTAATGAATTAGAAAAAAAATTTATTCTGAAATTCAATGAGAATATTGTCTTCTTCACAGTAAACTCCTAACGTACGTTTAATTGGTAGTAGTTCTTTTAATTTTTTTCAAACAATACTCGTAGCAGTTTTCTAATGAGATTGTGGTTCTTCTTTTTTTATACAAGATTTTGTTGGTATCTGTATTTGACTAACCTTTTCCAATAACTAACTGAATTTTGTAAATATTTAAGGAGCTCTTCTTGACGTTTTCAAAACTACTGTGAATTGTGGCTACGTCTGATCTGATATCTTCACCTTCTACAGTCTCCAAGCGACCGAGAAAATTAGCTATATTATTTTATTTTCCTTTTATGTATTCGATTTCGAAATCAAATTCATTGAGTCTGATTTTCTAGCCCTCTAAAAGGATATTTTTCTCGAAAACGGCTCCAAGAATTTCTATGAAAAAAAAAATAAGTAGGTAAGGTGGTGAAAAAAAGTGTAATATGGTGGGCTAAAAACGGTACCTCCCATGGGACCGTTTTTTTTTTCTTGGACTTTCCCGAAAACTTGATGACATGATTAGTATTTAAATAGATATTCAAGAAGATGAAGCCTTAGTAATTTCTCATTAATTTTTTTTCAAAAACTTTTTTTTTACATTTTTAATAATTATTTCTAATTATATTTTTTGAAACATCAATGTTTTGAACACGGGTAGGTGAATTTCTTTTTAAATATTTTTTTAAATGTATGTTATTATTATGCTTAAGTTGTAAAAAAAAACACACTTTCTTACATTTTTTAAAGAAATAAAATGGCGTTTAAATTATTTCACTCAATACAATTTATCGTACTTTAATCGAACAATCAAAAGTCACAAAAATCGAATAAATGCTTTGATGTTGACTTTAATTTTCTTAAATTTTATTCTACACGTACATACTTGCGAACCAGTAGTGCAATTTATTTTTTTAAATAAAATAAATTGAGATAACAATCAAACATGACATTACAATCATAGAGAAGTCTAAAAAAGTTAGTAGCAAGAAATGACTGTCTGTGTGTCTGTATGCCTGTCTGTCTGTCTGTTTGTCTGTCTGTCTGTCAGTATGTATAACGAGCTGCAGCCTAAACGGCTCCAAATTTGGTGTGCGTGATTCTTTTGACAATCTGCATTGAAATTTTATTTTTAGGCCTAAAAATAACGGTACCTGCCATATGACCGTTGGAAAAGCTTATTTTTCTCGAAAATGGCTCCAACGATTTTGATGAAATTTTTTGAGAATTTTTTTGATACTTGATCAAAACCAAATTTACGGAAAAAGTCTATTAACGGTACGTTTCATAACGGTTTTTTAGTTTATGGCTTTCTCGGTAACGGCTCTTTGGATTTCTGTCAAACTAAATACTTGAGAAGATATAGATAGCCAAATTAATTCTGCATATCAGAATTTTGAATAACTTTCATTTTTCTAATTAAAATAAATGTTTGATTTTTTTTTTTTTTTTTTGAAAATCTATATTTTTAAACTAAATAAAGAAAATAATTTTAAGTTTTATAATCACATGTATATTAATAAACTCTAAGAAACTGAATATCAACAAAAAATTCAAAAAACTAATAATAAAAAACAGAATTTTATCAAAATCCGTTCTACATTCACGAAATACTTTTTGCATAGGCTCGTTATTTTGCAAATGTATTATGGCCTACTCCATTTTTACTAAAACCGTTAAGTGTTGTAGTTTTGATACTTTTCTTAAGTTAAGATAGTGTTATTGTTCTATGTTAATGTTACTTATTTTTTTTTAATTTTATTCAACGATGTGTACGCAGATATTAGCAAGTACGTGCGATCCAGTCGTGCAATTTATTTAAATTTCATTCGACGAAAGACATGAAACATTGCGTCGATGTTCGATGTTTCTATCAATATTAACGCTCTGTTTATATTCTATCGAGCAGGTGTAGCAATTATTGAGAAGCACCTGCCCAGTGGTGGGAGTTATACTTAAGTTTTGGGCGTATAAACGCTGTATAAATTGTAGCCAGATCAGACGGGGTGAAAAACTTCTTACAGAAAACCTAAGCAGTTAACAGCATTCATGGCGATCTCAAATATATGGCCATTCTAACGGAGGTTATTGTTAACACACATACCGTGTACTGAAAGTTTTACGGTTTCTTCGATTCAAGTGCCATTCATGGACAATGGCATTGGGGGTATGTTTAGCTTTAATGGCAGAAGATAGCATTGAGTTTTCGAAGAAATTGCATGTCCAAAGGCGAAGGACGTGAATCATGGAACGAATATGAAAAGCTGAGGGTAGATTTTTCAGCAAAACAGTTAAGTGGATTAGAAGTAACAAATAGAAGATTTTTATAAAAATGAGGAATAGAGTCGGAGAAAAAACGGAGCATTTAATTTATGGGAATCAGACTTGCATCCGTCCAATTTTGAATTGAACGGTCCAGAAGATACCTTCTACTCCAACGAACAAGAGTATCATCGACCCCAAAAGCACGCATTTTCGATAAGAGAGCTTCATGCCAAACTCTACTAAATGCCTTGGATATATCAAGCGCAATAATCTTACTTTCACCAAAGCGGTGAAGAGATTTGTTCCACTGTTTGGTGAGATATGCCATCACATCAGATTTTGTCTCGTGGTGATTTAGGTTCCTAGATGCGAATGATATTGGATGATTGATTTGGGAAAGAACTGCCCCCAAAGCTCCATTGCTAGCATCAGTCGCCAGAGTGAACATTTTGGAAAAGTCTGGGTAAGCTAATATTGGATTTGTACATTTAAATGTTTTCAGCTTGTCAAAGCACTCAATGCAGCCTGTCTTGAACGTTGAATTTTACATTTTTTTTAGATGTCTCGTCATAGGAAGCAACATTAATAAATTTACCAGAGAAGAATGATTTTATTTGTTTGATTATTTTGGGTAATTTATTTTTTTTAATAATATCTATTTTGTTAAGGTTAGGTCTGACACACTATTTTCAAATAATATGGCCTAAATATTTAATTTTAAATGTTTAAATGTTTAATTTTACTCACACAGTTTTCTAAATATTTTGTTTAACGAGTCGATGTGCTCTTGAAGTGATGTTGAAAAGATAAATATGTTATCGCGATAAACTTCACATATTTTGTTGATTTAGTCAAACAGAATCACATTCATCATCTTTTGAAAGAACTAATGAGCATTTAAAGCCCGAACGGCATATGTGTGTACTCATGTGGCCCTTAGCAGTTGAAAAGGCTGTTTTTTATTGTTTTTTTAATTTTTTTTTATTCTACAGGGTGGGCCAAAAGAAGTCATCCATCCGATATTGTTTGGCTCTTTTTTTTCTAAATGAAAAACTTCGATTCTCCTTTTTTATTATGTTTATTTGAACCTTTAGAACTTCAGTGAGAACTTCGGGCGACAGATTTTCGCAATCGTGTCGAATGTTGTCCTTGAGGGCTTCCAGAGTCTCGGGCTTGTTCACGTAAACACGGGACTTCAAAAAACCCCACAATAAAAAGTCTGAAACGGTTAAATCGGGCGATATTCCGGCCCATGGCAAATCGGCTAAACAAGAGATGAGGTGACAGGGGAACCCCGCCTTCAGAATATCGGTTCATGTCGGTTCATGTATCGCTCCGTAGCTTGTTCACTTGTATTCTGCATCTGTCTAGTCCACAAATGTCAAAACAGATATGACATTGGCGGCCATTTGCAAAAATGAGAGTATCTTCCAAAAGTGTGATTTCTTTTCCCCACCCTGTATATAACACTGCCCTAGAATTTATTTCATATTATATTATTATAAACATACCATGCATTTATGTAGTAACCTATTTTCCTACATAGCAACAGCGTGAGCTTTATTTTTTAATTCGACAGCTCCACTAGCGACCGTTGTAGCTTTAAATAATTTGCTTAAAGTCACTACCGTCGTCGTGTTTGGTAAAGCCTGTGTTGTAGGTATGTAACTCAGGGGTTCTTTCTATCTCCGTTAATCTTTCTACTTATTTATCACGTATCTCTTGTCTGAAACTTCTAATCCACTAAGGTACTTCGCTGACACTGACAAAACACTTAGATAGTTTTTTTGTTCATTTTTGGATTTACACCATTCCTTTTCGGATGTGGATCTACAACGACAAAAACACAAATATGCTGTCTTCTGTCACTATATAAAGGAAAAAATGCAACTGGCTATTTATTTGGACCATTGACATATTGACTCTTAGCCGCTTGTAATTCCACCGTGCATCCTGCGGATTCCTTTCCATGTGTAATCATCAGTCCATCCAAATATTCACCTGGTTATGTCGAATGTTCTATCTACTTGTCGTTGTTTGTCGGCAGGTGAAAGAAAGAAACTCCGGCGTAGTGCCATGTGGCTTAGTGGTTAGTGTGTCGGACTGCTAAGCGAATGAGCCTGGGTTCGAATACAGCTCATAGCCATCTTCTTTACCGGGGTACTGCCTCTTGCGAGGAACTGACAAAACCTCCAAGAGTAAAATTTGTCTCGAAAAAGTGCATCTCATGTAGCCGTTCGGACTCGGTGGTAAACTGTAGGTCCCTTCCATTCTTGCAGATTAACAACACACACACAGGGATGGTTGCGAGTATAAGTCACTAGGCCTTGGCTCCTTAAGGAGCTGTCGCGCAAATAAATTTATTTTTATAAGAAACTCCGGCGCTATTTACAACAATCCAAGTATCAGTGTAAGCAAGCGAATACTTAAATATATTTTCTCTTACTTTATATACCAAATCTTTACTTTCATAATGCCGTCATCACTTTGTTCTTCGACTTTTTAAACCAAACCACTCTTGTATCTACAAATTCAAGCTAAGCTAACATTTTTCATCGTGCACTTATTCCAAATGACTGATCCGACGGCAGGCACTCCTCTCAATTTTATATTCAAATTAAATGTTAAAAAAAATGGAGAATCCTGTCAGAAAACTCAAGGAATAAAAGATGCAGATTGCAGACTAAAATAAATGTTGAGTGGACCTGGAAGCAGCGAGCAGGCCAATCATTTAGTCGACCGCGTTCATTGATTTTTAAAATGGATTTCAAAATTTAAGTGAATTTGCAAATCGTAAATTTATATTTTCATTTTGCTCTTCAATGAAACTGATTTATAAATTATTTCTATTTCACCAACGAACGTGACGTCGACTGAGTGACTTTAAAGCTTAAACATCTTAAAATTCTCACGGAATTTTCCGTTGAAAAAACAGACCTATTCTCTATTCCTGAGTCCTGAGACTCATGACTTTAATAGTGAAAACTTAATTTTGGTTATAATCCTTCTAATGCAAAACGTTTATACATTTTAAATGTGAAATTATTTTAACACTATTGTTAAGGCAGGGCTTAACATAAAACCCAAATCCGAGCCATCAGAGTGGAAATAAAAATCATAGTGTCTTAAGCTGGTAGTCAGCAGAGCTTCTGAAACATAATCGCCCTATTAAGGCACTTCTGCCTTGAATTCGTTGGATCCTTGCATCCTACTATCAGATGAAGAATTTTATCCAACCCCTTTGCCTTGAGGTTATATCTGCCATTAGAAGGTTGATGTTCTGAAAATGGAATGGTATGTAAATTGTAGAGGAGACGTAACAAAAAATACAAGGAGGCATTCAATCTGAAACAAAAGCGGACAAAATGGCATCTGAGAGTTAAAACCACGTTTATGTTCCTTTACGGCGCTGCACCGCAACTCAATGTGATGCTGTTTATACATCTTGGGGATGTTTTTACGAAGCCAAACAGATACAAAGGTTCATAAAATGGCTTTCGGGACGATTACGAGAAAGTCAAGTGTGTGCGAGGTGGTAAACACCCGAGAAGAGGTTATGTTAATTAGAGATAATCGTGCTTAATTGTAATTTCTTGGAATTTAGAGAGGATATATAATTTTTCATCAGGATACACATCATAATGATGCGAGAGGAAATTTATTTTTTCGTTATTATAGAGTTTTAATTAAATTTGCAGAAGAGCTTTGCCTGTACTTGGATTGAGGGCTAAGAGTTACTGTTAAGTGTGCTTGATTTAAATATCTGTGAAGGCATGTTAGTTACTAAGGGTTTCAATGACTATAAACACTTTCAGAGATATATAGTTTTATGTCTGGGTGGTTGATGACAATGTTCTACTACCTTACATCTTTTAGGATTTTAACCAACACTATAAAAATGTGAATGTAATTTTGTTTATTTGTAATGCTTTCACGCCTTCAGTAAGCTTCGTATCATAAAATAGAAATGTAATAGGTTACCTCTTATCCCGAAAAAAAACTGTTCCTAAGGGAATGTAACTTCGTAGTGACGCAGTAAATTACATCCGAATTGCAGTAAAGACAACAACTGACACTTAATGATAAAACTGTCAACATCAGATCAACTTATTTATAGGACTTAATATTGTGATTTCAGATTTTGATCTGAAAAATTGATTTTGTTTAGTCCAAATGGAACATGATTTAGATTGATTTGTTTTTGTCATTGTGTTAGTGGATATGTCAAACTTACAACTCAAAATTCTACTGGTATTAGTGAAAGGAGGGGTAATTTTACCGAAAAATTCAGATCTGACAAATTGATCTTAGATAAAAAAAAATCAATTTTTTTTCCAATGGAAACTGCGGAAATCTGTGTTTTGACAGATCTATGTAGATCAAAAGTAAATTGATTTTTTTCCCAATGCAAAGTCGTATTAGTTTTGGTCTACCTAATGAGCGAATTCATATTTGTATGTTTTATTTTATTTTTATTGAAAACAAGAAAAAAAGAAGGATATAGAGAAGCCTAAAAAAGTTAGTGAATAAAAATTGTCGGTGTGTATGTAAGTCTGTCCGTCTCTATGTATATCGATCTGCAGCCTAAACGTCTTAGATGATTTCCTTCAGATAAAAATAACGGTACTGCCATAAGACTTTTAAGGAGAAGCTTATTTTTCTTTGATGATTTTTTTCTTATAGTATTTTGTAGTAGATATCTTACCGTTTTTATATTATCACTTTTTTATTTGCGATTATTTGTAGGTACTAAAAGGCCAGTTATGCATTCGAAAAAAAAATTAAATAATAATCAAAAATGACATTACGAAGCTAAAGAAGTCGAAAAAAGTGGGTCGGACAATTCTGTCTGTCTGTCTGTCCGTATCGATTCCTACAAGCTTGTCGGTTGAGCCGATTTGCTTCAAATTTGTTATATAGAATTTTTAAAGTCCTCTATCCGACTGTTTTTACGAATTGGCACTCTAGCCCCAAAACTAACGGTACCTGCCCTTAAACTTTTAATGAAAAACTTGTTTTTCTCGAAAACCTTCTGAATGTTTTTGTTTTTTGAATATTTTGAAAATGAATCAGTGGATTTTTTTTCCTTGTATAAACTATAGATTTCTCTAAATTGAAATACTCAAAGAAATTTTAAAATATATTTTCGAAAGGTTTTTCAAAAAAAAAACTGGTCGAACGATTTTTAAAAGAAAAATTCATAAAATAGAAATCAACAAAAGAAATCAGATCGCTTACAATTTCTTTTTTAATCAAAAAAACATTATGAATAGTGTTTTTTTGATTTCATATAAATTTCTTTGTTTAATGTTTTCCCCCAAATTTAGTTATTGATCGGTTGAGCTCTAATAGCCACTAGTCAAATATTAAGATAATGATAGGAGACCTAGAATATAAAACGATGTGTAATAAAGGGTCCGCCATCTAACGTTTTTTTTTTAACAAGTGCTTATTTCGTGAATGGTAACACTTAGCTCATGTCTGATTTAACAGATAATTAGTTTTATCCTTCCGCTAAACGAATATAGTTGTGTATACGCTTAAAATATTGCGACATTACTGCCTGCGATCGACTTAGAGAAGATGCCGATTTTGCCATCTTTTCAGATGAAGCTCATTTTAATCTGGTCGGGTATGTAAACAAGCAAAATTTTCGCATTTGGGGTACAGAAAACCCGCACGCATACATTGAAAAGCCGATACACCCAAAACGAGTCACTGTTTGGTGCTGATTTTGATCCAGAGGCATAATTGGGCCATTTTTTGAAAATGAGCAAGGAGTGGCCGTTACAGTCAATGGCGATCGTTATCGGGCCATGTTGAACGAATTTTTGTTCACAAAAATTGAAGAGGAGGATATTGGCAACATTCGGTTTCAACAGGACGGCGCTACGTGCCACACAGCCGAAGCTACACACGTTGTTGATGAAGAATTTTCAAAAAAAAAAGTTATTTTATATCTCATTCCCATGCAGGATTAAGGCTAAGATAATATAACAAGTAACGATGTCGCACCTAGAACAAATTTCTGTGCTTGAAAATTTCAACCATCAGATTTTAGCCGTAGGTCTAAAACATGCATGTAAGAATTAAATTTTGAGCAACATATTAAACCTATTGACCAGATGGACCTATTGACAATTTAAGGGTTGAAATATATTTTCACACAATTTTGCTCTTATACTTATCAAATATAAAATTGTTTCTATTTAAATTATTATTTTAAGCTTTGTGTCGTTAACAGTTTCTGTGAATAAATTGAAAAAAAAAAAACTTAATTCATACCTTCTCGCAGAAAAATGTATTTTTTTTCTTTTCCTTGTTGGTATCAACATTTAAATACTATCTCGCTCTCTCCCATTTAATATATTCATCTATAAAAATCAGCCCTCTTTTTTCTACTACATTCATCGAAGAATTTAAAAATGTTGTTTAAAATTTAATTATTGAATACATGTTTTGGACCTAAGGCTAAAATCTGATTGTTGAAATTTTCAAGCACAGAAATTGAGGGAGAGTGAGAAAGGGCGAACGTAGCATGAAGCACATAGCCATGGATCAAGCGAGTGAGTAAACGCAGATCTGTTTTATTTATTTGCATTATCATTAGTATGTTTATAGTGTGTAGAGTGAGTTAAATTTATAAATAAATACTTTGTGATTAATTTGTAAATCGTTCTATACTAAGCAGTTATTCAGAGTAAGTAATATAATAAATTGTTATCTTTTTGTTCATAAACAATTTCGTTTGAAGGTTAGGAAATTTTAATATTTAAAAAAACACGTGGCATTTTTATTTATAATTCGTTATTTGAGATTTCAATAAATAATTGTTAATAAAATATAAAAAAATTAATGTTTCATAAATTCTCTTTACGAAACATAATATATTCCTTTTCTTCCTCTAAGTCCCGGACATTTAAAAATTAGATTCCAAAGGAGTTTCACTTCTGACATGTACGCACGCACTTTTTTTTTTAGTGTGAAACTAGATTTTAAATAACATGAATTCCCTATATTATTTTTCTAGTGTAAAACGAAGAACTCTCTAAGAAAATGACAACTCTCACAAAATGCCATTTTGTAAATTTAACTTATCACAAAACACTGCCTAAATCCAATAAGAACAGAATTCTTTAAGGTTCTCAGTGCGTTAAACTATGGTTTCAATTTATAACTTTGGGAAACTTAGTGCAGCACTTAAGTAGTGTAAAGTTAATGTATTAAACATAGGCTACCCATGCTTTTGTGCCAATATCTACATCACGTCGTCATCTTGAAGACGATGATGATATTTTTCTAGTTTCTAAAGCTATATATTGTCAAAGTAAAATCAGCTTTTGTCCTTTTTACAATATTAAACATCACTTTTTAGATGCATGGAGTTACATATCCATATTATTAATAATTATGACTACATGCGTTCTCAGAATATTTATTATTAAACAATTTGCTTCAATATTCATATTGATGTTTTAATTACATTTTCTAGCGAAACCAATTTATTTATACTTCTAGCTTGTTCTTCTTATCTCTTTTTACTTGCGATATATAGGGACTATAAGGCGAGTTTAGGATTCCTGAATATTTAAAAATTGAGATAACAATCAAACATGACATTACGATCATAGAGAAGTCTAAAAAAGTGATCGAGAAAAAATGTCTGTCTTTCTGTCTGTCAGTACGTATAACGAGCTGCAGCCTAAACGGCTTAAGCGATTATATTTAAACTTGGTGTGTGTGATTCGTTTGGCATTCCCCAGAGGGGAAATTGAAATTTTATTTTTAGCCCTAAAAATAACGGTACTTGCCATATGACCGTTTAGGAAAATCTTATTTTTCTCGAAAACGGCTCCAACGATTTTAATGAAAATTTTTGACAATTGTTTTGTTGGTATTGGCTATCATTTGATTAGAACCACATATACGGGAAAAGTCTATTAACGGGACTTTTCATGTAACGGTTTTTTTAATTTTTGGCTTTCTCGGTTACGGCTCTATGGATTTCTGTCAAATTTTATATTAAAAGAAGATCTAGGTAGCATAATTTATTCTGCATATCAAAATTTTGAGTAACTTTTTTTTTCTAATTAAAATTAATTTTTGATTTTTTTTTGAAAAATCAATATTTTGAAAACTAATTAAATTTTTTTTTAATTTTATAATCACATGTATTTTAATAAATTCTAAAAAACTGCATACCAAAATTTAAAAAAATATTTTTTTTTTAAAACTAAAAATTAAAAACAGGATTTTATCAAAACTGGTCCTTCAATTTTCTAAAAACATTGACAGCAAGTTGTCAAATGACATTCAAATAATTAGAAAGAAAAATCAATCTCGTTTCATGTTCGTTTTAGCAAGAAAAAAATTAAGGCTGAAAATTAAAAACAAATCTAAGATAATTATTATTTTATATCCCCTTCTTTTATCCTGTACTTGTTGTTACTTAGCGCAATTTTTGCTGCTACTTATTGTTACTTAAGGAACAATAGAAATTTTTGCTGCTACTTAAATAACAATAACTAGCAACTGGCGCAATTGTAGCTGCTACTTAAATAACAATAAGTAGCAATGAAAATTGCGCTAAATAACACCCCATGCCTAGAAAACAATCGAAACTTCGAATTGCTTTTGACAATCAATGTCATCGGTTTAGACAATCGTCTCAAGCAACTCACACTAATGCTTATGAGCAAAAGAAGTCAAACAATATAGTTTGCCCGATATGACAACTGTTCGCCACGAGGCATTTAAAGAATTTTTTTTTTTTATAATTAACGCGCGCACAAGGGACTATTTGTTTCCCTTTTAATGTAACACACTGCGCGGGCATTAGGAAGATAGGGAGGGGAGAAATAGGAGGTGTCGATTAACATTGGTTTTGAATGTTTGCATATTGAAATTGCAAGGGAAAATCTCGCCGGGTAAACCATTCCAAAGTCGTGTTGTACGGCTAAAAAAAAGAATCTCTATATTTCAAGGGTGAACTGATGAGAATTCCTAGCAAAACGAGTATTACGGGCGAAACTTTTAAGGGGAAGAATGCAGCTGGCTACCTCAAGTGAACATTTTTTATAAAAGAAACGATAAAATAAGGAAAGACATGAAACATTGCGTCGGTGTTCGAGAGTGGCAATTGTTTCAGCGGCAGTTCTATTTCCTATCAATCTTAACGCTCTATTTTGTATTCTATCAAGCAAGTGAAGCGATGTTTGTGAAGCACCTGCCCAGAGGTGGGAGTTATACTCGAGTTTAGGGCGTATAAACGCTTTATAAATTGTAGCCAGATCAGATGGAGAAAAATACTTCTTACACCGATACAGAAAACCTAAGCAATTAGCAGCATTCTTAGCGATTTCAAATACATATATGGTCGTTCCAACGGAGGTCGTCGTTGACACACATACCGAGTACTGAGAGCTTTTCGGTTTCTTCGATGTAAGTGCCATTCATGGACAATGGCATTGGGGGTATGTTAAGCTTTAACGACAGAAGACAGCATTGAGTTTTCGAAGCATTAAACTCCACACGATTCCTATTCCCCCATTTGGCAATGCTGTATAAATCGGAGTTTAATGAGCTTGACATACGGCACCGTTGCAATTGTACGTCCGAAGGCGAATAACGTGAATTATCGAACGAATATGGATAGCTGAGTGTAGAGTCGTCAGCAAAACAGTTAAGTGGATTAGAAGTAACAGACATATATATTATAATAACTGAAAAAAGAAGGCCATACATTACAGCCACTTTTGTACATTTATTAAGATGGAATAAGTGATCCTTGTAATCGATTAAAAAAAAGACTCAATAAAATTCAATTCAATTCAATTCAATTCCATGTCATTGAATCACCTCCCATAAGAACACGTGTATTTAATCAAGCTGTCAGTTTCAGTTGTATGCCGCAACCCAACGGACGAACGGATTCTATGGATCGGCCCCTTTACAGTTTTCAAAATTCGAAATACTTTTTTTCATAAATTAGTTAGAATACATGTATACTAAGAACCGCTAAGTATTGCGGTTTTGGCACTTTTATAAATTCAGGCCGCGTTATTTTTTACGTGAATGTTACTTGATTTAGCCTTCTTAATGTAATAACCAAGACATGCCCATTTCTTCATAATCAGCCCACACCACAGGAGTTTTGGCTACCTTTATAATGTTGAATAAGAATAGTGGTTGCTATGTAAAATAAAGAATATACATAAAAAAGGGAGTAAAACAAGACTCCGGCAAATACATTAAAAAATCGTCAATTCTTTGGTTAGGCATCCCTGTGCAATTTGTAAGTCCAAACTCCGAAGTTAGGCTCAAGATTAAATTTATAGGAATTGTTTGTAGTGCAGGTAGTGCAGATGAATACGTTCAGGGGAGAAATGAAGTAAGATTTTTTTAAATTGCCATAAAATAATTAAAGGCAAGAAACATTATATCAAGATACATATGTAAATGTTAAAGTAAGGTCGCCTATCAGTTTTAAAGCTCTTTTTCGAATTCCAAGAAACCTAAGTAAGTATGTAATAAATGCATATCTGCAAATAAAGGAATTAGTCAGATCAGACACGATGAAAAAATGTTATCATGTTCAAAGGAAACCTAGACACCTTGCATCATTCCTTGCAACGTCGAAAATGTGGTTATTTGACCTGAAAGAACTGAGAAGTTTGTTCGATGCAAGGTTCACTAATGGATAGTGTCATAAAAGGTACTTTTCACTTTAATGACAGAAAACAACATAGAAATTACATTTAAATTACGCACTATGTGGCGCTGGGGTGTTTTTCTTTTTTTATAAAAATTCTTGTTTTTGGACCGATTTTGACTGGATTTTCACAGGCAGGAAGCTGATAATGTAAGCATAGAGTAAGGATATTTTAATTACCCCTAGGTGGCGCTAGATGAGTTTTTTTTGAAAGTTCTTACTTATGCCCCGATTTTTACGGGATTTTCACTGGCAGATAGCTTGTAACTAGGTGTAACTATGGCTGTTTTGATTACGAGGTAGCGCCACGCCGGGTTCATTTTTTTCGAAAAAGCATTGTAACGCCGGGTGGGTAAGCCAGTTGAATGATATAAATGAACATATTTTCAAGGAAAATTTTACTGAATATATAGGTAACGGATCATCAGTCCTTTCAAAGATCAGGCTTATGTTAAGAAGTCGAAAGCTACTTACGGATTTTCTTGGAATAAAATTGACATTGGGTGTTGACCAAACCGTCGGAAACTTTCTTAAAGTGTGAGTAGATGGCTGTGATTCTTCCAGTTCTGTTTCAACAACCTCTTCATCGGTTGTTTCTTCATCTTGACTATCGCCGTTTTGAACGTCTTGACTGTTATCAGCATCAATTCCATCTGCACTGCCATCGCTTGATTCTATTTCGTAATCCGTCAGTTCGTAGTTATCGCCCCACTTCGCCACTGTTGTTCGAAAAATCATCATCCTCATCAGACGACTGAACCAAATTAAGTGTCGTAATCACTACGTAGTATAAAACAAAGTCGCTTTTTCTGTCCCTATATCCCTATGTATGCTTACATCCTTAAAACTACGCAACGGATTTTGAAGCGGTTTTTTTTTTAATAGATACAGTGATTGAAGAGGAAGGTTTATATGTAAAAAAACATCCATTAAATAGTGGAGAAATATTGTTATTTTTGAGGCTTCTAATGTGATGTCGTAAATAATTAAATTTTTCCTGCTTACATTGCAACCGAGGCTGAACCCTTCGAGATTTATCAAAATAATGTACTAAGTATTGTACACATTGAAAAGGTCTACAGAAAACTCCGCTATGGTATATGTCTATAAGAAACCTGAATCCACCTAAACTTTGCAATGGCACGCGCTTGCTGGTAAAATCACTGGAAACTTTCATAATAGAGTTCACAATACTCACAGGATGTGGTACCGGAGAAGATGTATTGATTGCCCGAATCCCTCTGATACCATCGGATTTACCCTTCCAATTTAAACGTTTACAGTTTCCGGTAAACACATCTTTTGCAATGACCATTAATAAATCGCAGGGTCAAACCTTTAACGTTGCAGGCTTAGATTTGAGCGTTGACTCTTTTTCACATGGCCAACTGTATGTCGCTCTTTCAAGACTAACCTCTAGAGAAAACATGTTTGTATTGTCTAGTGACAAGAAAGTTGTGAACGTTGTATATAAAGACATTTTGTAATATATTAATTGTTGTAGAAAAGAAACAAATAGGTAAAAATGTAAAAAGTAAATAAGTAAAAATGTTGTGTATGAATTTAGATATTCCAAAGATAGCAGGAAATCTTCATGGTTTCGGGAAAGAAGAATTGTTTTACCCTTAATTGAACACGTGCGGGCCACGGGCAGTAATGAATAAATCAAAACTACTGGATCGATTTTAATCATTTTTTCAGTGAATGACAAAGGCTATATAGTTTATACCCGTACGAAGCCGATGGTCACGTTATATTATAATAAGAACACTTGCAAAATAATATATATCTATATATTTTGTGTAGATTTACCACATATAAACCAATAAACTTCACAAATTCAACTCTTGCACTGAAAATCCACGTGCATCTGTTCACTTTGTTTGGTCGAATACAACTACACTAAACAGAACACCAAAAAACACCGCCAATGCGAACAAAATACCGTTAGAAATAATACGGACTACGGAGTGGGAGAGATTTGTCCATTTTACAACTTATTTTTGAGGATAGGTCTTTTTTTAAATTTATAATAGGACACATACATAATATGTCCGGTTATATGCGTTTCCGTGACTTTAGAAAGAAGGGAAGTAATTAAAATTGGTCGAAGGTTTAAGGGTTAAGAGAATTTGCCTTTTTTGGGAATAGGATGGACAAACACTGTTTCCTTTCCACTCCGAAAGTAACCAGAAAAGTAAGGTCGATGGAAAAGTTTACGCAGTTGTTTTTCCAGCGTTGAAGGACACCTCTTCTGAACAAGAGGGGAATACTATCGAAGCCAGCAGATCTGTGTGCCTTAAGATTTCTTAATACTTTAGCGACTGAACAAGTGCCGCAGAATTGCAGCATTAGGTTAACCATAAATTGCAGCGAAGAGCTGGGTGAGTTGGCTTAACTCAACACGCACGTTAGTACTGACATATAAATTTGAAAAAGTGCGAAATTTTAATTCTCTAGTCTTGATAGTATATTTCTATTAAATACACAGATTCTTGTATTTACATTTCTTAACGCGGAAAGTTCACAAAAAATGTTCTATCTCCGAGTCAAGTTATAAGATCCTGATTAAAGATGCAAAGATGTTGTGGTGATGTAATTCTTGTGCAGTGTCGCGGCATGATCTTAATGATCTTTATAATAAACTTGATAAATTTTCACCAGAGATAATGGAACTTTAAAACCAAATAAATCGAATGCACAATTCATTTGAAGCCTCTTCTAAGGAGATATCTAGTAAAGGTTCCTCAAAAAATTAAAAAAATGCGGCAAAAGCTGTGCCAAGTCATGCACTTCAATGCCTTTTACATGCAACGATTCTGAAGAGATAAACCATACGTCTAAACTAAATGCTAAAACAAAATCCGACAAACGTGAACACTATCCCCTCAACCCCGCTGGCACGACAGCAACCGGAAGGTAGACGACCTGTTTTGAAAAATGTTGTTGGTAATAATCCATCCACAATGCTTGAAGTTGTGTCTGTCCCCAAATCTAAATGGTTACATATTTCACACCTAAGCACTAATACATCAGTGGAATCTCTTGTGTCATTTATTGTTGGCATACTTGATATCTCACCCAATCTAATTAAATGCAATATGCTTGTAAAGAAAGACGCTGACACGTCCGAGTTCTCTTTTTTATGCTTTAAAGCTTCAATTCCAGAAAATTGCATTAAACAAATCATGCATGCTTCTATTAGGCCTGCTGGTGTTAGAGTAAGGGTAAGGGAATGTAATATACATCCAAAAAAACCTTCCCTCGCATAAAAAATTCAATGACAAAACCTGTTCTCCCAAATGATGTGCTCCCTGCATATTGTATTGTTAATGTTACTGCTATTCCTGCTCCCCCTCCGACTATTGGTGAGACTGCACTAGCGCTAGACAAATTGTCTCTCTATTATCAGAATGTTGTAGGTTTTCGTACTAAAACCAACCAATTCTACTTATCTGTTTTGGATTTCTCGCTCGATTTGATTGCTCTGACTGAAACATTGCTGTACGAAGGCGTATTATCATAGTCCAGTAAATAGAGCAATTTTACTATTGATCAAATGGAAAAAAAAATAGAGGCAGGCTGAAATTTTGCAGGTAGTTTCCGGTATAAGTAGTACGTACCACGTACCCCTTGCAGAAGCGGATTTTGGGGGTTGATTCGCACTGTCACGCCCACTTTTTCTCCATTTGCGTTTCTTGGAAACGCCTTTAACGATTTTGATGAATTATTCTTTATTCGTTCTTATAAGCAAGGAAAATATAAAAAAATGTATTTTGTAAAATCCGTGGTGGTCTCCCCTATAGGCCTAATCCACATCTTATTAATATTTTATTGTTTTTTCCGTTTTTTAGAAGGACCTGGTAGTTCATTGACAATAACAGGCCATAATATTCGTCGTCGTCGTTTGGAATAAGAATCTGACGACTGTTGCGCAGATTTCCCCACTGCAATTTTGGCAAATTGGTGTACATTTGAGGCCAGCTTTTCGGCAACCACAAGCGGGTCCGCAATTTTTCGTACATTTGCATGCTATAAGCTTCAGAAGTGAGTCTGGAGCAGGGTTTTCGGTGGTTCTACAAGGTGCCGAAAAGCAGGCTAGCTTCAATGTTCACCAATTTGCAAAAATTGGTTCATACTTTAAAAGATTTTGATATTGTTGTTATCAATACTCTATCTACTCTAAATTTAACTCAAGTTACCAATGTTGTGAATATACTGGGTAGGATTCTAGATCTAGTTTATGTTCATAGTAAGCTTGATGTAAACATTTTTGAAGATTTAAACCCATTGTTAAACAACAGTATTCACCATAAAGCCTAACAAATATCATTAAATTTAACAGTTTTTTTTTCAATATTTATCTGATCCATTAAGAAATTTGGGTGTACAATACGACTTTAATAAAACCGTTTACATTTGTATTAATAACAATATCCAAAGATTAGAGTGGAATTCAATTTTGTCTCGATCTGATTTGTCTTTTTATTTATTTATTTATTTATTTATTTAGGAGAAACATATAAACTTAATTTATAATGCTTCTTAGTCAAAGGCATTGGGGCGGAGGCCATATAAAGCCGTCTTTAAAATTACATGTGTGTTTTAGTTTTGGTATATACATTATAAACGATATTTACAATATTTACATAAATATAATTGTATGGTTTTTATTTTGTTAAGGTTCTGGAATATAAATTGTAAGAGTTATATGTCGTTAAATTTTTGATGTAGGGAAGTTGCCGATTTGATGTTTTGGATGGAGTCATAAATTGCCGGGTTAAGATGATCTGCTAGTTTGGATATTTCTTCATTTTGCTCTATGAGCGAGGATCTTGGGCACTCAGTTAGTATGTGTTGCACTGTGAGATTGGACTCGCATTCAGCACATGTTTCTTGTGTTTCGCCATTGAAATAGTGTCTGCTGTTGAAGAGGGCTTTACCGACACGGATGCGAAAGAGTTTTATGCATTCATCTCTTGTGTTGTGTTGTTTCAAGGTGTTGACAATATTTTTTGTGTGTATGTTCCATTTTAGACTTTTATAAATGTGATGCCAAGTATCTTAAGCTCGTTTTGTAGTGGTATACAAGTGTCAGAGAGAATAATGGAGTTAGCTGTGCAGTTTCTTTTTGTACATACATGCAATGCTTCTATTTTTGTGGAGGGTATAATAGCCCCAACATCGTTTGCTCAGGTAGAAATTGCAGTATTTGCTATAGTGAGTGAGTTTTGTACTATGTCGGGGTTGCCTGAGGTAAGTATGTATATGTTGTCTGCATAGATTCCCACAAAATCTAGGTTGTATGATGGTTTGATGAGTTCTACAATAAGGGAGTCGATGTATGCGTTGTATGCAACTACTGATAAGGGTGAACCTTGCGGGATTCCATTTTCTACTCTTGAAATATATGAACTGTGTCCATCTACATTGACGCTTTGACTTCTTCTTTTAGAATTTGCTTTGGGATTCCCCAATGGAGGAGTTGACGGATGACCGGGGTTGATATAACGCGGTCAAATGCTTTTTAGAGGTCAAGTGAAACCACTACGCTATGTTTTGCTTGCTTTAGATTACTTACTAATTTGTGCTCGAGAAGGTGAACCAATGAGTGGACTCCTCTTTTGGGCCTAAAGGCATGTTGTTCTGGACTAATCTTGTTTTCTATATGCCATCCTACTCGTCTTGCAATAATTTTTTCCAAGATTTTTGAGAGAATAGGTAGCAAGGATATTGGCCGATATTCATCGTAGGAGTGACAGTTGCGACCTATTTTGGGGATGGGTTTCAACAGTGTTCTTTTCCAGTCATGCGGGAAAATACCTGTTTTGATTATATTGGAATAGAGGGAGCAGATTTTCAATTTCAGATTAGTAGCGGAAGATTTTACCATTTTGTAAGTTATTTTGTCTTGTCCTGGTGAGGTTCCCTTAGTCATTTGAAGTGTCATAGTAAGTTCCAGCAAAGAAATATCTTCAGTCAAGCACTGTGGGTAGTTTTGTAGGCTTGGGAGATCGTCTATTTTAAATTGAGTTTTTTCTTCAATGATTTTGGATGGGTAAGATAGGTCAGAGCTATATGACCTCCACTTTTTTATAAATGTATTGGCGATCAGTTCTAGATTGCAATGTAGATTATTGTTATGCATCATAAAAGGGAACATTTCTGGAGGTTTATTAGACCGAATCGATCTGATTTTAGACCATAGGGTCTTCGAATCGATTGAAAGGTCCATTGAGTTGACAAAGGTTTCCCATGAGAGCCTTTTTGATGAGATGCATTCTTTTTTAACTTTTGCACAAATTTTTCTATATGCTAGGCAGTTAACAGTCGTCGGGTTTCGGCGTAATCGGGACCAGGTCGCTTGTTTTTCTTTTATTAGTTTTCCTATGGTGGGTGAAAACCAAATGGGATTGTTTTTTATGCTTTTCTTTTTGGTTGTTGAAATGCTTTTGGATGCAGCTGTTCTTATTATTTTCTTTATTATGGCAGCTTCCTGGTTAATGTTTGATTTGGTTGGTGATGCGGATGTAAGATTTCCAGATATTTGTTCAAATAAACTCCAGTTTGCAAGGTTTTCCTTAAAGCGTGGAGTTTGTCTTCTGGTTGTTCTTCTTTCATGGCTATGAATTATTATTGGTATATGGTCCTTACTTTCTCCTCGAGGGATAACTTCCCAGTGAAGGAGAGGGGCTAGGTCCTCGGAATCTAATGTAACGTCGATTGCAGAGAATGTGTTCCTAGTGGATAATAACGTAGGTGATCCGTCGTTAAGCACTATTAGCCCTCGTTCATTAATAAATTCTTCAAATTTGGTTCCGGTTGGGTTGTTTTGTGCCGATCCCCAGAGGGTGCTGGCAGCATTGAAGTCACCTAAAATAAGATTGTGGGAATTAGCGTGGCTAGGTATGCTGTTGAGTAGGTCCGAGCTAATTGTTACTTCCCCTTCCCTGTAAATGTTTGTTATGTATATTGGGATTGTTCCTGGAATTTGAATGGTTTGAAATAAAAGTTGTGCTGATGAAGTGATGTGAGATAATATGGGTATGTGCTTTTCACTAGAAAACCTATGCCTGACTTGGCATATTGATAGTCTTTGTTGTGATGGAGTGATTTGTAATTTTTAATACTGAAGAATTTTTCCTTTTGAGATATGATGTGTGTTTCTTGAAGGGCTATGATGTCTGGGTTGTACGTTGATATAAGTATTTCGAGTGCATGTTTGTTGTTACAGAATCCTTGCAGATTCCATTGGAGTATGAGTAATTTGTTAAGTAACTGGTTCATTGTTCGTTATTAAAGGAGTTGTTTGCTTGGGCTGTGGGGATTGTTCCGATTATTTCTCTTATTTTTGTGGGGGATGTTTCGAGGGAAGGGGTTGGGTTGATGGGTGAATTTTCATCCAAATCCAATTCCATTTCCTCATTTTTTGTTTTGTTGGTTAGGTTTGTTTAGATGGTTTTCATTCGATTGGGGTATATTTTCGATTTCTGTAGAATTATGTGTGTTGGGTGAATTTTGGTGATCTAAGTTGATTTGTGTAGGGGGAAGGGGTGATAGATCTTGTTGTTTGGTGTTTGGGATTGTATTTATTGCTGGTTGTGAAGGATTGGTTAAGTTTTTATTTTCTTCTGACGTTGTTTTGGAGTTTTCAGTTGATAGGGCTTTTGTGACTGTAGTTTTTGTTTGGGTGCGATCTTATATTATTTCTGCCATTGTTTTACTTGCTTCTTGTCTTTTTTTGGGAGCTGGAAGTTGGTGAAGCGCCGGATCGTCGTTGTATATTTGCCAGGCTTCACGAACCGTGCAGCGTCGGTCAGCTTTGATTTTGTTTACCGATTTGTATTTTAGGAAGGATGGACAAGCAGGGTCGTACGATGTATGATTTTCTTGTTTGCAGTTTGTGCAGAATATTCTTGAGCATTCGACATGCGGGGGCGGTAGACAGCAGTCTTTGCAGACTGTGGTGTTTGTACATCTGTTTTTGGTATGCCCTAACTTTTGACACAAAATGCACCTCATAGGGTTCTGAATGTATTCGTCAACTTGACAGTTGACCCATCCAATTTTGATGTCCTTTGGTCTGCGAATTCGATCAAAAGTTATGATTGCAGCGCCTGTTGCTACCAGCTTATTTTTTTCTTTTTTCATTATTTTCCTAACCTCGATGACTTTTTGGTTTTTGAGTTCTGCTAGTAGTTCGTCTTCTGGAATGTCAATTATGTGTCTGGAGAAGATTCTGCCTTGCACGGAATTGAGACCCATATGTGGGGTGATTTTGACTTGAATTGTATCTATTAATTTTGTGTGAGTGAATTGTTTGGCTGTCAGGAGGTTGGGTACTTTTATCAGTAAGTCACCGGACCGCATGGCCTTGACTTCTAAGATCTCTTTGGATACATATTCCAAACCTCTATTGATTTGGAATGGGTTGTACGATGCAATGGGGCGTGTGTTATCGGTTGCAGATATGACTAAATAACGTGGGATGTTGTTGTCGTTTTGTGTGGTTGTTGGAAGGGGTGGATAATGGTCGGGGTTGTTGTTTTTACGTTTGATTTTTTTTGGATTGGTTCAGGACAACCTCTGGTTCCAGGAGGCTGAACTGGTTGGTGTCAGGGGGATCCGGGCCCCCTCTCATTATGGGTTTTACACACGGAGAACCAGTGGGTATCGAAAAATTGTAAGAAAAACTTCTAATTAGTTCAACCACGTGGTTAGCAAATTTTGACACTTGCTAGAATTTAATAGAAAATGGCGGTTCTCTTATTAGACTCGTTGTTATACGTCTTTACACGGCTGATACCCGAATGAGACTGATGATTTGTATTTCTGTTTTGTTTTTGTATTTGGCGTAAATTAGATAAACCGATTTGATTTCGAAAGGCAATTCGTTTAAAAAAATGCTTTATTTAAGGCTCAAAAAAAAGAAATATCAATTCTATTAATCGAAGTAATTATTGCCGTTTGCTTAAAGAGTATTATTTCTTTAAAAAGATTTTATACAACCAATATTTATGGAAACTAAGATTAAAAATGACGCTAAATCTTTTTGGAAATTCTACAATTCAAAAAGAAATTCGATTGGATTTCCTGCAAATATGAACTACCATGGTGATGTAAGTAGTGATATATCGAAAATCTGTGACATGTTTGCAACATAATATTTTCAATCAAATTTTGTTATTGATAGCTCTTCTTATGACGTTTTGCCTAGGTATTCCGAAATTGTTGACATGGGGTCATTGGAAATATATGAAGATGACGTTCTTCATGAACTTCCATGTTTAGATGTTAGTTTAAGTTTGTGCCGGATAATATTCCCGCTAAGTTTCTTAAAGAATGCTCATGTAATTTGTCTAAACCTCTAGCCTACATCTTTAATCTGTCTCTTCGAAGTGGTGAGTTCTTAGTATCTTACTCCCATTTACAAATCAGGTCCCAAACAGATGGTTCAAATTTATAGGCCCATAGCCAAACTGCAACTGATTCCAAAGATTTTCGAATCTATCGTAAATAAATTGCACGACTGGATCGCACGTACTTGCTCATATGTGGGGTCACATTGTAGAAAGAAAATTAAAGTGAACATCAAAGAATTTATTCGATTTTTGTGACTTTTGATTGTTCGAATTAAGTACGTTGAATTGCATTGGGTTAAATAATTTAAACGCCATTTTATTTCTTTAGGAAATGTAAAAAAGTGTGATTTTTTTTCAAAATCGTAGTTTAACAACTTTTTTTTTTAAAAAATCACCAGTTTTCGAGAAAGTCGAAGAAAAAAAAACGGTCCTATGGGACCCACCATATTAATTTTTTTTTCACCAAAATATAATGCTTACCTACTGTAGTCCACTGATTTTTTTTATAAAAATTCTCACAGCCGTTTTCGAGAAAAATAAGCCTTTACATAACGGTTATATGACAGGTACCGTTAATTTTTGATCTAAAAAAAAATTGAAAAAACTCCTCTGTAGAATATCAAAATAACCTTAAGTTAAAATTAAAGACCCAACCGTTTAGGCTGCAGTCCAAAATACATCCATACAGACAGACAGAAGGACAGGATTTTGCCAGTAACCCAAATATGTTTTCCTATCATCGTAATGTCATGATTGATTTTTATCTTAAATTTTTTAATCTGCACGAATGCATAACTTGCATTATAGTTCCTATAATCGAAAGTAAGAATAAAATATATAGAGTACTGAAAAACCATTTATCGGTTTATTAACAATGGATTTTTCCAAGGGCACTCAACTGTAACTAATTTGACTCTTTTTGTAAACTTTTGCTTGAGAAACATGGAAAATAGATGTCAAACAGATGCTGTTTTCACCGATTTTTCAAAAGCATTTGACAGAGTTAGCCATCGAATTTTACTAAAAAAAACTTTTCTTTTTAGGTTTTCACTCTACAATTCTAAAGTGGTTAGGTAATTACTTATGTAATCGCACACAATCCGTGAAAATTGGATCAAAGCTTTCAATTAAAATTTATAACTACTCGGGTGTGCCACAAGGCAGTCTTGGACCCTTGTTGTTCTAAATTTTCATTAATGACCTTCCAACAGTCATTAAGTTTTCAAATTGTCTTATGTTCGCAGACGATGTTAAGATCTACAATCTACAATCAGTTAGCGACTGTATAAATGTTCAAAAAGATATTGATAGTTTAAATGTTTGGTGTTCTATGAACTCCTTAGACTTAAATATTAAAAAGTCTTCAATTGTGTTTTTTTCAAGATCTTCCTTGCCTTTATTGTTTGATTATAAAATATTTGACAAATATTACTATTATGGTCAGAATGAACCTATAACTAATGTATGTGTTAAATTCAACCAACTAACAAATGCAATCGATTTTGATCAAACCAGAAATGTTTTAAAATCCATTTTGTTAAGTATTTTGTAAATTTTGTGTGTAAATTTTAATTTTTTTTTATTAAAATAAAAGAAAAAAAATTGTATGTACATATTTAAGCCTAGTCAAAAGAGTTATAATACTTATAGACAGTAAATAAATAAATAAATAAATAAATAAGTTAGATCAAGCGCCTGTTTCTCATAAGTGACATCAGCTACATTGTAGAAAACGGACAGTGCTGTAACATTATTTCTGTTTCACAATGCAATGTGTGTAGATATTTTTTTAACTTTATAAATGTAGTAGACTGGAAATACTGGACATTTATATTGACTTAGGTCAACTCAAAAAAATTCCTTATAAAGCAAAAATATTCAAAACCAAATCTTTTTTTCCTATTAATATCTACTTATTATTTAAATGCTGTTTAAAACAAACAAACAATATTTATTGTTGTGATATTTACATAAATGAAAATCAACAACTACTGAATTTGGCAGGGCTTGATTTTGATAAGATCGTAGTCAATCCTTGCAGCTTGTTATGATAAAATCCTCACATTACACACCGTAAATCTATGCTGGCTTGAGTACTTACTCATAGATAAGAGATAAAATACTTTTAAGGAGCTTCAATTTCTTAACAGTTTATGTGACGAACAATATCCGAGGACGATTTTAATTGGAAATTACTTTAGCTGCTTGTTTTGTAGAATAATTCTTAAGTTCTACAGAGCAGCAATTATAGGTAACCCATGGCCTTTTTCCAAGAATTCGGACCTTGACAATATTTTTGATCCAAAAGTTTCACCACCAGTAAACGGATTCAACAAAGAAAAGATTTTTTTCAATTATAATTTTCTGACCTGAAATTCTGTCTGTCAATCAATGCACCTGTTTCAGTGCATCTAAAAATCTTTCACACAAATCCTTCATCTTTTTATAAAAAAAGAGAAAAATCCACTAAAATGAAGACGTTAGAGGTTACGTTTTTACAGGACATAATCCAAATACTTACAAAGCTTGCCAACCACCCTTATGCAAACAACAAATATGCTGTCACATGATAAATGGAAGAAAAATGTCAATTGTCAAATATGCTGCCACGAAGGGTGCGCCACACACGCGTGAGCATTGAAAGCATCCTTCAGCGCAAAGAAAATATACTCTAAGTTATACATATTCAACTCTGTCTCTGCCATTTCTTCAAGCTCGAAAAACTTTTCCGCGTCCTCCGCGTTTGCCATCCTTTTTGTGATCAATCCGCTAAAAACCAAGTAAGACAAACTTTTTTTCGCCTCACAAGAGAATAAAACTCCCATATTCGTGCCATGTCACAAGGACGAAATCACAAACTTAATGAAAAGCAGATTACACGCCAATGAGACTGGCTGAGACGCAGAGATCTGTTCGACAACATGCATTAGAGATAGGTTCGTTTAACCCCAGCGGTAATTTGTAACCAAGAACGCTGCCAAGGAGCAACGAAACTGCGCCACGAACGCCAGACAGCTCTTCAAGTGCGATGAAACGATAAATGACTGAGATTTTTCGCATTCTTTTCGCTTTTGCAGCATGAACCCGAATGCTGATCCACATCCACCGTTTAAATCCGATGCCACAAAAATGTTGATGATACTTCTTTTTACATTTAATTTTCATTTCCATTGAGTGCGTCCAGGCGCGAAAACAGCCACTTAACGAAGACAGATGGTGCTCTTGAGTCCAATCAGTGGCAAAAGAATAAGTTTCATTGTACATTTAATTATGTATGACTAGGCATATGGGTTCAGCCCCGGAACACCGCACAGCTCGCACTTGATGGCGTGTGTAAACATAGGTTTTTATTGTAAAATAATAATGCATTCCAACACACTTGGCGCGACATTTTTAATCCTGGATATATTCCTGGTCGTATAGAGAAGAGGAATGATGCCACTTTTGGCAGGATATAGCAGCCAAAGAAAAAAAAACGAAAACGGTTGAGGGTAAGCCACAGATGAGTGGTTTTTTTCTGTTATTTATCCAGCAGAGAAGCTTTTGGTTTTCATGGTTTTTTTTTTTTTTTTTTTGTTAATCCTTGCGACATAGGAAAACCCAAAACGTATGAATTGATTGGAGAACAATAAATCCCTTAGTGGACTTTTTTACTCCAACTTTCAAGTTGACATGATTAATGAGTGATACAGAGTGTTTCCAGCAAATGGGATGGATTGTTGTTAAAATGTGTTATTCCACAACCGCAGGATTTTTGAATAATTTTAACGAGGAAAATTGATATGTGTTTGTATATAGGTAAGCAAATTGAAGGATAATCTCACGTATATTTTTTGTACATTGTTGTTGGTTTCACTATTTCATATATTTTATATCCTAGCGATACTTTTGTATGTATATGTGTATTTAAGTATTATAATTAACGTTAATCGAAAAAATATAACGGGTGATCCAATGTTAGGTACTTTTTTCAAGCGTTGTTTTCCAGTTATTATTTGTCAACTGGCTTCTTTATAATGGTGTGTCCACACCAAAGAAACATTTGTTTATAAAATATTTCTGAAATGTTTCCCATTTGTTTAAAAAACCATTTCAGAAATGTTTCTGAAATGTTTTTTTATCTTTCAGAAACATTTCGAAAATGTTAATTTGTTTCCCATTTTATGTATCACGTTTTGTACTTCAATGTGGATTGTAAAAAAGTAGCAATCATTGCGTCACGTTTTGTAATCATGAACAAAATACTAAGTGTGCTTCGACACGTTGACTGTTAGGTCTTGACTCACATAAGTGCAAAAGAAAAAACAAATTTGAAACTTGAGAAGAAAAAATATTTTATGAATGAAAACAAATTACTTTTTTTTGTTACAATATTTGTTTTCATAATCTGCTACACATTTTGCAAATCTACTTCGTTTTTTCTGCTGATTTTCTAGACCCAGCATTCCCATCCCTGCCTGTGAGTCGAGGGTAATTTCATAGAGTAACTATACTATAAAGAGGGATATCTACTGCCTTCATTTGACAAGGCCTACAAGCTGGTCAAATAAGTATTGGTGTAGAACTGTCAAAAAATTGACGCCGATTGAGAATGTGGTAGTGCTGAAATGTCAAAAAATTGACGCGAATTGAGAGTGTAGTAGTGCTGAACTGTCAAATAATTGATGCCGATTGAGAGTGTAGTAGTCAAATAATTGACCTCTTCTTTTCAGTTCCCTTTTGTTTCTCACCACGAAATTGGGCGTGTTGGAAGATACTGTTAATAAAAAGCGCCATCCCGAAATTTGACGTCATCAGTGACTCAAACTGACTAAATTAAATTACCATGTTTGGAAAGAATCCGAAGTGTTAGTGGACTTAAAATTTATATTAAATCAATCAAATAAGACATTGGACCAAACCTGCATCAATTAAAACTTACTTTCCCGTTTTTTTTTTTTCTAAAACGGAAATTAATTTTGTCAACAAGGGTCACTGATGACGTAAAAATACGAAAGTCGCTATCTTGTTTTCTTGTATCATGAGGAGACACTAGCAAGTTACTCGAATGCAAGTTGTTATACTTTATTATTTTTTTCCCTGCCTTTTACAGATTATGTGCTTGAAAACTCTATATAAACGTTTAAAACTGGTTAAATAATATTCAAGAGTTTCAACCATTTTACCTGATTCCTAAACTGATGATAGTGTATTGATTGTTCTAAGAATGAATTTTTCCAAGCATTCGGTCAGAAGAACACCTACTATGTATATTTGCAAGATTGTATTATACAAAGTAGCGATAAAGGTGTACTTTTTAACGTTAAATTATCTTTCTTCACACCATATAATAGGCGTTTACACAGGAGTAGAAGCCTAGTCAAACATAGCGCGTTCTGACGCCGCGTTGTAATATACAGTATAACAAACATATCCCAAGTCACATAGAGCACGTTTTCAACTCCACGTCAAGTTCCACACTGCGTCAAAACGTCGCGTTGTGATAATTTACAAATTGTTTTTTTTAAGTCTTCGTTAAACAGAACGCATTTTTAACGCGGCGTAGAGATTATTTTACGCTGCGTTGAGATAACTTTGACGCGGCGTTCCAAAAAAAAATTTTGTTTTCAATATTTTGTGTTTAGTAATTAAGTCATTCTGAATTTATTGTAGAAATTTATTTTATTAAATTATTTTTTTGACTTATTTTGTGTCATTTAATAGTGTATTGTTTAAATGGAAAAAAATAATCTAATTGGCATTTAGTGAGAAAATGAAAATCAAGATTCAAATATTAAACGCGCTGCGGATAGCTCTCTGTCTGACGTTCTCTAACGCCGTGTTTAGAATGCCGTGTTAAAATAATCTCAACACATATATTTACTCTATGGTAATTTGTTCATTGACTTTTTTGGCGTTTTTCTTTTCTCGTCTTCTTTGTTGCTTCATTATGTTCTTGCTGTGAGCGATTTCTCTCATATTTGTTTATGCTTTTTTTAAATATTTCCTTGAACAAAATATTTGTTGAAGAGAGAATACGACATAACTGAGCACTTTCTTTATGTCAAAAATTAAAAAAATATCCCCTTTTTAAGCAGTAAATAAGAGTAAGAGGAATTTTAAATTTTAGTCAAGCTAGTCAAGCTCACGGAAAGAAAACAACAAAGAGAACTACGAAAAAAGTCATGACTGGGCGGTCTACGTTTAGAAGCACACAAACAAATAAAAACAAGAAACCTGTCAACTAGATTAAATTGTTTGAAAAGTAAAGAAAGTTTCGCGTTCGGAAGGATTTCAGAAATATTTCGCGAAGCGTCCGAACCTAAATAAACATTTCAGAAACATTCAAAAAACAACTCAGAAAAAAAGAAACATTTCTGAAAAGTTTCTTAAATGATGACACACCTTAAGATGTATTTGTGTATAAATTTGTGTAAAAAATACACAAACTGTTTGAACCACAAATGTCATGAACCAAATGGCATACACATTACACAATTGTGTATCAATTGTGTATAGCACACACAAATCGAATTTGTGTACTTACACAAACCGTATGATAGGTTACACAAATTAATTTATTACTATTTGTGTATAATATGTGTATGCCACATCATTTGTGTATTCTAAAATTTGATGCATACGCAAATTTTGTTGGAATACACAAATTTCAAGGCACGATTTGGCAACATTTTTGTATGTTTGTATAGAAATGTAAAGTAATGAAAAATTGAAAAAGTTCTTTGAGATATTCTGGACAAACCAAAACCTTTTTTTGGGGTTTTTGAATGAACCCAAGAAAGTACAGCTATTTATACAATGGATATGCTGTGGTATAAAAGCCCGACACTTAGGCAAGCTTATATTTTACTGTTGACTGCTCAACTTTTGATTATAGCATTCACACATTTTATTAACACAATAGCAAATAAGTTTAACTGAAAAGCAAATAAGTTCAACTTAAACGCAAATAAATTTAACCTTTTAATAAATGTATTTAAACCAATAGAAAATCTTCTGCAAAAAAATCTTTTAAAAAAATCCTTTCCTTAAAAGATTTTTTGGAAGAAGATTTACTATGTGTATAAATATATTTGTGAAAAAGTTAAATTTATTTGCGTTTAGGGTAAAAGTATTTGTGTTTATGTTGAATTTATTTGCTTTTAGGTTAAAAATATTTGCTAAGGGGTTGAATCAATTTATACTTATGATAAATTTGGTGTTTTTTTGGTTAAACTTATTTGCTAAAGGGTTAGAGTAATTTGCGCTTATGTTAAATTAATTTGCTTTTCGGTTAAAATTATTTGCTATTGTGTTAATTATATGTGCGAATGCTATATATCTGTATCGGCCGTGGTCTGGTGTGAGTTTTTACTTTTTGAACGAGTTTTTTTTCTAAAATTTCTGTCTTTAATAATTTTGTATGATAATATCTTATAAAAAGATCAATTTATCATCACATCAATTATAACCATGTCCAATCTTAAATGTGGCATATATAGCATTCGCACATTTAATTAACACAATAGTAAATAAGTTTAACTGAAAAGCAAATAAATTTTACATAAACGCAAATTACTTTAACCATTTAGCAAATAAGTTCAACCAAAAGCAATGGTTGAGGGGAGTATGAGAGAGACACACAGGTGCGAGACAAAATGTCCCCCAATTCGTTTTTCATTGTTTAAAAGGCGTAAGCTTTGACTTTCTCGTAACTTGATACTTTAGTCGGTTAAACAGCCTGATATAAATAAGGAAGCATGCTGCCTACTTAAACCTCCTGCTCGAGTATTGCGAAGCTAGTATAGCCTTAGTGTATTAAAATGAAAGTTTTGTCTAGACAAAACTAGTTCTACTGAACGCTCATAGGCTAAACTAGTTTTGCCTAAGAAATAGTTATGGCGGTAACATATATATTACATCTTCCACTTTTTCGTATTGTGGATTTGAAAAGAAGTAACGAGTTTTTTAAAAGAATTTTTTCATATTGGTTTAAATATATGTGTTAAAATGTTAAATTCATTTGCGTTTTGGGTAAATATATTTGCGTTTATGTTAAATATATTTGTTTTTCGGTTAAACTTATTTGCTTTTGTGTTAATTAAATGTGCGAATGCTATACCCAAAAGTATCCTTTAAAAAAAAAAAAACTATCTGTTCCCATAAAACAAATTTAAGTGAATGAGTATATTTTATTTTAATAAATCCAAACATATAAATAAATTTGTGTAAAAAATACACAAACTGTTTGAACCACAAATGTCATGAACCAAATGGCATACACATTACACAATTGTGTATCAATTGTGTATAGCACACACAAATCGAATTTGTGTACTTACACAAACCGTATGATAGGTTACACAAATTAATTTATTACTATTTGTGTATAATATGTGTATGCCACATCATTTGTGTATTCTAAAATTTGATGCATACGCAAATTTTGTTGGAATACACAAATTTCAAGGCACGATTTGGCAACATTTTTGTATGTTTGTATAGAAATGTAAAGTAATGAAAAATTGAAAAAGTTCTTTGAGATATTCTGGACAAACCAAAACCTTTTTTTGGGGTTTTTGAATGAACCCAAGAAAGTACAGCTATTTATACAATGGATATGCTGTGGTATAAAAGCCCGACACTTAGGCAAGCTTATATTTTACTGTTGACTGCTCAACTTTTGATTATAGCATTCACACATTTTATTAACACAATAGCAAATAAGTTTAACTGAAAAGCAAATAAGTTCAACTTAAACGCAAATAAATTTAACCTTTTAATAAATGTATTTAAACCAATAGAAAATCTTCTGCAAAAAAATCTTTTAAAAAAATCCTTTCCTTAAAAGATTTTTTGGAAGAAGATTTACTATGTGTATAAATATATTTGTGAAAAAGTTAAATTTATTTGCGTTTAGGGTAAAAGTATTTGTGTTTATGTTGAATTTATTTGCTTTTAGGTTAAAAATATTTGCTAAGGGGTTGAATCAATTTATACTTATGATAAATTTGGTGTTTTTTTGGTTAAACTTATTTGCTAAAGGGTTAGAGTAATTTGCGCTTATGTTAAATTAATTTGCTTTTCGGTTAAAATTATTTGCTATTGTGTTAATTATATGTGCGAATGCTATATATCTGTATCGGCCGTGGTCTGGTGTGAGTTTTTACTTTTTGAACGAGTTTTTTTTCTAAAATTTCTGTCTTTAATAATTTTGTATGATAATATCTTATAAAAAGATCAATTTATCATCACATCAATTATAACCATGTCCAATCTTAAATGTGGCATATATAGCATTCGCACATTTAATTAACACAATAGTAAATAAGTTTAACTGAAAAGCAAATTAATTTTACATAAACGCAAATTACTTTAACCATTTAGCAAATAAGTTCAACCAAAAGCAATGGTTGAGGGGAGTATGAGAGAGACACACAGGTGCGAGACAAAATGTCCCCCAATTCGTTTTTCATTGTTTAAAAGGCGTAAGCTTTGACTTTCTCGTAACTTGATACTTTAGTCGGTTAAACAGCCTGATATAAATAAGGAAGCATGCTGCCTACTTAAACCTCCTGCTCGAGTATTGCGAAGCTAGTATAGCCTTAGTGTATTAAAATGAAAGTTTTGTCTAGACAAAACTAGTTCTACTGAACGCTCATAGGCTAAACTAGTTTTTCCTAAGAAATAGTTATGGCGGTAACATATATATTACATCTTCCACTTTTTCGTATTGTGGATTTGAAAAGAAGTAACGAGTTTTTTAAAAGAATTTTTTCATATTGGTTTAAATATATGTGTTAAAATGTTAAATTCATTTGCGTTTTGGGTAAATATATTTGCGTTTATGTTAAATATATTTGTTTTTCGGTTAAACTTATTTGCTTTTGTTTTAATTAAATGTGCGAATGCTATACCCAAAAGTATCCTTTAAAAAAAAAAAAACTATCTGTTCCCATAAAAGTGAATGAGTATATTTTATTTTAATAAATCCAAACAAAAAAGTAATTTTATTTTAAGGTAACAAAAATTAAATTGCTATTTATAAGTATTTAAATTCTTCACATTCCTCAACAAAGTAAAGGCATAATAATAATAATACCGAAAATACATGGAACAGGTTTTTTACGAGTTGCCAGTTCTTTCGTTGGTGGCAAGCTAAGTTGTTGACTGTCCATTGCTTGTTCCATAGTGCAACGGTTGAATAGGCCACATAATCGCCACATTACGACCTATGTGCCCAAGTGTGTTCCCTTGTAATATATAAAAAAACACTACCTGGCTTTGGTGAAGCTTCCATTTCAAAGTGTTTTTTTTTCTATTGCACATAATTCCAAGAACAGTTTTGAAAAAAAGCCCTGCGTCTCTCTGTGTCTAAGCCAAGTTTTTCTCCAACAAGTACGGCACTTTCGTGGAATTTCTACGTCGTTTTGTTGACTTTCGTCTTCTTCCGAATTCGCGATTAAATACGCGGCCAAGATCGCAACACATTTTTTCTTCAACATATTATAAAGTTCATTAACTTAATTTTATTGAATGAAATAGAATGTGTAAATTTTTTTTGAATATACATATTCCAACATGTGCCATTTTTATAGATATTTAATAAACTTTAAAACCCGGCAAAAACAATTTTATACACAAATTCCATTTGTGTAAGAATACACAAATCGCCTTAGCCAAAAATCTGTGTACACAAATTTATTTGTGAATGCCAAATTTGTATATGCCGTAGCACAAATAAAATTTGTGTTATTCTGTCAAAATACACAAATCGTCTGAACCACAAATATTAATGGCTTACACAAATCGCATTTGTGTATGGATTTGTGTAGGATTTGTGTATGGACTCCACAATGAAATTTGTGTATTTACACAAATTTTTTGCCAAACGGACAAAAAAAAGCCTGTCCAATCAAGTGATTTGTCATTTATTTATGGCTACATTTTTCCATTGACTCGATGAGGTAGATAGGTTTTCTTACGACCGCCTCCTGGGCTATCTGCCTCGTCCCTGTATAATAGGGTCAGTTAATATTCTAATTAACATTTGGCAGCATTCGGGAAATAGGTTATTTGGAGCGATAGGAAGCATGGTTGGCAGAAAAACACAGATAAGAGGATTTCATATATTACGAGGGTTAGTGATAAGATGATAGACTTTGGTAATGGTTATGCAAGCAACGACACCGTAAAGAGTCGATTAATTAAGAGAATGTATGCTACTTCTCTTCGAGCTTCTAGCGTATTCATATCGAAAAATGGGCACGACTGGGTCGCACGTACCTACTTGCTCTTGTACATAATGACATTGGAATACAAGATCTTGGACAAAAACAAATAACCTTTACGTTGAAAGTAAGACAGTTTGAACTTATAAAACCTATCAAAACCAAAACATATTCAAAATCTTTAAGAATTCATGAAAAAAATATTTCTAAAAATTTTAGGACGGATTTTGATAAAATCCTGTTTTTTATTTTTAGTTTAAAAAAAATGTTTTTAAATTTAGGTTTACAGTTTTTAAGAGTTTATTAATATACATGTGAATATAAAATTTAAAATATTTTTTTTTTATTATTATTGGTTTGATATTTTTAAAATTGATTTTTCAAAAAAAAAAAAAAAATCAAAAATTAATTTTAATTAGAAAAAAAAGTTATTCAAAATTTTGATATGCACAATTAATTTGGTTATCTAAATCTTTTTTAAATATAAAAATTGACAGAAATCCATAAAGCCGTTACCGAAAATTAAAAAAAAACCACTATATGAAAGGTTCCGTTAATAGACTTTTCCCGTATATGTGGCTTGATCAGAGCCAAAATCAAAAATGTTACACAATTTAAATTTTCATCCTGTAGTGATGAACGTATTATGCAAATTGAATTAAGTTTTTCGTGACTTAATTTGTTCTGTTTTTTTGTTCGAACATCCGTAACGATTTAGAAAATTGGTCCTGCTTCAGCATTCGCGTGGGGAAGAGCCAACACATATAAAGCAAGATTCGACAAAAATCGGAAACATAGCTTTATCATTAAAATTTTTGATTCTTTTCGTTTTATTCCAAAATTGCACAACACATAATAATAATAATAATCATTAAGGGTGGGTGTTACGATTTTTACAAAAGTCGTTTTTCTTTTTTAGTTCACAGCAATATTTTGATGTGATGACTGATGAGGTTAAAAATAAAACAAACATTTTTTTTAAATTAAGTTTTAAAAAAATCCCTACGTTTTCATACAAAATTCTCATACTTCAAAAATCTGTACTTTTTCCCCTACGGGGTGTTTTTCAAGACCAAAATCCATACGTGTAGGGATTTTTCCCTACATGTAACATCACTGCAAATGATAGCCAATACCAACAAAAAAAATCTCAAAAATTTTCATCAAAATCGTTGGAGCCTATGGGAGGTACCGTTCTTAGCCCTTCATATTAATTTTTTTTTCATCAAAATATAATGCATACCTAAGGTAGTGCACTGATTTTTTTTTATAAAAATTCTTGGAGCCGTTTTCGAGAAAAATAAGCTTTTACGTAACTGTTATACGACAGGTACCGTTAATTTTTGAGCTAAAAAAAAAATTTTTAAAAACTCCTCTGTAGAATGTCAAAATAACCTTAAGTTCAAAATTTTAAGACATCCGTACAGACAGACAGACAGACAGACAGACGGACAGAATTTCGCCAGTAACTCAAATATGTTTCTCTATCATCGTATGTCATGTTTGATTGTTATCTCAAAATTTTTAATCTGCACGAATGCATAACTTGCATTATTGTACCTATAACCGCAAGTAAAAATAGTGCCGTCTTGCTAGAAAGATGAGGTCAAAAGCAGAGCTTGAATGGAAAATCGTAAAAAAAATTTTCAGCTGGGTGATGACGGTGGCGTTGTGCTCTCTCGATTCTAGAAATGTTATGTACAGAGAAAGGAAATGTTATGTACAAGGAGATATCCTTGCACCATTGTTTCGTGAATCCAAAAGTTGAATTGGCCCTGAGCATTATATCATCAAATTGTAAAATAAAGCTCGGCTCATGGGCACTTGTGCCAACTTAACAAATTTCCTCAATGGAAGAAATGGGTAGATGATAGAGAAGGTGATTTAATTTACTTACTTGAAAAATAAATATTTATTGGCAATGTTAATTTCCAAAAAGTTATTGGAGCACCAGACATAAAAATAGTCAAAATCTCGTTTAAAGAGGGTAAACGGCATTATTTAAATGAGGTTAGTTGTTCCATAGACCGACCTTTGCGAAAACCATGTTGTATGTATCTAGTGTTTATGATATAGTTATATATTCCATTAAAAATATTTTTAAGCTTGGGTGTATGTGATTTTTTTGGAAATATAGCCTAATAGTTTTAAAGTAGCTCGCGGAAAATGAAGCAATATATGTATGAAGTAACTATTATAAGGAGTGTTAATGGGATCAGTTGAAAAAGTGAGTTCACGGTGCTTACTTGTAATTAGAAATGCAATTATTTTGGCAAAGGCTAGAATCTGGGGAGCTATTAGCGAAGTAGAAGTGGAGTTAAGAGAAATGTTAAATGAATGCTCATCTGATGCGCTCCATTTAAAGAAGTCACCAAAAATAGGGACTTCGTCAAGGGGTTACGTAAATCTCTTATGTGGTCAATCGTATCAATTGCTAGTTCATACGTGTTAAAACAAATAACTTAAAGAGACTTCCGGGGTACCACTATTGAAACGTTGTTAAGATTGTTGAAAAAGAGGTTAAAAATGAATGAGTCAGTTGTGTTGATCAGATATAAAACAACGCTTCGGTGAGGTGACAAATCCCTGAGATATTTTTATGACATAGGTTTATAAAGGTGTTTAGGACTGTTGCAGGGCTGCATAAGTCTTACACTATCGTACTGTCTGAAAGCATGAAAATCATTAGCGACTCTTTGATCAACATAAAATTAAAAAGATTGTACATTATTCTGCTTTTTTCGCAAGCTAGAAAGGTTGAATATAGTTGGCGAAGTTAAAAAAAAAACCTTTTCGAAACTACAGTTGGTGTTTCTAGTTTCTGTTTTAACAAGTTGGAACCTTCCATCAGGACAAGAAATGAGTCGTTCGTAAGGTGCCGATCTTGGAGCATCACCGGGTGTTCTTTTGTGCTGAGTTTGATTTATAGTATTTTTTTAACAAATCATCAAATTTCGTCAGCTCTTGCATATCTTTTCCTGTGGTAAAACTTCGTACCGCTTGTTATCTGGTTCAATATATCACTTACACACATGATTGGAAATTGCAAAATCAGCTTCCAGAAATGTGAAACTATCCTATTTAGAACCTTTTTGCCGATGGCTTTAGGGGGAAATGAAGCAAAATAGTGATCGCTGGGCCACATTGGCAGTCACTGGCCAGTGTGGATGCGGTGAAATATTTTGGTATATGGCTAGATGTCTATCTAGATTTCAATCCATATACAGATGCTACTCTTTAAAGTGATCTCATAGTTGATCTTTTACCGTGACAAAACGGCTGTTTTATAGCAGGGTTAATCAGACATATGATATGCTTTGTATGCTGTTGGAAAGACAGTGTCTTTGTAACTTCCTTGAACTTCACAGAACATCAGAATACATACACTACTGCCCCACTTTAATTCCTATAGAAAATATCCAATAATAATAGGATAAATAACTTTTTAATCAAAATGGTCGGAGATCACCTAGAATAATGAATAAATCTTTGGAACTTGCCACCTCAAAGATGAATTTTTTTAAAGCAAGCATTCGAGTTGTTGGGCTGATACAATGTAAATGGGCGACACGTTGTGGAGCGTAATATATTGGATAGGCGGTTCCTATTCAAACTAACATTTCAGCAATTATAGTAAAACATCAAAACACGAAAAACAAAACAAAAATATGAATAATTGTAAAGTAAAACTGTATTAAATCAACAAAAAAATATTTATAAATTTTAAATAAATTTTTAGAACTAACGTTGTCATAACTCAATTCCAAAGTTTTGTACGCCGGTTTCAAGTTTAGAGTTCACAATGCAATTGCTGATATGTATGTTGATATATGATATAAAATTATGTTATCAAATAGTGTTTAAATACACAGAAATTCGCATCCTTCTTCATTACATTCACACACATAAAACGGATTTTGGTGTTGACTGGTTTCCTGAAAAAAAAAACATTTCGCTTTACACTCAACCACTAGGTTAAGTGTTTCAACAAAGCTTAGCTTTCAACATAATTTTCACCTCACCTCTAAACATCACCTCTTCACACTCTAAAAGCCCTTAAAACCGTGTAATTGTCAAGTGAACCACATGGAAATACCCCAAATTGCAAATTATAGGCATAATAACTAGAGCCAGGGTAACCATACTCAGACCACAAGTTGTAAATATTTTAAGTGAATGCATTGCAACTTTTTTTGTGTGCACTCTAATTTCCAGCACGTAGCACCTATTTAGCCCTTGGAGAGTATTTTCATATTTTGTTTTGTTCAAATGCTTTTCTTTTTTCCGGAAAATTGGCAAAAATTTCCTGCTACTGTGAGCAATCATTGTAAACCTAGCTTTGCTTACCTGTGCGGTGCGGTGGTTGGAGGTTGTTAGAATTTTTAAAACGCCAGTTCGGGTGATTTTTATCGTATAAGCCAATTAAAAATTTATAAATTTTGTCGTGGTAAATGCTGGTTCCAGATAAATGTTTTGAGGTTGGTTTTTGTGTAAAACGGAATGGTTCACTTGAACACAAACGATGAGTCTGAAGTGGAGATCATTTTAGTGATGTACAAAAAATTATAAATTAATTGGAACATCAGAAAACAAACAAATGTAATTTTTTTTTTTTTTTTGAAAAAGGGATTTTGTTGAAAATGTCATCTAAGTAAGGTAATTTTATGGAAGAGGAATTTAGTTGATTAAAAGCAAAACTAATACAATAGAAATGTGTTATACGTTTTAACCTTTCTTAATTTTTAATCACTAAACCCGGTTTCTATTACATGAAAGTACGTTTGTTTGAATTTATAACTTATATGTAGTCTCAGCGCTTCTTCCTTATTAGTTCTGTTAAAAAATGTCATAATCGCAAAAAACTATTTATTTTGATATATCCACCGTTTCCAGGTGTTTGAGTTTTTTAATTATGATTATAGGTGATATAAGGCAAGTTATGGATTCGTGCAGAAAAGAAAAAATCTAAAAATCAACCATGACATTATGATGATACAGAAGTCAAAAAAAGTGGGTCTGGAAATTCCGTCCGTTTCTCTGATTTGCTTTAAACCTAATATTTAGCATTTATTTGGTAGTATCCCAGGTGTGTTTTTCATTTTTGCTCTAGGTAAAAAAATAATAGTACCTACCATTATTTGAATTTTGTTCTTAGTTTTGTTTTTAAATGTAAGTAATTTTTAAATTTGCTATTCTTGAATTATTTTTTTTTTAATTCTTAAAAAAAACTTGTTAAATAAAAAACCGTTTTATGTAAAAACCGTTCCAAAGATTAAAAAAATACTCTTTTCCACATTTTCTAAAGAAACAAAATTTGGTTTAAATTTTTCCGCTAAAAAACTATTTCACGTATAAAAACTTTGAAAAATCAATTAAAAAAAATTGCATGTACGTGCGATCTAGTCCTGCAATTTATTTACTATAGAATTAATGTGTTCCTTAAATTAAAGATTAAGATTGGCACTTTGAAATAAAACAACTTTAAAAGAAAATTCTTTAAAAGTAAGATTCGTGTCCAGGAGTTAAATTGTTACAAGAACTTACTTGCGATTATAAGGACTATAAGGCAAGTTTAGGATTCGTGAATATAAAAAAAATTGAGATAACAATCAAACATGACATAACCATCATAGAAAATGTCTGTCTGGTTGTCAGTATGTATAACGAGCTGCAGCCTAAACGGCTTAAACTTATCTTCAAATTTGGTGTGTGTTATTATTTTGGCTACCCCAGGGAAGAAATTGAAATTTTATTTTTAGGCTTAATAATAAAAAACGAAAACGGCTCCAACGATTTTGATTAAAATTTTTGAGAATTTTTTTCTTGGTATTGGGTATCATTTGATTGGACCCAAATTTACGGGAAAAGTCTATTAACGGTACCTTTCATATAACGGTTTTTTTTAATTTTTGGCTTTCACGTTAACGGCTCCTTGGATTTCTGTCAAATTTTATATTTGAGAAAATCTAAGTAGCTGAATTAGTTCTGCGTATCAAAATTTTGAATAACTTTTTTTTCTAATTGGAATGAATGTTTGAATATTATTTTTTTTTTTGAAAAATCCATATTTTTAAAATCAATCAAACAAAATTATTTTAAATCTTATAATCACATGTATATTAATAAACTCTAAAAAACTGCATACCAAAATTAAAAAAAAAAAAAAAATTAAACTAAAAATAAAAAACAGGATTTTATCAAAACCAAATACAATTTTTGAAATACATTTTCATAAATTCTTTGTTATTTAAGACGTGTGATGGCGTACTTTATTTTTTACTAAAAAACGCTTAGTATTGTGGTTTGGATACTTTTTATAAGTTCAAACTGTGTTATTTTCAACGTAAATATTACTTGTTTCTGTCATAGATCTTGCTTTCCAATGTAATTAGGCACATAAAAGCAAGTACATGCGAATCAGTCGTGCCCATTTTTACTTGTCAAACATGACATTACGATGATAGAGAAGTCAAAAAAAGTGGGTCCGGAAATTCCGTCCGTCTGTCTGTCTGTCTGTCTGTCCGTATCGATATCTACAGCCTAAAGGATTGGGCCGATTTGATTCAAACTTGGTATATAGTATTTTTTAGAGTGCTCTACCTGACAGTTTTTCGAATTGGCATTCTAGCTCTAAAACTAACGGTACCTGCCATATAACTTTTAATGAAAAACTTATTTTTCTCGAAAACGGCTCCTTCGATTTTGATAAAACTTGCAGAATGATGTTTTCTATGCAAAATCTATCTTTAAGTTTTAATGGATTTTTCAGAAAAAGTTTTATAACGGTACCTCCCATATGACCGGTTTTTTTTTTAAATCAGACTTTCTCGTTAACTAATTGACGGATTTTGATGAAATTTTCAAGATATGTAATGTTTTATGATTAAAATAATATTGCTTATTAAAATTTTCAAAAACACTTTTTTTTAATTTTTAATATTTTTTTTTTAAATTATTTTGTTTTTTGAATATTTTGAAAACGGATGTAAAATTTTTTTTTTAAATTTTTCTCCTAGTATAAACTATAGATTTCTTAAAATTGACATACTCAAAAAAATTTTAAAATATGTTTTCGAAAAAATTTTCAAAAAAATATTATACTTAAGCACAAAATATTTTATTAAAATTAAAGAACGATTCTCTTCAAAAATGTTAACCAAGGAGTACGTATACGCCACAGTTAACACGGCTCTTTCTGAAAAGATTTGGCACATTATCATCGCGTTTGCATAATCTGTTGCGGCTGCAGGGGAAAGTGTTAATGATAAATCACATTTGTCTCTTCTCGTTAAAATGCATCTCCAAAAAAATTGCAGTGATGAATTTTTAAACTTGATCTTAGGGTGTTTCAACGTTATGTAAAATTCGTAAAACTGGCTATTTCTGAAAAAAACAAAATAAAACAAAGGATATTACTTTTTGTAATCTTTTAGAAAAAGACATAAACCATTCTTAGCAAAAAAATCAATTCAAATAAATCTAGAAAGAAAATGGTGAACAGTTAAAACAAAGTCTTTTGCAGTTCTCCAGGTAATGCAAATAAGTGCGAACAAAAATTACTTACAAAATACTAAGAATTGAAAATATAAACGTTAAAAGGAGTGTGCATTATAAATCAGTCATTTGAATCTGGCCCACTCCGTAAATAAATTGCAGGTCTAAGACAGAAACAATTTAGTCCCCCAATTAAAAACAAAATTTAACAATGGTTGGTATATAACTACATAGATACATAGAAACATAACATTGGATATCAATTTCATCTGCCAATAGAACTATCCTTAAAAACACACCTCTTTTAAAATCCCTTAATAGTTTGAAACATGAATCAAAATATTTATGACTTTCATTAGAATGAAATGTGAAAACTTTTCAAAGTCCTCTCCTATACCTATCCTTTAAAAAAATGTCATCTTTCCTGTTTCATGCAAACGCGCACACACCATACACAATTTCACATTTCAACCTTGAGGCACGTTTGTCTGCCTCACGCTTAATTCGCGGAATTTGCAAGTCATGAAAACTGAGTACCTACCCGTAGCTACCTACACGAAGAAGCCGACACCGCTAACCTTTCAGCTGTCAAGAACACTCCTCTCAATCTCTTGGTTTTTTTAAGAAAATATTTTCTAGGAATTGCTTGCTGTGAATATTTTTCAATACGCTGCGTTTGGCATAATCCAATATATAAAAAAATAAGAAAAATGCTCACGTTGGCCTACACACACACATTTAATAATATCGATCTATTTTCGTCCCGATAAAAAATTCCATTCTATCCACTGGATGGGCGCTTACCACCTCATGGATAAAATATTTATTAACCCTCATGATAGATTCCACATTCCATATAATTTTTTGAGAAAAATCCCAAGGTCATGTTACTTACCATACATAGATTCATAATATGCCGGATGCCGGTCCTTGTGGAGAACACTTGCACACATCACGCCCGTCATCCCTCGTTTCCAACAAGCACGTCGATTATTGAATCTTGGAATATGTAGTCATCCTTTAAGAATTTAAATTCCAACGTGTAGTTCCACTACCTCTTCACATATTGGGGAAAATTATATTATATTACGTCCTTTGATCTTGGCTCGGTGTGGTTTCTGGTCGTCTTCGAGCCTGTTCGGTCCTAAATCAATAACAGTCTAATGAATTCTGGAATGTTTGGGTTTATGGCATAATACGAGAGACAGGTTAAATGCTTCAATAGACTTTTAATGTGTATAAGGAAAAGGATACACAAAATGGCCGAACAAGAAGAAATCTCCTTCACGATAGTGTTCCTGTAGTTCGTTGTCTTCAAAGCCAAAGTTCGAATGTTCTATTGAAAATAGAATTTCAAACGAATCATTTGAAAAAAAAGATACTAAAAAATTCGATGAACAAAAAAATAAACACAAGATTTCATTCTAGATACATACATAGATAGAGGAAACAAAAAATGTATGTATGTACTTCCAATACTCGTTAAGATACGCTTCCTTAGTTTTCTGTCAATTCTTTCTATCTTGTCTTGAGCTTTACATATATTTATGGGTGTGATGGAAATTTCTAAAAAAAATATTTCGAAAACCGTCGAAAAACAACAAGAAAACCGGTTGTGGAAAAACGAAAATATAAAAAGGAAAACATGAGGCACAAAACTGAGACGAAGCAGGTCCTTGAACAATGTATTGGCTTTTAGAGTGTCTTCAAGTGGTGTTGCTGTTGGACAGCCAAATGCTTGGACGATATTTTGGAAAATTTAAAATATGTATGTATTGTACATGTATGTGTACCAGTTCATAAGGAGGACATCGACAACAAAGGCGATGATTTAACAAAGTCCCTTTTGGTGTCGGCGGAAAGCACATGTTGGGTAAACGAAATTGGGATGGTTAAGGAGAAATGATAATATTGGACGGAGAATGGGCAAACATTCGAACAATGGAATGTTTTCGAATTAGCTTTAAGGATCCCTACTCAAGGAAAGTACCTAAAATTGAGTTCATTTGATTCCGTTTTGTGCTTGGTTATTGTTGATGTTGAAGACGGGGTTGTATCCAAGGAGCCGAGAAACAGATCGCCTTCAATATGTGCTCTTATGTTCTCATTCAAGGAATTTTGTTTATAAGTCTGTATCCTGTTTTAAGTTATTTTTAGAAGAACACCAATACATGTTGATAAAATCGTTTTTCTCCTTTGTTTGTTTAAAGCACAAATATTTTTTTGGGGTTTAACAGTATGATTTCACCAAACATTAACACACCTTCAATATTGGCTTATTTCATGTTTAAGCCCAACTTAATGTAGGTACAGTTGCAATTACTACAAAACCGTTAGTTGTAGGTGATATTAATGTAACAATTATTGATGCTACTCAAATACAAAATCGTTTTAATATTTTTCCTTGCGATTAAAGGGACTATAAGGCAAGTTTAGGATTCGTGGCTATAAAAAAAATTGAGATAAGAATCAAACATGACATAAGGATCATAGAGAACCCTAAAAGTCATTGGCAAAAAATGTCCGTCTGTCTGTCTGTCTGTCTGTCTGTCTGTCTCTCTGTCTGTCTGCCCCGGTGTATATCTAGCTGTAGCCTAGACGGGTTAAGCGATTGCCTTCAAATTGGGTATGTGTGATTGTTTTGGCATTCCTCGGAGGGGAAATTGAAATTTTGTTTTTAGGGCTAAAAATAACTTCACTTGCCATACGACCGTTTAAGAAAAGCATATTTTTCTTAAAAACGGCTTCAACGATTTTGATGAAAATTTTATAGGGACTATAAGGCAAGTTAAGGATTCGTGGATATAAAAAAAATTGAGGTAAGAATCAAACATGACATAAGGATCATAAAGAACCCTAAAAGTCATTGGCAAAAAATGTCCGTCTGTCTGTCTGTCTGTCTGTCTGTCTCTCTGTCTGTCTCTCTGTCTGTCTGCCTTTGGTGTATATCTAGCTGTAGCCTAAACGGGTTAAGCGATTGCCTTCAAATTGGGTATGTGTGATTCTTTTGGCATTCCTCGGAGGGGAAATTGAAATTTAGTTTTTAGGGCTAAAAATAACTTCACTTGCCATACGACCGTTTAAGAAAAGCTTATTTTTCTTAAAAACGGCTTCAACGATTTTGATGAAAATTTTTGAGAATATTTTTGTTGGTACTGGCTATCATTTGATCAGAACCACATATACAGGAAAAGTCTGTTAACGGAAACTTTCATATAACGGTTTTTTTTTAATTTTTGGCTCTCTCTGCGGCTGTATATATTTCGGTCAAATTTTATATTTGAACAGATCTTGATAGCCAAATTAATTTTGCATAACAAAATTTTGAATAACTTGTTTATCTAATTAAAATATATTTTTTTTTTTTTTAAACAAATCAAATAATTTTAAAATCACATTTATATTAATAAACTCTAAAAAACTGCATACCAAAATTAAAACAAAAAAAAAACTAAAAATAAAAAGCAGGATTCTATAAACATCCGTCCTACAATATTCGAAATACTTATTTCATAAATTCTTTATTATTTCAGACGAGTGGTGGAGTACTTCGTTCTTACTAAAAACCGTTAAGTATTGTGGTTTTGATAGTTTTTAAAAGTTCAAACTGTGTTACTTTCAACGTATAGGTTATTTGTTTTTATCAAAGATCTTGCCTTCCAATGTAATTAGGCACATAAGAGCAAGTACGTGCGACCCAGTCGTGCCCATTTTTTTATATTAATGGTCAAAAAAGTTTCTACTGTGGTGTTTCGGATCAATGATGACTGTTTTAGCACAAGGTATTGATGTCGATGATAGTTTTTTGAGATAAAGTTTGTCTTTTGATCTTATTTTATCGGTTAATAATGATGGTACTCTAGCAGAATCTTCAAAAAAATATTGATTACAATATTTTTCACCTTAGTACTTCCACTTCTATTTTCAATAAAAGTGTGTATGGAATTTTTCCCTACGCTCTAAGAATTGCTGAAGTCCTCTACTTAATAAGTGTAAACCAGTTAGATTTTCTTTTAGATATAATGTTAAATTTTTTTTCTTGCTACAATGGTTGGTTTTGATATGCTTTGGCTAAAAGTGTTGAAAAGCAAAACTCAGACTTATTTCTCAATTAAAATTCTGAAAGTTAAATACGGGTAAATTTAAAAAAATTGCTGTTGTTTTACGTCACCTGTCCGTGAGAATATGCAGGAGAGTCCGAGGCAGTCGATTTCGCGTCGCTCATAAGAACTCGGATTTTCGCAGAAAGGTGTAGATGTGGCCGGCGCCGTCGTTCATCCATATTTCTTTGAAAACGATGTTGGCCAGTATATCACCGTCAACGAAAAGCACTATAAATAGATGATTACCAACTTCTTTTGGGCTGAATTAGATGATATTGACACTAACAGCATGTGGTTCCAAGTGAAATTCTAAAAGAGTGATTCAAAGACATGGTCATCTCATGTGGAAGTGATGTGAACTGGCCAACGAGAATGTGTGATTTCACCCCGATAGACTTATTCTTGTGAGGGGTTCTGAAGTTGCAGGTCAATAAGAATAAGAATAAGAAACAAACAACAGCAGCACTCAAATCCAAAATAACCCCTGCCATCGGTAAAACTCAGCCTGATTTATGTGAAAGAATTTTGGAAAATGGGACATTTCTTATGCGCCCCGACCAGGAAGCCACGGCGGACATTTGAACGATGTTATATAGCACAGATAATGACTGATTGATACTTATTGTGATATTATTTTTCATTCTTCCGGATGTCAAAAACTTAAATTAAATGATCGTAATATATACTTTTTTTCAAATAAACCCTGCTACCTGCTAGACTCACTGTTTTTAAGTGAATGTTTTAATTTTGAATCCATTTTTCTTCAAAAAAGCTGTGTTTAATAATTCTTCTTCTTTTTTATGAATCCTTATCTTTCTTTATATTGCAATTTCCAACTTAAAAGTGTTTTTAATTAAAATCCCTATAAAACAAATTATCTGAAAATCACAAAATTATTTGAAATCAACGCAATAATAAAATTTAATAACGCTTGACAGAATAGAGCCAATGTCACAAAAATAAGCAATTGGCCTTTTATGTTCGGCGATGACACGTCTAAGCTAGAAAGCTGCCAACGAGAGTTTAAACCTAAGGTGGATAATTTAAAAGAAAAATTGAAGAAAAGAAAAGTTTAAGCCAAGCATGTTGTTAACTCGCCTTCGGTTTCGAGCCATTTAATGCCGACCCATATAATGGCAGGGTAAGGAAATATGGAGGCTTCATTTGAAAGCTTTTTTTTTTGGGTGCTTTGAGGGAAGGCATTGCTTGTTTTCAGTTTAAAGAACAGAATGTTGTTTTCTGTGTCTGCATGGGAAAATGGAAATCCAAAGTTTTAAAAGGAAATGTCGGAAGTGGAAAAGGACACTCCCTTTATGAAATTATATGCTGTGGTCGTAAACAAATTAGAAACGTAATTGGTGTTTGGTCGTGCCGCACTGTGTGGGTGTAATCGATGCAAATTTAATTGGAAAGGCAGGTGCCTACAATGTGCCGGAATATGATTAGATCGACCAATCGATGGAATTTATTGGCACTTCATGAAAACAAACTTAATGGATACGAAAGATGCTTAATAGCACCACTGATGATTTAAAACCTAAAATAAATAAATTGCACGACTGGACGTACGTACTTGCTCATATATGCCGTCACATTGTAGAATAAAATTTAAGAAAATTAAAATGCACATTTATTCGATTTTTGTGACTTTTGATTGTTCGAATAAAGTACGTTAAGTTGGGTGATATAATTTAAACGTCATTTTATTTCTTTAGGAAATGTAAAAAATGTGAATTTTTTTTCAAAATTGTAGGAGCCGTTTTTAAATAAAACGTTTTATTTTTAACAACTTTTTTATAAATTAAAAAAATATTTCAAGAATACAAACTTAAGCACAAAAATAACCTACATTTAAAATAAATAAATAAATAAATTTATTGGCGCGACAGCTCCTTAAGGAGCCAAGGCCTAGTGACTTATACTCTCAACCATTCATGTGTGTGTGTTGTTTACTCTGCAAGAATGGAAGGGACCTACAGTTTACCGCCGAGTCCGGACGGCTACATGAGATGCACTTTTTCGAGACAAATTTTACTCTTGGAGGTTTTGTCAGTTCCTCGCAAGTGGCAGTACCCCAAAAAAAAAGGTGGCTATGAGCTGGATTTGAACCCAGGTTCTTTCGCTTAGCAGTCCGACACACTAACCACGGGGCACTACCTACCGTTTTCAAAATATTGATTTTCCAAAAAAGAAAAAAAATTAATTATTAAAAATACAAAGTAAAAGTTTTCGAAAAAAATTTATGCAAAATTACTTAAGCTACCAACATCTTCTTAGATATCAATTTTGATTGTAATCGGATCACCAATTTTCGAGAAAGTCGAAGACAAAAAACCGGCCTATGAGAGGTAGCGTTTTTAGCCCACCATATTAAATTTTTTTTCACCAAAATGTAATGCATACCTGCATTAGTACACTGATTTTTTTTAAATAAAAATTCTTGGAGCTGTTTTCGAGAAAAATAAGCTTTTACATAACGGTTATATGATAGGTACCTTTAATTTTTGATCTAAAAAAAATTGAAAAAACTCCTCTGTAGAATGTCAAAATAACTTTAAGTTCAAAATTTGAGGACAATTGGCCCAACCGTGTCTGCAGTCCAAAATACATCCGTACAGACAGACAGACAGACAGACAGACGGACAGAATTTTGCCAGTAACTCAAATTTGTTTCTCTATCATCGTAATGTCATGTTTGACTGTTATCTCAAAATTTTAATCTGCACGAATGCATAACTTGTATTGTAGTACCTATAATCGCAAGTAAAAATCTATAAATAATACTCTGACAATGCAAATATGTGTTAGAAAAATAACTACGTAAGTAAGTAATTCATTTATTATTTTGTGATTTTTTTTTCTGAATTTTATAGTTATGGCTTTGCCGTCAATTTGATTGTTTCCTTCAGTGTCATGGTTTTTTTTCCAAGGAATATAGATCTGTGGGTATCAAAAATGGGATATACTCATGAAGTGAAAACAGTCTTCTTTGGCCTTTGAATTAGATAAACTGCAAATTTGGATAAAACTGCGGTTTAAGACCAAGCACTTCACATCTTGTTTTGAATATTAGAGATATTTCTTTGTAACTAAGTGAATTATTTAAGTACTAATTAAACTCTTCAAATCACTAAATCAATTCAGTGTTGAACTTATATAAAAATTTTATTGGAGAAAATGATCTATATAGTTGCCCTACAAATCTTAGTGATGTACCTGGGCAAAAGCTTTTATAAAATCCGTATTGAGTACATCAACTTGAAATCCTTTTTTTTCAATTTCGTTCAAACAAAAATTAGTAAATAGAGAGAGATTAGTTATCGACGAACGACCTTTCATGAAACCATGTTGACTTGGCGATAATAACTGTTTCACAGATAAATAGAATTTATCAGTAATATAATCTTTTCCAGAAGGTTTGGAATAGCTGAAAGTTTCGAACTGACCTATAGTTTTTAAGTTTTTGCTTGGGACCACTTTTATAGGTAGGATTGACAAAAGATATTTTTCACTCATCTAGAAAATCCCCAGACGAAAGAGATGTGTTATAAAGGAGTGTAAGAGGAAAACAAATTGAGTCAGAGTATTTAGGTTAAAGAATTGGTTGAATTTTATAATACCCTGCTTTTTTGGAAATATCAATTGCACGTAGAGTTTTTAAAACTTCTGTTAAATGCGGAAGAACAAAATTTATGTCGGGATACAAATTTGAAAACATAGATCGTGTTTGTATTATAAGAAGATTTAAAAAAAATTGCAAAAAGTTCTGCGGAAGATTGAAAACCGTTAGATTTATCATCTTGGTATTTCATTGACTGTGGGAAATGAAACTCATTATTTCGTTCGGGAAAAAGTCTGGGTTCAGCCATGTCTCTACAATGACGATGATGTCAAACTCATGAAATGAGGACCAAGTGAGATTTGAGTCCTTATAACTCCAGTATTTTGGAAATAAACTTGCAGTATTGTAGTAAATGGTGATGAATTATTTACTTTAGCTGAGTTAACACTTTGGAAAATTTATGAATTTTACTATCCAAAACTTTTTTTTTATTTTTAATAATTTAAAAAAACATTTTCTTGAAGAATCAATATTTTGAAAACGGGTAAGAGAGATTTTTTTTAATTTTTGTTTTTAAATGTCTGTTATTTTTGTGCTTAGTTTGTTTTCTTGAATTATTTTTTTAAATTTTTAAAAAAAAGTTGTTAAGTTGTTAATTTAAAAACCGTTTTAGAAAAAATCACACTTTTTTACATTTCATAATGAAATAAAATGGCGTTTAAATTATTTCACTCACAAAAATCGAATAAATTCTTTGATTGCCACTTTAATTTTTTTTTTAAATTTTATTCTACAATGTGACCGCCAAATTTTTGGATCTGAAGTCATTTCGAAAAAGTTGTCAGGAGCATCAGCTGTAGGTTTTCTGGCGACTCTGAAAGTATTACCAGATCATCAGCATATAAGAAGACATTTATGGTCAAATCAGCGATCCTGATACCTTCCGGTAGTGAAGCATCCACATTATTAATAAGAAGTGCAAATAGAAGAGGACTTAATAGGCATCCTTGTTTAACTCCGGTGACCGTTACAAACCACTCCGAAAACTTTTAACCATCCCAGGCAGTTGTTTTTGATTCTGCATACATTTCTCGTACTACCTAAATAAAATTTGTATAGATATGCCTATAGTCTTTACAGTAAAAATGGTCAGTACAGGACTTATGGGTGGCGCCGGCGTTTATTATCTAGACATTGAATTGAGAAAACTTCTACTGAAAACGATACTAAGCCACTGACAAACGTACATGAGTTCCGTGTATCTCTAAAAAAAAAACTCACACAATCAATTATAACCGTTGATGGAATTGGAATAATGAATAATGATCGTTTACTCACTTCTGTGTAAATCGAAAAAAAGGTATTGCACCAACAGAGTACCCTTTGCCAATTGAAAACACTACTAGGTATATATATATCTTTTTCATTTGTTTTTATCATATTGGTCTTCTTGGGCTTTCGGTTTTGGAGCTTTGAAGAACAAATTTAATAATATGAGAGGATAGGCGTTGACGTATTTGTGTATTAATAGTACTAAGAGTAGGGAAATCGTTAAAATGCAGTTAAATGTTGTTGGCTTTTGGTATTTTAGTGTGGTTCTTTCAACCAAAATCGATCGAAAACGCATTCTGAGCACCAGACGAACATCAGATGTATGTATGTACATATGTATGTGTGTATGTATGTCGAGTATGTACTTCTAAACCGCCCAACGGATTTTAATGAAGCATTATTTTCACATTAAAATATTATTTTTGGTACTAGTTTTTTAGACTTAGTACTATAATTTATTACTATTGTATTTTGGTACTATACTATTTTAGTTTCCAAATGAGAATGGTAAAATTCAAAACGAGAATAGTAAACTTCAATAAGGACGTTATGACGTTATGACGTTATCACGTAAAATTATCGTCCGTATACCGACTTAACAGACAACCAATTTAAAAAAAAAAAAAGTGAATTTATATTTTTTTTTTATTTTGTAAGAGTAATGTATTGTATTGTAATCAACAAATTGCTCTTCTATTCACGACGATTTATAATGATAATTACGGAAATCCTGTTAGGGCTTTTACTTGAAACAGAAATATGCAAGTCAATTCAACCAGACTCAGGGGAAAATGTCCTATGTTCCCTATACTGACAATTTTTTTTTGTTAAACAGGCTACAGTTGTTATAGTTTGAAGAATAGTTTATTTCGATTCGCAAGTTCAAAAGCGGACTTAAAGTCAACGCAAAATAAATAGACTTTCTTGTTCCTTGCTTGAAATGATTTCACGATGGAGGTAATTGTAAATATATAGTCCACGGTTGAGAAATATTTGAAAACCAACTGGAAAATGGGTTAGGATATTGTAGATTTCTACCTATACACATTTCCAGCCTTTTACCTAGTATACCACAAAACAATTGTGCAATGACGTCATTTATGAACGTCTTTCATTAACTCCATTGCCATTGTTCATGAATGGCACTTGCATCGAAGAAACTGAAAAGCTTTCAGTACTCGATATGTGTGTTGAAATGGCTATATATTTGAGATCGCCAAAAATGCTGCCATGTGCTTAGGCTTTCTGCATCGATGCAAGAAATTTGTTTCCCCTTCTGATCTAGCTACAATTTATAAAGCATTTAAACGCCCAAAACTCGAGCATGATAGCCACCTCTGGGCAGGTGATTCTCAAACATCGCCAAAGCTGCTCGATATAATACAAAACAGAGCGCTAAGATTAATTGGAAATAGAACTGTCTCAGAAACAATCGCTCCTCTCGAACACCGACGCAATGTTTCATGGCTTTCCTTATTTTTTCGTTTCTTTCATAAAAAAGTTCACTCGAAGTAGCCAGCTGAATTCCTCCCTTTAGAATGCTCTCTCGTAATACTCGTTTCGCAAGCTCATCAGTTTACTCTTGAGTCCAATTTCGGACGTACCGTGAAATAAAGGGATTTTTTTGCCGTACAACACGAAGGTTTTTCCTTGCCATTTCAATTTGAAAGCATTGAAAACCAATGTTGATCGACGCCTTCTGTCTCTCCTCTCCTAACCATACTGTGTTCGCGCAGTGTATTAAATATTAAAAGGAAACACTAATCCCTTGTGTGCGTGCGCAGTATAAGAAAAAAAAGTCGGACTACGTACATACGCACATATATCTTTCACTCTCTATCTTATACCATCTATTTCTTTTTGACCAGAGGAAGCTTAATTACGGTCACAATGTTGCAATTTGTTGACGAAGTGACAAATATGGTGATTACTTTGTTAAAAACTAATTAAAAATTTGATAACTACATGTCATACATAGCGCATAAGAGCGCTATGTACAAGTTTTTTTTAATCGACGCTGGGTTTTTTGTGGTTGCTTTCCCAAGCTCTGTTTGAAGGGATTCGCCGATCGTTGTTAGAAACAAAAGACATTTTTCGATCGGATTTAGATGCTATTAGGCGTTTTTCTTTATTCACTCAGAAAACGAATCTGAACAGATTCTGAGCATACTCTGATTATTCTCCTAAATAAAAGTGATCTGAGCGCTCAGATATAATTTTGAAATACGTTCTAGCACTTGGCTGTCACAAATCGACACTTTTTATATTGCTTGTTCACAGGCGGCAATATTATGCATATAATACTAATTGTCTCTTTCGTTTTAGCATCTATTTTTCGAAGAGTGGTGTAGGCAATGTGCATGGGATAGAGTGAAAAAGCCTGCAATTCTAAAGTGACATTAATTTCGTTCAGCATGTTCTCAGAATGCTCAGTCAATTTATTCTGAGCGCATACAGCCTTCTCAGAGCATGCTCTGATCATTCTCTGAACGAAAAAAGAAATACAATTTTAAAGATATGAACGCTATGAGCGAAAAAAGATATACAACTTCTTTTTTGACAACTCAGACTCTGCTCTGAACGAAAAAAGAAAAACGGCTATTGTTGTTATGTTTATAACCGGCGCCTCTGAATTAGAGTTGTCTTATGGTGAGGTTTGGACTAATTTTCTTTTATTGTCAGGCATGTGACAAGCAGGAAAAATCGCAATTTGGTTTGTACTCTTCTTTAACTAAGGTTAGAAAAATAAATTTATGAATTTATTGGCGGACCAGCTACTTAAGAACCAAAGCCTTGTAACTTATACTCTCAACCATTTCTTTGTACGGAATGGAAGGAACATACATTTTATCACCCAGTCATAACGGTGTCTGAAATGCACTTTTTGAGACAATATTTACTCTTAAGAGATTTTTCGCAAGAGGCGATAGCAGTACTACGGAAAAAATCACTAAGCGACGGAGCACACTTGGAAAATAGCAACATAGCCACTGGGTTCTGTTTGTTTCACGAAACAAAAAAATAATTCGATTGTCTTTTATTTGATAGTTCCCATAACTAGAAATAGATAGCTCCCATCACTGCGCTGAATTAACATTTGTGTAAAGCTGATGCTGGTTCAATCTGTTTCACGCATAATGCTTTTATTGTGTTCGTTCGTTCATCGCGCCATCCCCCTCTACCCATAGTTCGTAAGATAGGTTAAGTTATTCGCACACGCACCACATCAAACCGTTGGACGCATATTTTCCTGATTTAGCAGATTTGGAGTGTTGAAAAAACACATTTGAAAATCAAAACCTGGCCAGATATTTTATATATTCGATACAACATTAAAATTAAGTATACCTAGTTTTTCAATTTTTTAAAGCAACCTCAGTTATTGAATAAGATTGCATCAGATGGAAAAATACGAGTTCAAGAAAACCAAACAAGATCAATGAATTGTTGTTGTTGATGTTAGAATATGGACTAATTATTTCCAAAATTGCGTTTAAAATATTGTAGTGAATTATAATGAAAACTTTTGTTTACGTAAATAAGCTCTCGCAAAGGTGGTCATACTAGTTATCACAATCACTTGAATTTTTATTTGTTAGGTTCATTTACCGGAGTCATTATTATTTTTTTCGTTGTTTAATAAAAATTGTTCAAAGATTGTTAGTTCTTGTAATAATAACTGAAACGTCTCCAATGACTTTAAACAATATTAGAAGTGGCTTCCATCTTTTATCGTTTTTTCAACATTATCCATAACGGCTCTCATATATAATTATTCATTGAGTAAAAAAAAGTCGATATCAAAAAGTGAAAAATAAAAAAAAGAAAAGCGAAGCAATTAATTAAGAATATATTCACCAGATTCATATTCTGTTATAAAAATTTTACTAACTATAAAATAATTAAATAATAATGTAATAATAAAAAATAATATAGATAGTAATAATAATAACTTCCTCGTTTTTTCCTATTATTTAGCGGATGAACCGAAATCCCAACTAAAGAGTTCAAGCACTTCTGCCTTCTCTGATGCTATATTCCAAAAATATACTTATGTACATTAAACATATTAAAAATGATTACTCTTACTTAGACCGAACTCTTCGTTGACAAGCCTTAACATTGTATTCCCTATAGAGTCACGTTTTCCCGGATTATTCCCAATATGCGAAGTACTTTACTTCTTCACTACATTGCATCGTCGATATTCAAAGTGGGGTTCTTTATTTGCCTACTTTTCTATTTCATATAAGCAGCCGGTTGATGAATCATTATGAAAATGCGAATACCACTACAATAATTGTTATAAAAAAAGTAACATTTATTCAAAAGCCTGTAAGTTTGCAAACCCTTATCTGTTATTGTCAGAAATTCAGTCCATTAGCAATACTTCATTGCAACTCAACTTTGCCAACATCCTGTGCGATATCTGTGCACCCTGGGACTCCTTGCCTGGATGCATGAAAGTGCAATGAAGCAAAAGAAATGGAATCCCAACTCAAGCTTTATTCTCTCTAGCCGTTTACCGTCGTCATCGTACACGTCAATTTCATCACCATCAACATCACCATCGCATTCGCTAGCACCAGAGTCATCGTCATCGTCATCATCGTTATCATCATCAACCTTTCAATTATTGGAAAAGTTTTGAAATTAAAATTTTAATTACGGTTGGCTGGACGTTGTGACTAATTATATGTGCAACGGAAAATACGACCGTGTATATTCACCTCTCTAGGGGACTGGCTGGCAGTTCTAGCGTAATGTGAAAAATGAGTCGTATTTTGCAATTACGATGCTCAATCACGTGAGCTTGGATGCTTCTGTTGCTGTTGCATGCATCCGAACGTACGAGCATTCGATGGATGTTGGTTTATAATGGTTATCATACATATGTTACGAAAAAAAATATATAGTATTCTTTCAAGTGTTACATTGCCAGAATGTGACTACAACTCCTGACTTCTGAGCTCTGAATCGATTGGCCAACGGAATTTTTATTTCATTCCGTTATGCTTTCCTTTTTTATTTCTGCTGCCATGAAAATGTATTTCCTGTTCCTGATCCTGACATAAATGACTGGTCAGGCATTCAGCTCACACATTAACGGTAATTGAATTAATTTTTACGAGATATGATTGGTAAAAGTTCGGTGTTTGTTAGTGATGGTGATTAAGCTGCTGGAATGAGAAGGTTTCTTTTTATATTAATGGATAGTAATAGCTCGTTATTTTTTGTTTACATTTTTGGTTATTTTCTAACTTATGGTTCAAAAGTTCAAAAAAGATTTGAAATGTTATGTTATGTTATTGATATTCTATACAGAGGACTACTTTCAATTCAATTGTAATTTGAGGATTAAGAACTCCTTCTTGAAACATATCGTAACAGAAATACATTGCACGTACTTGCTCATATGTGCGGTCACATCGTTGAATAAAATTTAAGACATAAGTAATAAAAACGTAGAAAAATAACACTATCTGAACTTATAAGAAGTGTCAAAATTACAACACATTACGGTTCTTAGTAAGTAAGGGTACGCCATCACACGTTTAATTTTTGTATGCAATTGCTTAGAGTTTATTAATCTCTATATATTATACATGTGATTATAAAATTAAGCATATTTTTTTATTAGTTAAAAAAATATTTATTTTTCAAAAAAAAAATTCAAAACTCAATTTAAACTAGAACAAAAATTTATTCAATATTGTTTTATGCAAAATTAATTTGGGTGAATAGATCTTCTTAAATATAACATTTGACAGAAACCCAAACAGCCGTTACCAAGAAAGCCAAAAATTAAAAAAAAAACCGAAAGGTACCGTTACGGACTTTGTCCGTAAATTTGGTTCTGATTAAATGATATGTAGTTAGTACCAACGCTTCTTTCGAATAAAAAAAGCTTTTCCTTAACAGTTATATGGCAGGTACCGTTATTTTTAAGCCTACAAATGAAATTTCAATTTCCCATCTGAGGAATGCCAAAAAGTCAAACTTACCAAATTTGAGAGTTATCGCTTAAGCCGTTTAGGCCGCCACTCGTTATACATAAAGACGGGCAGATAGAATGACAGACAGATTGACAGATTGACAGACTGACAGACTGACAGACTGACAGACTGACAGACTGACAGACTGACAGACTGACAGACTGACAGACTGACAGACTGACAGACTGACAGACTGACAGACTGACAGACTGACAGACTGACAGACTGACAGACTGACAGACTGACAGACTGACAGACTGACAGACTGACAGACTGACAGACTGACAGACTGACAGACTGACAGATTGACAGACTGACAGACTGACAGACTGACAGACTGACAGACTGACAGACTGACAGACTGACAGACTGACAGACTGACAGACTGACAGACTGACAGATTGACAGACTGACAGACTGACAGATTGACAGACAGACAGACATTTTTTTTCAATCTCTTTTTTAGGCTTTTGTATGATCGTAATGTTATGTTTGATGGTTAGATTGTTTTTTTACGAATGCATAACTTGCCTTATACTCCCTAATATCGCAAGTAGAAATTTTAAATTTATATGAAACGTAAAGCAGAGGTAAGCATAATAAATTGCACGACTGGATCGCACGTACTTGCTCTTATGTGCGGTCACAGCGTCGAATAATATTTGATAGTTATTAAAAGAACTTCTAAGTTTTTATTCGATTTTTGTGCTTTTGGTTGTTTGAAATAAGTACGTAAGAGTTTTTAGCGAAAAAAATAATAACGTCATTTTATTTCTATAAAAAATGTTAAACAGTTTAATTTTTTTTTAATAAATAATTTTTTTTTAGTAAAAAATAAAAAAATAATTAAAGAATGCAAACCACAATTACAAACCTTCATTCAAAAACAAAATTAAAAACAAAAAAATCACTTACGAGTTTTAAAAATATCGATTTAAAAAAAATTTTAAATTATTAAAAATACAAAAAAAAAGTTTTCGAATACAAATATTTTGCATATATGATACTCCAAAAACATATGGATTTGAGACTCGACTGTTTTCTAAAAGGCACTCTGATATGTTAACCGCGTCCGAGGGGAAAGTCTTACGGAGAATATATTGTTGGCGCAGTGTGAGAGAGGGAGGTCGATTCTGGAGATGAAAAGATTTAAGCAGATGTTTTGGGAGAAGTAAAGTTCGGTCGACTCTAAAAATTCTCTTAAAAATTCAAAGACAAAGTATTTCGGAGAATAATATATGGGTCTTGGTACATAGAAAATAGCGATCTTCATCGTGACCTTCAAATAGAAATGGTTACAGAATACAGAAGTTGTTACAAAACACTGTATCAAACAATCGAACTTCTTACTTTTTCTAGAGCTTAATAGCGTTGTGCTCCTGAGCCTGGTTTAATATTCCCGTCATACAATCATCGACTTCAAAGTCATATTAACTCCGGAATGTAGAACTTCTTAATATATGATACAATGTTCGTAGACTTAAATGAAGTAAATAGGTGAGATGAGCTTAAAATTGTGCGTCCCGTGGGAAACTTTTTTTTCCTGACCAAGTAACTATTTTCCTTGAGCATTAAAACTTCAATTCAAAAGTTAAAATAAGAGTTTTAGACTCTAATCTCAAATTCTATCTAGCGAGTAAAAAATTATGGCACCTACCGTTCAGGTACAAGATCCAGGCTTCTAACCCAAATCCTCCTTTTTGTTGTATCTATATGTAGTACTGAAAAGGTTATTCATCGCAAATAAAGAGAAATGAAGCCCAGCGAACAGAAGCTCTTCCCAAATACGATTAATCCAGAGTCATTATACTGCCAACTAGACAACATTGATTTTATCAGTCTATCAAATGTCAATGTGAAAAAGCCCAGTCCTCCACAAAACAATTCTCCAAGGATGGCATTTTTCTTTTTTTGGATTTTTAAGTATTCCTTTCCTTGCCTCCGTCACCGTCATGAACAATTTATCTGCTTAAAATGAAATTGAGTATTTCCAATTACCCAAGTATCCTAAGACTTCCTTAGGGGTTATATACACCAGGCATTGGACGACCCCAAACACAACGTGAGTATTTTTCTTTTTCCTTGTTGTTTTCCTGCCACTTTCCCTCATTTCTCTGATTTTGGTTCTTAATAGAATTTTAGATCCGGGTAGACCGTATAAAGGGGCAGAGTGGGACAAATAAAATCATAGCTTTTTCACAAACAGATGCGATAGGAAGTCCAAGGACATTGTCCGAGAAGAATGATAATAAATTAAATAATGAATCTTAATCAAACTATCGATTGATCCCTTTTTGTGCCTTCCCCAACATAGTCCGCCTAGCCTATGGTTTACCTTTTCCTCCTTGGAAAATAAAAGATATTTTGAGGAAAATTGAAATGGAAAAATGGATAAAACCTTTTTCAGGTTAAGAAATTGCCACGTATTTTGGGTTTATTCCTTTGAGAATTGGACATACCAACGGAACCAAAGGAATTGACATTTTACTTTGCATATTGACCAATCCTAGGGATACATCAGGGTATTTTCAGCAATCTGTTTTGTTCGGTTCCCTTGCAGTTACATATTTATAGATTTATTTACACAGTTCCTTCACCCACAGCAATCACTACCGATTTGTGTTATAAGGAGCAATAGGGAAATGGGTCGAAGTGTTTTGGGATAGATTCGATTCGTGTGTTTGGATTGATTAAGGATTTTAAATTTAAGAAAATAACATTAAGAGATATTGATGTTGAATTTGACTTTAGAGTTTGTTTATTGTATTTTGTGCGAATTAAATTCTACGAATTCATTTACATAGCTAAAATATACCATTTAATAAATGGTTGCCTTTCCATTTTTTAAATCAGATATTTATCCGAATTCCAGGAACTTCCCTAATTTGTGTGTTGGTTTTTTTGTTTATAGAAAAATATTTTAAAAAATACAGGTTTTGGTTGGATAATGAACAAAAAATAGTTTTAGAAAATTATTCAAAAGTTTCAAAATGAGAATGGTAAACTTCAATGTGGAATAATAAACTTCAAAATGAGAAAGTAAACTTCAATGTAAAATAGTAAACTTCAATATGAGAATAAAAAATTTCAATATGAGAATAGAAAATTTCAATATGAGAATAAATAAATAAATAAATTTATTGGCGCGACAGCTCCTTAAGGAGCCAAGGCCTAGTGACTTATACTCTCAACCATTCCTGTGTGTGTGTTGTTACTCTGCAAGAATGGAAGGGACCTACAGTTTACCGCCGAGTCCGAACGGCACATGAGATGCACTTTTTCGAGACAAATTTTACTCTTGGAGGTTTTGTCAGTTCCTCGCAAGAGGCAGTACCCCAGAAAAAAAGGTGGCTATGAGCTGGATTTGAACCCAGGTTCTTTCGCTTAGCAGTCCGACACACTAACCACTAAGCCACGGGGCACTAGCTAAAGTAAAAATTAAAATAGCAATCCTTGCGATGGCTTGCAACAAATTGTAAAATAAAATTTTACAGCACAAAATTAAGAAAATAGAAAAAAAATATAAATTACTTGCCGTTTCAAACATGAATAGAGACGATGCAAGAGAGTGGATGAAAACCTGTCTTCGTCAAGCAATGGTTAGACATGGTGAACCAGTTGTTATTGTTATTTTTTTTTTTTATAATTACCCCTTATAATGTTAATTAAACACAGCGAGGGCTTTAAAAATTACTTATTGTTTTAAATTAAAAAATCTCAAATCGAAATTTATTATTCTCATATTGAAGTTTACTATTCAACATTGAAGTTTACTATTCTCATATTACAGTTTACTATTCTCGTTTTGAAGTTTAATGTTCTCATTTTGAAACTAAAATAGTATAGAAAGACAGCTTGAAACTCAATTGGGCTTGAGCGCTTTAGCTTGACATGGAAACCTTAACTAAAGCTAACAAGAAAGCCGTTCCTCAGATTTCAGAAGAAATCGGGAAGGAAAACTTCGGACAAAAAGCAAAAGTTGTTTGACCGAATACATGAGAGCTAGGAACTCACAGTGCATTGCATAAGTATAACCACACCCTGTAAAACTGGAAATGGAAACGACACCTTGATATTTTTTCATTAAATGGAAAAACGTCCCGTTAAATTTTCTTCTGGTGTTTAGAAATTAAAAACAGTTTTTCTTTGTATTGCAGAAGTATATAAGCAAATTTTTTTTTTTTTTTTTATAAAAAATATTTGGGGACTTTATTTCTCCTATTTTCAATCAAGCTAAAAATTCTTCTCGGCAAGATTTTTTTAATATGGAATCGTCTAAAGAGTTCCAAGCTTCCACAATTGCCTTCAATTGTAGCTCAGCAACACTTGCAAATAGTTTTTTATGAGCGTACATTTTTTGAGTTAGAATTCTCCAAAGATTTTCGATAGGATTACAGCCTGGAGAACGTACTGGCCGCTCCATTAAATTTATATTATTAGACTGACCACTGAAACCACTCAAAACTTTCACGATTAACATTATCTTGTTGCAAGACATGCTGAATTTGACGGAATCGTCTCAAGTAGGATACCAAAAATATATAACAAACTGGACTTTTTTTTGCTCATTTTACTAGTTTATTAATTCTATTTAATCATAAAATAGCAAGGCGTCTCTTCTATTTCCAGTTTTCTATTAAAATCAAATGCATTTTTTCAGGGTGCGGGTATACTTATGCAAGGCCATGTATCCTATCAGAATTATTGATGTTTATGTGGTTTTCACACTAGCAACTAGGTTGCTGTCTATCTATACTGTTTTACAGTAGAAGGTTTTTGAACGAAGAACAAAAACTTGTGTGTACTACCATCTACTACCATAGAGTAAAAATATTATAAAAAAGAAAATCTGTCGTACCTTCCATCCTCCAACATCCTCAATGTTTGTTGTCTCTGTTGTATATCATTCATTGTGTTTTACTCATACTTATCCGAAGTGGTCAATGAAATGACAGTTCATTGATTGTGTTTTACTCATACTTATTTGGAATGGTCAATGAGATGACAGTTTAAGATTGTAGGCATTGTCAATAGAGGGCAGAAGATTTCTTTCTTTATAATATTGTTACTCTATGACTTCAACCAACCCGAGTAGCACGCTTTTGAATTATGTAACGAAAAAGAGACTGAGGTTGTTAAATACGCGTTACTTTTAAGTTTTTATTTTGAAACACATTAGTTGCAAAGTCGTTTCTAAAAAGTTTTACCACTTTTACGAAAAAAAACTGAGTTGATATGAGTTTGATTTGTGTTACATTAAGGTCTATTCGCACAAAACTCGGTCCTGAAAACTTATGCGTTTGACTAAAAGTTACTGAGCAGTTATGGGCTTTAATCCAGCCCAGCTAAGAACTGATTATGCGTTGTGAAATTGATACAGTTCAGTAACTTCCATCAGTTATGACTTCTGAGTGACTCAAGAATAACCTTATACTGACGTGTCTCGAAACACTGAATCGTAACTTATATGAAACTTAAGAAAATTTATACTTCATTGCAACTAAGAAGGGATAGAAGGGACAGAGTGAAATTGGTAACTTTCATGCAACTGCACAGCAACAGTAAATGTTTGCACACGTAACTGTAACGGTAAGTTTTATCGTAAAATATGCTGAGACAAAATTGTAGGTCAAATAATTGTCTATACAAAATGTTAACATACATTTTTTCCTAAGACCAACCGTTTTCGAGATATAAGGATCAAAAAGTTGAAAGAGTGGTAATAGTCATAATATGCACCGCACATGCACATGCACATTGCACACGTTTCCACGCCACCTTTGAGGTAGTGTACTTAGCGCATTTTGTTATGTGGTTTCTCCGGTAGGCCTATTCCACGGATCTGTTCTGATTCTGTTTAATTAGAAACTCTTGAATATATAAAGATATTGGCAAGGGTTGAAAATGATTAAACTGATACTAAAAGCGCTGTGAATTAAAAAAAAAAATAGGGAAAACATAGGAAAACTGAAACGACTGAAAAAACCGCGAACGTGCCGTCGCCGTCTTATTAGTGGTCTACATGATTAAGGGCACGCTTTCACAAAAGACGGTTTTTATTCGTCTGCCGTCTGTTACCGTTTGAATTTAAAAATTGAAATATAAATATAAAAAACCCAAGTGTTTGTAATAAACGTCCGGGAAAAAAACCCGTGCGGCTTTTCTCCGTACTGACGAAACCGTCGTGTGTGAAACAAGGCATAGTCTTGAGTGCCACTCCGTAGTGAAAATACGTGTTTTTATTCTGACTTATATTTTTTAACCTATTTCGTGTTGTTTTGTGCTTTTATAACAAAAAATGTCAGAATATTGTTTTCTTTGTGCTAAACTTTTAACTAGGGGTGAAATTGTTACTGTTAAACGTGGTATGAAGACATTAATCAATGCAAGTATTAAAAGAGCTTATGAATTTTCAGAATATCTTAAATAACAGTTATCTGTGACCATACATATGGTGTAAAAATTATACTCGAAAGTGTTCTATTGCTGCAGCTATTAAAAAACAACATGAAGAACAAGAAGCCAGTAAATCTACTGAAAGTACTCCTCGTACGAGAGCACGGGTAAGTGACTGATCTTTTTGTTTAAAAAAAATGCGGAAATATCAACATTCATATGCGTAGTAGACAGTCATAATGATATTTTCAATTAAGCTTGGTACGAAAAAAGAAAAATAAATAAAAAAGAAGAAAGACTCAGAATTCTAGAAGCTTCTGCAGTAATCATTCGCGAAGATATTCAATCCGCAGTGTTAGATAATTCTAACAAGATTTAGTTCAATGCGCTGAAGTTTTTAAAAAGAGTAATTCAACTCTACAAGAAGTTATCACCAACGGAATTCGCTTTCTTCTCTCAATGTATGGAGCTCCTAAGAAAACTACGTGCTTAGATAAAATTCGATATGCATGTTTCGTTAAAAATACTCGAAATATAAAACAAGTGCAGTTAGCTTGTCTTCAACATCTCTTTCGGGTATATTACCAAGTTCAAGTGTGGCTTGGTTATCAGCTAGACCCAAAAGGCTGGGGTTGGAAGTTGGTCGGCACAACATTAGAACCAGTTCAAACTTTACTCCCACCTGCGCCGGAAAAAATTATTAAACAAAATTTCCAACTGTAAATAGGGATGTAGTGCTAAATGTGTTTGCAAAAAAGTGGGGCTGTTTTTGTTCTGTAGCATGTACCAATTGTCAAGACCGGTCGTGCTCCAATATTGAATCAACAAAAATTGAGGATTCAATTGATTCTAATGAGGAGACATGCGATACATCATTATTGGAGCAATTTACTTGCACCCAGGATGAAGAAGACGAAGAAGAACAAGAAGAAGAGAATAACAAATCCGATGGATAAATTTCCCTATAATTTTTTTAATAATAATAATAATACCTCAAAGGTGGCGTGGAAACGTGTGCATGTGCATGTGCGGGGCATATTATGACTATTACCACTCTTTCAACTTTTTGAATCGTTATATCTCGAAAACGGTGGGTCTTAGGAAAAAAAAAAGTATGTTAACATTTTTTTATAGATAATTATTTGACCTACAATTTTGTCTCAGCATATTTTATGATAAAACTTACTGTTTTGCTCAAAATCGCGAAAAACCCTTTTTTGTGACCTTTGACCCGGCGTAATTTTTTTTTGCAGGTGTCGAATCGATGAGGACTTTTTAGATTTCATTTATGATGGTGTTGTGAACAATCCTACCAATTTTCAGCTGGGTGTGAATTTATGTAACCTCGGGTGTCTAAATTGACCGGACTACCATTTCAGTTAACATTTTTCTTACAAAACAATTCCACAGTGGAACAATTTCGATCAAGGAACTCGAAATTTAAAGATTTTTTTCTAATTTAATATCTTTAAACAAAAAAAAAATGTTGCAAAACTTTTCGATTAAGTGTTATTTTGGGAGCGCGTGAGTTATTGGAGGGGTACAATATTTTATTTCGTGGTACAACTGCGAGCGTTTCGCAAATTAATTTAAAATAAAGCCGAAAATCAGATAATCAGATTTACATCTATAAGTTAGGTTATCATAATAAGAGTCATTGGTACTTAAAAAAATATATGTAGGTACATGTTTGATTTATTAATCAAAATTTAATACTAAGCTAAGTTTGGATTTCTTGTTATATTTTAGTTACAAATTAATAATCTGAAACTATAAAGTATTGAAAAGTGTTCGTTCGTAACTAACAGAGACAGCATATACTTTACTATATAACTCTTTGATAAGTTACTATTCAGTCAAATGGCCTTATATATAGTAACTTCTATAATTTGTTACAATTTAGTTACAAGTTACTATTAAGTAACTACTTAAAGTGATTTCACACAAGTAACACTGCTACTTCCTAGTAATTAGAACTAAGTCACAAGAATGACGTTTTTGTGCTTTTTTGGTTGCATAGAAGTCGTGGTGACGTATTTGTTACTTTAATGTTACCATCACTTTGTGTTACAGCGAAGTCAATATAACTTATTGTTACAAGTTTTGCCACTTCGGAAGTTCATAGGCTGGAGTTAAAGCTATTTCATGAGGCCAACCCGATCAACAGACTTCTTTAGCGGTGCTTTACGCTTTATTTTTAATTTTATAGAAACACTTTTTTGGTCTCGACCTGGGTTTGAAGAAGCGATTCAGCGATTGCGAAAGCCGGAGTCCTACACATCGCACCATCGCAGCCATATGATAATCCTGTCTTTAGAACAGGTTTTGTTGGCTTATCAAATATCATCGTCGTTTCATAACTCAGGATTTTAATACCGAAAGGAGCTTTGACTGTCTTTTAATAACTATAGATTTACATATCTCCTTTTTTAAATAAAACGGCAATTCCGTTGCCGATTTCACAGCCATTCGACAGCGACTGCGCAAACACTGCGCCGTTTGGCCAGCAACCTTGAAGAGTATGGGACCACACGAGACGTTGCCAAGAGTGGCCGGAACCGGAGCACCCGTTGTGCCAAAAATATCGCCGCTATTGACGATGATGTCGAGCTGTCACCGGAAACATCGACCAGACGCCGTACCTCGCAATTAGCCATCAGCCGGTCGTCCTTAAAGTGAATTTTGGTCAAAGACTTGCGCATGTTCCCGTACAAAGTCCAGTCCAGCCTGTGGACTGCCATCCTCAATCTCAATCTTTTACAAAAAATGTTTACTCGAAGTAGCCATTGCATTCCTCTCCTTAAAAGTTTCTCCCGTAATACTCGTCTCGCAAGGAATGCTCATCAGTTCACCCTTGAGCCCAATTTCGGACGTACCGTGAAATATAGGGATTCTTTTTTTAGCCGAACAACACGAATTTGGAATAGTTTACCCGGCGGGATTTTCCCTTGCCATTTTGATCTGCTAACATTCAAAACCAATGTTAATCGGCACCTCCTATCTCTCCCCTCCCCTTCGGAATGCCCGCGCAGTGTGTTCTACATCAAAAGGGAAACACAAACTATCGCTTCTAGGGCACCGAAAATCCACGAGTAATTCACAAGGAGCCATTACACCCGCTCAAAGTTACTGCATGGTGCGCTGTTCACGCTGGAAGAGTCATCGGGCCATTTTTTTTTCGAGAACACCGATGGCCAAACGACAATAGTGGACGGTGCGCGCTACAGGGCCATGTTAACCGAGTTTTTTCTGCCGCAATTTGTCGAATTAGGACTGGAGGACATGTGGTTCCAACAGGACGGGGTTACGTCGGAATCGAAGTGACTTCTTTTGGCTCACCTTGTACCTGTGTACAATCACTCAACAACATAAAAATTGATTGACACGTATATTCAAAAAGCAAACAATTCCACTTGTTTTCTGATGCTTCCAGAAGAGCCTATGGGGCGACAGTTTACGTCCAATCTATAAGCAGTGACAACGGTGCGATTATTATGCTCCAAGTCAAGAGTAACACCATCAAAGCAAAGAAAATTAGCCCAACAAGCAACTATTCCTCGTCTAGAGCTTTGGGCGGCTGTCCTCGCCACTGAGCTATTAGTTCGTCTGCAAAGAGACTTGGAGACTAGTAAAGATGCGACATTTTTATGGACATACTCAGAAATTGTTCTTGCTTGGATCATCGTTTTCCGCCTTGCTTCCTATCTTTGTTGCTAATTGAGTATCGCTTATACAACAAAATACAATACTTCAACAATAGCACCATGTCCCTTCAAAAGAAAATCAAGTGTATATACCGCCATATTTATTATCCTAAGTCGAACGGTCCCATTCTACAATTTGGCATTAGAAAAATAAGGACGGATTTAAAAGGATGTACATTTTTACTTGCGATTTTAGGGACTATAAGGCAAGTTTAGGATTCTTGAATATACAAAAAATAGAGATAACAATGAAACATGACATTACGATCATAGAGAAGTCTAAAAAAGTGATCGAAAAAAATGTCATTCTGTCTGTCAGTATGTATAACGAGCCTAAACGGCTTAAGCGATTAAGATAAATTTGGTATGTGTGATTCTTTTGGCATTCCCCAGAGGGGAAATTGAAATTTTGCTTTTAGGCCTAAATATAACGGTACCGGCCATATGACCGTTTAGGAAAATGTTTTTTTTTGAAAACGGCTCCAACGATTTTGATGAATTTTTTTTTTGTTAGTATTCGCTATCATTTGATTAAAATCAAATTCACGGGAAAAGTCTATCAACGGTACCTTTCATAGAACGGTTTTTTTTAAGTTTTGGCTTTCAACAGCCCTTTGGATTTCTGTCAAATCTTAGACCTATGTAGCCAAATTAATTCTGCATATCTTAGCACTCCAAAAAGTCAGCAAGTAAGCCAATAATTCTTTACCTCGCTATGTTAGGGGATGGTTATAAAATATTTTTTTATATTACTCCTCCCGACACTTTCGAAGCGCACTACCTGTGCGTTGCGCTTTACATAGCGAGGTAAAGAATTATTGGCTTACTTGCTGACTTTGTGGAGTGCTACGAGACGTAGCAAAATGAAAAATTTAAAAAACATATTATAGGTATTACAAATTTTATTTGGAACACTTTTTTGATATCTATCAGCAGAAAAAAAGAAAACTGAAAAAAAAACAAATCTTAATCTCTCAATTTTTCACTTTTGAGCTCGATATCTCAACAACGATCAGCATTAGGTGAAAAATGTATATGATTTTATTGTAGAACATAAAAAAAGAACAAAGTATAGAAGCACAATTTTCGTATCTCAACGTAGAGCCGAGTTATTGGGAAAAAAACAAATTTAACTCTTTTTCCAAGATGGCGGCGAAAGCTCATAGGAAATCTTGGTCGACAATTTCAAGTTAAGCTTTTTTGAGCCCCCTCTACAACATATCCAAAAATCAGATTTTTCCCCTCACTTGCATTTTCAAATGTATATAATGACTGGACTAGTATGCATATCTGTTTTCGGAAACTCGAAAAGACCAATTTCATGGATGTTGCCATACTTTTACACCTCTTAACCCATTAGCATTAGAGCTCTTATGCAAGCTATGTAGCATTTATACTGCTTGAATATTAGTTTTCGTCCTAATTTAGCGTTTAAAATCTTCAAGGATGGTTTTAACGTAATACCTTTGGCTCACTATTTTATTAATTTTGTCTTGTACTCAGGGGGTACATAACATACAGGCTTTTGTTAATTGCATTAAGCCTAGAAAGCTATAACGTTCGTCAAAATGACGAGCATCTAACAAATATTTTTCTCCTTTTTTATTGTTTCACCTACATATTCGAGACTTCGCGCCAATTCAGTCACCAGTTGTGAATGTGTTTGGCTTGTATTTTTGTTTTTACATATTTACCATATACTTGTCATTTTGACGAATGGTTAGCTTATGTAGGTACAACATTTAAAATTATTGTATGGGTTGAAAATATTTAAAAAAAAAATTGATTTCTTGTTTACTTTAAGTTTTTTGTATAATGAAGATTTTTTCTACTGTTTTTTTGTTAATAATATATTTTTTTTCTAATAAATCTTAGCATTGAAGTCCCCCATTGATCTCAAAAAACATACGCGATTACAATTGTGATTTAACTTTTTAAGAATTGAGTAAATATTTAGTTTAATAATGGTTATCTCTTATTTACAGCCTATTTTTCTTGTTAAAAAAATATGAATAATTTATTAAGAAAACGAAGCCTACCCTGAGCAAATAATATATTGGGTTAACACTGTGGTAAATGTGGAAAGACCATCTTTTATCTTGCAATACTTTATATCCGGCTTGTATGTCGCCAGGACATGGGTTTGTTGCTGTGAAGCTCAAGCTATGGTGACCGATTTACCTTTTGGTAAATAATTAAGTACCTATTTGATTGCATTGTTAACGTTTAATTGAGAAAATTTGCAATTATTTAAGAAACTATTTAACGATTATACCTATACATTCACAATAACATTGAGCCTTTGTAACAACAAATCTTTTTATATTCAGTTTCTCACTGAATGTAAAAAGGATTTCCTTTTATTTCACTTATCGTCTATTTTTTAGCTTCTTGCATTTTAAATATTTGACATTAAATGCTTCCATTTGTAATAAAAAATTAACTTTCATCCCCAAGACCACTGCTATAAAAAAAGATATCTATTCTATCTATATTCATACTAATGTACACTCAAAACGAAGGCTTTCAGAATAACGAAAAAATAAAACACTAAAACAAACTTTGTTCGTAAAACTTCGCATTCGTCCAACTTATTTTACACCTGCATTATGTTTTTCCTTTACCGCTTTCAATAAAAACTGATCCCACCCCAGTTGATGTCCTCCCTGAAATTAGTTTTAACAATATAAAATAAAACTCAATGTTGTCTATAGGTTTTTATTGTGCAATGGACTCGCTTCTTCCCTAATACAATTTTTATTTCCCAACTAACAACTTCATTTCTCTGCTGTGACGACATATAAATCTAAAACGTTCCTCTGGCCGAAAGATGGAACAATTGAAATCAAATGCAAAAAAAATAAAATCCTTAAAATCTGAAATTGCCAAAAGTGGAATACAAACAAAGTACCACGAATAGTAGCTAAATTATCTTATCCTTGGGGAGAAATTCAATCAAAATTCAAATTACTTCATGTAAAATGAAACATAACGCGCCGCACCCGTACAGGGCGTTTTATTTTCTTTCGGAAGGTGTTGGGGAGTTCCTGGAGTGGTTCGGGAGCAGAAAACAATGTAGATTTCCTCACCTCTATATGCGTCATCGATGGCGTTGGCTTGGCGTCTTCGTTGTCGTTGTCAATGCGACTACATGAGTCGCAGATTATTAAACTTTAAAATAGCGTCTTTACAACCCAGCCTGTTCACAAGATGGCAATCGGATTCATTTTCAATAAACTGCTTCTAATTTCCAGCGCATATTTTGCATGATTTTGGCTCCCATTCGTTTTATTGTCGGGCTCCAATTCGAACCTGTGAAGCAAGGCACACAGCACTTAAAGCAAACACCAAACGAAATAAAACTCTATTTACGATTTCTTATAGCGATATCCTTATAATCCTTAGAGTAAATTTCGCGTCGAGTACCGTGCCGCATGGCACCACCGGTGTGGTACAGTGGGATATGTCTTCAGTGCGAGTATTCCTCAGTTTGCTGCAACGAAACCTACGTCAGGGCAACAAACAACAAAGTTATAAATCCAGCAAAATCTATTAACCAATTTTATATCAGAAATCAGATTTCGAAAGTGGCTTTGAGGATGAAGATGAAGAAAAACGATGGAATATACCGCACTGGATTGAGCTGAGAGTTTGAGGCAAGATCGAGAGAAATGGGAGTAGCAGCAGCCTTGAACTCGACGAGTGTGAGTAAAGTAAACAGCTATTTAATTAAAAGGATTCGCCGGGTGTTAGGTACTTAAGATCTTCGTTAAACGTTGCTCACCTTTTCAAGACATCTCGCAGAGACACAAGGTGTACGGGGACATGTTATTAGCTCAACTGAATTTACGACACCCATAAAAGTAATGCGATAAAATAGCGTGGCTTGGGGTGAGGCCTTGGGAGTACTTTGCCATATAAATTTCTCTTAGCTGTGCTGTTTGCTCATATGAGTGTTTTTGACTTTGGGGTTGGGGTTCCAGGACTAAGAAGGTTAGCGTAGATTGGAAGTGTGTTTTGTTTGTAATTAAGTTTTATGTACACTTATCAAAGTGGAAAAAAGCTCTAATAATGATCTATATGAACCAAGATTTCAGAGACTTGAGTGCATGCTAGTGTTTATTTAAATGATGTAGAGAGGTAGATCTATTATACCATGTTAAATGTTATTTTACCTTTCAAGGAAAGTATGAAATCTTGGCGTACTTATGAATCTGAACAATTATTCGGTTTGATTGAAATATGTAAAATATATATGGTAGCTGGGTATCCACACGTGAATCCTTAGAAATTATATGAGCTAAGGGCAAAATAAGCAATCGATTCATATCGACGCCACAGTGGACTATTTGTTTGACAAGACCGCTCAAGTCAAAAAATTGTCGTGATTCTTTTTTGATTTGGTTATTATTTTGTTGTGTGGTGAAATTAAGAAAGAAATTCTTTTGATTATGGAAGGTATAATTGATGATATTTATATAATATAAAATTTAATTTTTTTGTCTGCATGAATTTGTTATATGCGTGTTCATGAAGTCCTAAGTTAGTTCTTAACTTTAATAAAACTTTTTAGATAATGGAGTTTTTGTTTATGAGTATGGCATGTCGGGCTATAATATTGCTATGGACATAAACATTAGTCTTGTAACAATCATAAACCACCAAAAAACTGTCCACCTACGTCCATTTTGTTTTATGTTACTTCAAAGATTTTGATATCTTATATTAACTTAGACATAATTTATATATATTTATGGCGAGCAAGTGCCAGTCGAAGAGTTGACGTATGCAGCCAGCGTTAGTCAGCACACTCTAAGAAATTGTAATGCGTTAAAAATAATCAAAAAGTAACCACTCGCCAAACAAAGCTAAAGAATATTTTAAGCTGATTTCTTCTTCTCCGAAGCAAGTTACAATTAAACAGTTTACAATTCAAGAGGCCCTGACAATATTTGTTGAAGGCAACTTTACGAGAAAGCAGTGAGAAGTGAGTGCCAGCAAGAGTGTCTACCCTTCTACTCATTGATAAAAATCCAAAACAAAGCCACTCAAACCTGTGCAGAAATTCAACTGCAAGCATTTCTTGATCACACTGCATTACGTTTTTGTAAATATGTCGCTGTTGAACGCTGCCAATGTAATAAAGGTCTGTAACTATTCATCAACGCCTTAAACGTCAAATCCTTACGGCATAATAAAATACGATATTAATAGAAGCTTATATGAAGGACATTTAAAATAAAAATTCAATTTTAATTTTTCACCCATTTTCGCCTTTATTTTAAAATTTGAGTTGAGTTTTTATGAAAGTTTACCCAACTTTTGTAGTCCTTGAAGCCGGATATCTAAACTCAAGAAAAGGTCCAAACATACTAAAAAAAAAACAAAAACAAAGCTCCGACCAATGGGTTAAACTGAACTTCTTGGAATACAATATCTAAACTATAGCCCACTTTAAAATAATGAATACCTATGCATTGTCCCATGAGATGGCTTAACGCCAGCTGGAGGAGAATTGGAATTAAAGGACAGAGCTAAGGTTCTTCAACAAGGGCTCTAGAATTCTTTAAATTTGTGTTATTCACAATATTTTTTTGTATGTATGTGATGTATGTATATAAGTATGTATATATATATATATTTATATATATATATATGTATATACATTTTAATCTTGATTTAGCAGGTTGACTAAGAAGGTCGGTAGCCGTGTTGGCTCTTAATAGTTCGGTTAGCTAGTTCAGGATCAATTAGAGTGGATGTCTTTAGGAAGGATATCCTAGTATTCCAATGTGTCTTAACTCGTCAAGTAATATGAGAACAGCGATGAGTAAGCTTGATTAAAATACTTTATTTGAAACGTATAACTTAGTTACTAATACATAAGACAATTTCTTTAATAATAAGAAAGGCTTAGAGGTATTTGTCGCGACTGAACCAAAGTGTAGTACGATTTGCGTGACCGTAGCGGAGTTATAAAAATGTTCCTCTGGTAGTTTATCCAGTGGTGTGCGTACATGACTTCTTGTTACCTTCTGGAAGTGGCGTACATGATATATTGGTAGTTTTTGTAATGTTTGGTTAATCTACTGATTATGTTTTATGGTTCCTCTTGGGTCCGTATGCAAAAACTCTTATCGTCTTGTAACTTTCCTTGGTGTCGGATGTAAATGTGCTTATCTGGTTGGTGCCGTTATCTTTGTTTAAAGATGACCTCATCCAGTTTCGGGTGTTGTGTTGTCTGTTATTCTAGCGAGTATACTCCTCTTTGTGTAGGTTGTTGTAGTGGGATCATAACCCCTCCCGGCGAAATATCGGGCAAACGTTGAAACTCGACGTTTGGCAGATTAATGTTTGTTGTGGTTGTTTTTGGCTTTCGTAGTCTTAATAATATAATGGTTACAATAATGATTATTATAAGTATTACAATACTGGATATGCCGTAATCCATATGTTTTTTGGGAATTGAAAAGGTAATTTCTTAAAGATTGTCAATATCTTTAAATTTTAGTTCATTTAATTTTGTGAATACATGATCTGGGATTGGCATTATGTTATAATTTTCTTCATAAAGCTTATGATTATATGTTTGATTATTTATGGTTATTGACCAGTTTTCTAATTCTAATATATAATTTCCTTTTAGGGAGTAATTAAGACTATTACAGTTATGTTTAATTTCCTGGTACTTCAGATTCTTAATAATAATTAATTGATTTATTTCAAGGATTATATTTTCTTTTGTATTGTCTTCTGTGGTTCAATTAATTGTAGTACCTTGTTTCATAATGTTTTTTATACATCTTGGATTAGTTGAAAATCTCTTAAAATGTTAGTATATTTATAAAGAATTGCATCCTTTTGTAGTACATGAGTGTCTAATAGTCTTACAATTTTATTGTTTTTTGGGAAAGTTTTAATCTCTAATTCATTATATAATTCCTCAGAATATTTTGGTATGTTTATTATAATTAACAGATATTCTTTGTAAGTTGCTAAAGTTAATTTTCTTTCTTTCATTTTTTCTATGTTTAATTTATAATCAAAGATTTCTTTTTCAGTAATTATGTCTTGTGTTAGCATTCCTGACCTACTTGTCATAATTATGTCATCTATTTTTTCTACAAGTCGTTGTAACTTTACTAAGTTTCTTAGTTCTAATTCTAAACGTATCTTATTTATTTCGTCTACAACGGTTTTGTAAATGTTTAGCGATTTTCTAATGTTCCAAAAACTACTTTAAATGCTGTTCCTATTATGTTGATCCATCCTCTTTTATGTATTATATGATGGGGAACTATGGTTTCTATTTTTATTTCTAGAGTTCTAACTTCTTCTCTAATGAGGTCATTAGGTTTAGTTATTTGTGTTACTTGTCCTTCTAATTGTGATTTTAGTTTCTGACAGTGGGTTCAATTTATTACGTGTAATAAAATCTCATAATCTTGAATTAATTTGATAGGCTTTTTTATTTGTATGTTTATATGTTTTGGCTACTTATTAATGGTAAAGTTAAGAGTATAACCATTAGTTTTGTTATTTTTAGTAAATTTTTTTTTCCTCCTAAATTGGTCTTTGTGTAAAATTTGTTCTCTGACATGTGGCCGAAGACAAATCCTGTCCCGGAAAATCTGCAACCGAACCTATAATAAAAATTTTAAAAAGAGAAAATTTTGAAGAACATAAAACTGACAATAGACGAACTACCATTCCAGCTAAGACTCTTCATCAAAGAATAATTGACTATGACGAAGCTAGAAAGCGGATCTTTGGTGAGGAGTTGGACGCTGTGAAAAAGAGTAGGAATTATTTAAAAATAGCTAGGCTTAGGGAGAAATGTGCAATACTTAGACGTAGAAAGAACCAAATTGACGCATCCATTTTAACAATTAATGACGACAATAGTCCATACGCGAAAGTGCTATTAGAAGGTGAGGAAGTTTTAGGACTATTAGACAGTGGTGCGTCAGTGACTTGTTTAGGTAAGGGTTCATTAGATTTTATAAGTAGGAAAAACATTAAATTGACGAAGATGACTAATCAGATAAGGACAGCAGATGGAAATCAACAGAAAATAGTAGGTAGGTTCAAATCAACTGTCTCGTGGAGTAGCAAACCCATAGAACTAGAAATCTTTGTCGTTCCAAGTCTCCAACAACCTCTATATCTGGGTGTAGATTTTTGGAGAGCATTCAATGTAGCTCCAACCATTGTGAGTGAAGTGGGAACGCCAATGCTGTCGAAGGAACAGCCTGCTTTTCGAGATCTTTCTCTAGCACAAGCACAACAGCTGGAGAAAGTCAAGTTACTGTTTCCTTCCTTTACTGCACTCGGGTTGGGTAAGACAAGTCTGGAGGAGCATGTGATTGAGGTGGATGACGAACAAATTCCCATCAAGCAAAGGCACTACCCAATTTCGCCAGCCGTACAAAAGCTCCTGTACGATGAGTTAGACAGAATGTTGGCATTGGGTGTAATAGAGGAGAGCAACAGTGCTTGGAGTTCTCCAGTAGTTTTGGTGAGAAAGAGCGGAAAAAACAGGCTGTGCTTAGATTCGCGTAAAATAAATGCAAGAACGAAGAAGTTTGCGTACCCACTTCCTCACATAGAAGGTATTATTAGTAGACTGCAGGATACAAAATTCATCTCCAGTATCGATTTGAAAGATGCCTTTTGGCAAATTCCTCTGGAGAGCAAATCAAGGGAGAAGACTGCTTTTACAGTCCCTGGTCGGCCGTTATACCAATTTACGGTTATGCCGTTCGGTTTGTGTAACGCCGCCCAGAGAATGTCTAAGCTAATGGACAAAGTCATTCCCGGTAGACTCCGTCAGAATGTCTTTGTCTATCTCGATGACCTCTTGATTTGTTCTCCAGATTTCGAGACGCACATTAAGGTACTGGAGGAGGTCGCTATTTGTCTGCGTGAAGCAGGTTTGACGATTAATGTCGAGAAAAGTAGCTTTTGTTTCAAGGAAATCAAATATTTAGAGTATGTAGTTGGTGCCGGATGCATACGGACTGACAGAGACAAAGTATCGGCGGTCGAAGATTTTCCTATTCCGAAGACCCCCAAACAGCTCCGTAGGTTCCTTGGCATGACGGGGTGGTATAGACGATTTATACCAAACTTTGCAACAATTGCGGCCCCTATGACTGATTGCTTGAAGAAGGGACAGACATTCGAAATGACTGACGAAGCACTAACTGCATTTCAATTCCAGATGGACGAGGAGAAAAATGAACGACCGATAGCATTCATGTCTCAGAAGCTAAATTCCGCTCAGCGAAATTACACAGTAACTGAACTTGAATGCTACGCGGCCGTTTTATCAGTAAAGAAGTTCAGAGCCTACGTCGAAGGATTACCTTTTACTATCATCACCGATCACGCAAGTTTGAAATGGTTGATGACCCAAAAAGACCTTACAGGACGGTTGTCCCGTTGGAGTTTTAAACTACAGGGTTTCGACTTCGTGATCGAGCATAGGAGGGGTGTCCAAAACGTAGTCCCTGATACTCTTTCAAGAGTTCATATGGAAGAGATCACGACCGATAATTCAGCACCAGAAGTTGACTTTAATTCACCGTATTTCACTTCGGATGAATATGTTGAGTTAAAGAAAATAATAGAACGCGACCACGACAAACTACCTGATATATGCATATCAGATGGATTTGTGTACAAACGGACCGATATACGAACGGGCGACGCTATACAAGATGACCGAGCATGGAAGCTATGGGTTCCTACGGAGTTGTCAGCGGATCTCCTTAAAGCTGCTCATGACTCGTCTGCTTCTGGACATGGTGGTATAAACAAGACCCTGTCGAAATTACGGCAAAAATATTTTTGGCCGGGGATGGCCACCGATGTTCAGAACTGGGTGAGATCATGCGACGTTTGTAAGTGCAGCAAATCGGTAAAGATAACGACTCGACCGCCGATGGGAAAACAGACAGTGACGGAATGACCTTTCCAACGCCTATATATTGATTTCCTTGGACCCTACCCTCGTACCAAGAATGGTAACACACACATTTTTATTGTTCTTGACCATTTTAGTAAGTTTGTGTTTTTAAAAGCAATTAGGAAAGCAACATCTACTGAGGTAGTAAAATTCTTAGAAGAAAGTGTTTTTCATGTTTTTGGAGTCCCAGAGTTTATTCATTCTGACAACGGAAAACAGTTCGTATCAGAACTATTTTCCAGCTTTTTAATAAAATACGGAGTTAAACATGTCAGAACTGCGATTTACTCGCCCCAAGCTAACGCTTCGGAAAGAGTAAATCAGTCAATTCTTTCTAAAATTCGATCATACCTCAGTGACGATCAAAAGCACTGGGATCGACATGTTAGCAACGTTTCGTTTTCATTGCGAAGTGTCGTTCACGACGCAATCGGTGTTGAGCCATACTATGCTGTATTTGGGACACACATGATCCAACACGCAAAATCATATGACTTGTTAAGACGATTAGGCCTAGTAAGAGAGTTAAAGACTGAGATCCTCGAAAAAGAAGACAAGCTTGAACTTATTCGAGCTAAAATTTTTGACAATTTGCAGCTTTCCCACCAGAGAAGCGCAAAGATATATAGGTAATACTAGAAGTAGGAATGTGCAATATAAAACAGGACAAGTAGTTTTTCGTAGAAACTTTAAACAGAGTAACAAAATGGAAAACTACAACGCTAAATTAGGGAAAAAGTTTGTTAAATCCATTATCCTGAAACCTATAGGTAACTCTCTATACGAGGTGAGAAGGATCAAATGATCCTTCCTCCAACCGCAGGGTTGATGTTCACAAGTGGGGGATCAAGTTTGATGGATCGGCGAAAGGTTTGTCGGTTGAGAGTTTCCTTTTTAGAGTAGAGACGTTACAAAAGACAAACAGAAAGATGGTATTGGCAATTCATGGAGGAGAATCAGGGCGATGATCTTCTGAATTATTTTGACCTGAAGTCAGAACTGCTTCGACAGTTCAAAGTCAATAAGCGGGACCATGAAATCCTTCGAGCAATTATGGACAGGAAACAGCTACCCCACGAGACATTTGACGATTTTTATGCTGATATTAGGGGTTTAATCTTACAGATGCAAACAAGACCCAACGGGAATGATTTAGTTTCGATGGTTAGGGCAATAATATATAAAATATAGGATAGCGACTTTGATTTTTGGATGTAAGATAAGTAGTATTAGAGATTTAAGAGACGAATGCCGGAGAGCTGAAGAACATTTAGCTTTAAGAGAACAAAGGACGAGAAAGTTTATTAATGAAATTGACAGAGAAGAAATAGATAGAAGAGAAATTAGAAACTATATTGACGAAGAAAACGGGATAGAGGCAATAGAAAACAGACAAGATAAAAGACATCGCTACACACTTGACAATAGAATAGGTTTAAATAGACAAAGGAAGAGGTCAGATTTTTCAGGAGAGAGCCGACAAGCATCAGGTGTTTGCCCTTCTTCATTTCATTCCTTGACTTGTTTTAGTTGTGGGAAGGGCAACATCTCATTCAAATGTGATGCTTGTCAGGAAAACCGGAATGTCGGCAGTGCATCCGGGAACCAACTGCCGAAGACAAATCCTGTCCCGGAAAATCTGCAACCGAACCTATAATAAAAATTTTAAAAAGAGAAAATATTGAAGAACATAAAACTGACAATAGACGAACTACCATTCCAGCTAAGACTCTTCATCAAAGAATAATTGACTATGACGAAGCTAGAAAGCGGATCTTTGGTGAGGAGTTGGACGCTGTGAAAAAGAGTAGGAATTATTTAAAAATAGCTAGGCTTAGGGAGAAATGTGCAATACTTAGACGTAGGAAGAACCAAATTGACGCATCCATTTTAACAATTAATGACGACAATAGGCCATACGCGAAAGTGCTATTAGAAGGTGAGGAAGTTTTAGGACTATTAGACAGTGGTGCGTCAGTGACTTGTTTAGGTAAGGGTTCATTAGATTTTATAAGTAGGAAAAACATTAAATTGACGAAGATGACTAATCAGATAAGGACAGCAGATGGAAATCAACAGAAAATAGTAGGTAGGTTCAAATCAACTGTCTCGTGGAGTAGCAAACCCATAGAACTAGAAATCTTTGTCGTTCCAAGTCTCCAACAACCTCTATATCTGGGTGTAGATTTTTGGAGAGCATTCAATGTAGCTCCAACCATTGTGAGTGAAGTGGGAACGCCAATGCTGTCGAAGGAACAGCCTGCTTTTCGAGATCTTTCTCTAGCACAAGCACAACAGCTGGAGAAAGTCAAGTTACTGTTTCCTTCCTTTACTGCACTCGGGTTGGGTAAGACAAGTCTGGAGGAGCATGTGATTGAGGTGGATGACGAACAAATTCCCATCAAGCAAAGGCACTACCCAATTTCGCCAGCCGTACAAAAGCTCCTGTACGATGAGTTAGACAGAATGTTGGCATTGGGTGTAATAGAGGAGAGCAACAGTGCTTGGAGTTCTCCAGTAGTTTTGGTGAGAAAGAGCGGAAAAAACAGGCTGTGCTTAGATTCGCGTAAAATAAATGCAAGAACGAAGAAGTTTGCGTACCCACTTCCTCACATAGAAGGTATTATTAGTAGACTGCAGGATACAAAATTCATCTCCAGTATCGATTTGAAAGATGCCTTTTGGCAAATTCCTCTGGAGAGCAAATCAAGGGAGAAGACTGCTTTTACAGTCCCTGGTCGGCCGTTATACCAATTTACGGTTATGCCGTTCGGTTTGTGTAACGCCGCCCAGAGAATGTCTAAGCTAATGGACAAAGTCATTCCCGGTAGACTCCGTCAGAATGTCTTTGTCTATCTCGATGACCTCTTGATTTGTTCTCCAGATTTCGAGACGCACATTAAGGTACTGGAGGAGGTCGCTATTTGTCTGCGTGAAGCAGGTTTGACGATTAATGTCGAGAAAAGTAGCTTTTGTTTCAAGGAAATCAAATATTTAGGGTATGTAGTTGGTGCCGGATGCATACGGTCGAAGATTTTCCTATTCCGAAGACCCCCAAACAGCCCCGTAGGTTCCTTGGCATGACGGGGTGGTATAGACGATTTATACCAAACTTTGCAACAATTGCGGCCCCTATGACTGATTGCTTGAAGAAGGGACAGACATTCGAAATGACTGACGAAGCACTAACTGCATTTCAATTCCAGATGGACGAGGAGAAAAATGAACGACCGATAGCATTCATGTCTCAGAAGCTAAATTCCGCTCAGCGAAATTACACAGTAACTGAACTTGAATGCTACGCGGCCGTTTTATCAGTAAAGAAGTTCAGAGCCTACGTCGAAGGATTACCTTTTACTATCATCACCGATCACGCAAGTTTGAAATGGTTGATGACCCAAAAAGACCTTACAGGACGGTTGTCCCGTTGGAGTTTTAAACTACAGGGTTTCGACTTCGTGATCGAGCATAGGAGGGGTGTCCAAAACGTAGTCCCTGATACTCTTTCAAGAGTTCATATGGAAGAGATCACGACCGATAATTCAGCACCAGAAGTTGACTTTAATTCACCGTATTTCACTTCGGATGAATATGTTGAGTTAAAGAAAATAATAGAACGCGACCACGACAAACTACCTGATATATGCATATCAGATGGATTTGTGTACAAACGGACCGATATACGAACGGGCGACGCTATACAAGATGACCGAGCATGGAAGCTATGGGTTCCTACGGAGTTGTCAGCGGATCTCCTTAAAGCTGCTCATGACTCGTCTGCTTCTGGACATGGTGGTATAAACAAGACCCTGTCGAAATGACGGCAAAAATATTTTTGGCCGGGGATGGCCACCGATGTTCAGAACTGGGTGAGATCATGCGACGTTTGTAAGTGCAGCAAATCGGTAAACATAACGACTCGACCGCCGATGGGAAAACAGACAGTGACGGAACGACCTTTCCAACGCCTATATATTGATTTCCTTGGACCCTACCCTCATACCAAGAATGGTAACACACACATTTTTATTGTTCTTGACCATTTTAGTAAGTTTGTGTTTTTAAAAGCAATTAGGAAAGCAACATCTACTGAGGTAGTAAAATTCTTAGAAGAAAGTGTTTTTCATGTTTTTGGAGTCCCAGAGTTTATTCATTCTGACAACGGAAAACAGTTCGTATCAGAACTATTTTCCAGCTTTTTAATAAAATACGGAGTTAAACATGTCAGAACTGCGATTTACTCGCCCCAAGCTAACGCTTCGGAAAGAGTAAATCAGTCAATTCTTTCTAAAATTCGATCATACCTCAGTGACGATCAAAAGCACTGGGATCGACATGTTAGCAACGTTTCGTTTTCATTGCGAAGTGTCGTTCACGACGCAATCGGTGTTGAGCCATACTATGCTGTATTTGGGACACACATGATCCAACACGCAAAATCATATGACTTGTTAAGACGATTAGGCCTAGTAAGAGAGTTAAAGACTGAGATCCTCGAAAAAGAAGACAAGCTTGAACTTATTCGAGCTAAAATTTTTGACAATTTGCAGCTTTCCCACCAGAGAAGCGCAAAGATATATAGGTAATACTAGAAGTAGGAATGTGCAATATAAAACAGGACAAGTAGTTTTTCGTAGAAACTTTAAACAGAGTAACAAAATGGAAAACTACAACGCTAAATTAGGGAAAAAGTTTGTTAAATCCATTATCCTGAAACCTATAGGTAACTCTCTATACGAGGTGAGAAGGATCAAATGATCCTTCCTCCAACCGCAGGGTTGATGTTCACAAGTGGGGGATCAAGTTTGATGGATCGGCGAAAGGTTTGTCGGTTGAGAGTTTCCTTTTTAGAGTAGAGACGTTACAAAAGACAAACAGAAAGATGGTATTGGCAATTCATGGAGGAGAATCAGGGCGATGATCTTCTGAATTATTTTGACCTGAAGTCAGAACTGCTTCGACAGTTCAAAGTCAATAAGCGGGACCATGAAATCCTTCGAGCAATTATGGACAGGAAACAGCTACCCCACGAGACATTTGACGATTTTTATGCTGATATTAGGGGTTTAATCTTACAGATGCAAACAAGACCCAACGGGAATGATTTAGTTTCGATGGTTAGGGCAATAATATATAAAATATAGGATAGCGACTTTGATTTTTGGATGTAAGATAAGTAGTATTAGAGATTTAAGAGACGAATGCCGGAGAGCTGAAGAACATTTAGCTTTAAGAGAACAAAGGACGAGAAAGTTTATTAATGAAATTGACAGAGAAGAAATAGATAGAAGAGAAATTAGAAACTATATTGACGAAGAAAACGGGATAGAGGCAATAGAAAACAGACAAGATAAAAGACATCGCTACACACTTGACAATAGAATAGGTTTAAATAGACAAAGGAAGAGGTCAGATTTTTCAGGAGAGAGCCGACAAGCATCAGGTGTTTGCCCTTCTTCATTTCATTCCTTGACTTGTTTTAGTTGTGGGAAGGGCAACATCTCATTCAAATGTGATGCTTGTCAGGAAAACCGGAATGTCGGCAGTGCATCCGGGAACCAACTGCCGAAGACAAATCCTGTCCCGGAAAATCTGCAACCGAACCTATAATAAAAATTTTAAAAAGAGAAAATATTGAAGAACATAAAACTGACAATAGACGAACTACCATTCCAGCTAAGACTCTTCATCAAAGAATAATTGACTATGACGAAGCTAGAAAGCGGATCTTTGGTGAGGAGTTGGACGCTGTGAAAAAGAGTAGGAATTATTTAAAAATAGCTAGGCTTAGGGAGAAATGTGCAATACTTAGACGTAGGAAGAACCAAATTGACGCATTCATTTTAACAATTAATGACGACAATAGGCCATACGCGAAAGTGCTATTAGAAGGTGAGGAAGTTTTAGGACTATTAGACAGTGGTGCGTCAGTGACTTGTTTAGGTAAGGGTTCATTAGATTTTATAAGTAGGAAAAACATTAAATTGACGAAGATGACTAATCAGATAAGGACAGCAGATGGAAATCAACAGAAAATAGTAGGTAGGTTCAAATCAACTGTCTCGTGGAGTAGCAAACCCATAGAACTAGAAATCTTTGTCGTTCCAAGTCTCCAACAACCTCTATATCTGGGTGTAGATTTTTGGAGAGCATTCAATGTAGCTCCAACCATTGTGAGTGAAGTGGGAACGCCAATGCTGTCGAAGGAACAGCCTGCTTTTCGAGATCTTTCTCTAGCACAAGCACAACAGCTGGAGAAAGTCAAGTTACTGTTTCCTTCCTTTACTGCACTCGGGTTGGGTAAGACAAGTCTGGAGGAGCATGTGATTGAGGTGGATGACGAACAAATTCCCATCAAGCAAAGGCACTACCCAATTTCGCCAGCCGTACAAAAGCTCCTGTACGATGAGTTAGACAGAATGTTGGCATTGGGTGTAATAGAGGAGAGCAACAGTGCTTGGAGTTCTCCAGTAGTTTTGGTGAGAAAGAGCGGAAAAAACAGGCTGTGCTTAGATTCGCGTAAAATAAATGCAAGAACGAAGAAGTTTGCGTACCCACTTCCTCACATAGAAGGTATTATTAGTAGACTGCAGGATACAAAATTCATCTCCAGTATCGATTTGAAAGATGCCTTTTGGCAAATTCCTCTGGAGAGCAAATCAAGGGAGAAGACTGCTTTTACAGTCCCTGGTCGGCCGTTATACCAATTTACGGTTATGCCGTTCGGTTTGTGTAACGCCGCCCAGAGAATGTCTAAGCTAATGGACAAAGTCATTCCCGGTAGACTCCGTCAGAATGTCTTTGTCTATCTCGATGACCTCTTGATTTGTTCTCCAGATTTCGAGACGCACATTAAGGTACTGGAGGAGGTCGCTATTTGTCTGCGTGAAGCAGGTTTGACGATTAATGTCGAGAAAAGTAGCTTTTGTTTCAAGGAAATCAAATATTTAGGGTATGTAGTTGGTGCCGGATGCATACGGTCGAAGATTTTCCTATTCCGAAGACCCCCAAACAGCCCCGTAGGTTCCTTGGCATGACGGGGTGGTATAGACGATTTATACCAAACTTTGCAACAATTGCGGCCCCTATGACTGATTGCTTGAAGAAGGGACAGACATTCGAAATGACTGACGAAGCACTAACTGCATTTCAATTCCAGATGGACGAGGAGAAAAATGAACGACCGATAGCATTCATGTCTCAGAAGCTAAATTCCGCTCAGCGAAATTACACAGTAACTGAACTTGAATGCTACGCGGCCGTTTTATCAGTAAAGAAGTTCAGAGCCTACGTCGAAGGATTACCTTTTACTATCATCACCGATCACGCAAGTTTGAAATGGTTGATGACCCAAAAAGACCTTACAGGACGGTTGTCCCGTTGGAGTTTTAAACTACAGGGTTTCGACTTCGTGATCGAGCATAGGAGGGGTGTCCAAAACGTAGTCCCTGATACTCTTTCAAGAGTTCATATGGAAGAGATCACGACCGATAATTCAGCACCAGAAGTTGACTTTAATTCACCGTATTTCACTTCGGATGAATATGTTGAGTTAAAGAAAATAATAGAACGCGACCACGACAAACTACCTGATATATGCATATCAGATGGATTTGTGTACAAACGGACCGATATACGAACGGGCGACGCTATACAAGATGACCGAGCATGGAAGCTATGGGTTCCTACGGAGTTGTCAGCGGATCTCCTTAAAGCTGCTCATGACTCGTCTGCTTCTGGACATGGTGGTATAAACAAGACCCTGTCGAAATGACGGCAAAAATATTTTTGGCCGGGGATGGCCACCGATGTTCAGAACTGGGTGAGATCATGCGACGTTTGTAAGTGCAGCAAATCGGTAAACATAACGACTCGACCGCCGATGGGAAAACAGACAGTGACGGAACGACCTTTCCAACGCCTATATATTGATTTCCTTGGACCCTACCCTCATACCAAGAATGGTAACACACACATTTTTATTGTTCTTGACCATTTTAGTAAGTTTGTGTTTTTAAAAGCAATTAGGAAAGCAACATCTACTGAGGTAGTAAAATTCTTAGAAGAAAGTGTTTTTCATGTTTTTGGAGTCCCAGAGTTTATTCATTCTGACAACGGAAAACAGTTCGTATCAGAACTATTTTCCAGCTTTTTAATAAAATACGGAGTTAAACATGTCAGAACTGCGATTTACTCGCCCCAAGCTAACGCTTCGGAAAGAGTAAATCAGTCAATTCTTTCTAAAATTCGATCATACCTCAGTGACGATCAAAAGCACTGGGATCGACATGTTAGCAACGTTTCGTTTTCATTGCGAAGTGTCGTTCACGACGCAATCGGTGTTGAGCCATACTATGCTGTATTTGGGACACACATGATCCAACACGCAAAATCATATGACTTGTTAAGACGATTAGGCCTAGTAAGAGAGTTAAAGACTGAGATCCTCGAAAAAGAAGACAAGCTTGAACTTATTCGAGCTAAAATTTTTGACAATTTGCAGCTTTCCCACCAGAGAAGCGCAAAGATATATAGGTAATACTAGAAGTAGGAATGTGCAATATAAAACAGGACAAGTAGTTTTTCGTAGAAACTTTAAACAGAGTAACAAAATGGAAAACTACAACGCTAAATTAGGGAAAAAGTTTGTTAAATCCATTATCCTGAAACCTATAGGTAACTCTCTATACGAGGTGAGAAGGTAGGTGTCTTTTATGCGAAAGACCTACACTTTTAGATTAAGCAAACATCACGCATTCAGATGATGTTCGCTTACGACTGTGATATTAGGCTAGTTGATTTTGTTTATTTATTTTATTTATTATTAGTATTCATTTTACCTTATTGACATTTAAGCTGGATATTTTATCTATAAATTAGTAATTTGATTATTTTTCTGTGATATTTTATACTTTTATTTAGGTTTTTTGTATCTGTGATATTTTAAAGAAGTCTTAGTACCTGATTTTATTTTAAGGATAGTTTATTTACTTATTTAATTTTTTTTTTATCTGTGATATTTTATTTTATATATGATTATTATTTTAATCTGTGATACTTTAGTCTAATTTATTTTTCTGTAGTTAGTGTATAAGTATTCCTCACACCTCCACTAGTCAAAATATGTGTTATGCGTTAGTTAAAACTTAACTATAATCTTTTATTTTTAATTAAAAAAAAAAAGAAGAAAAATTAAATACAACCCGGATAGTTCAGTCGTAAGAACACGAGACTCCTCAGGTAGTGGGCTCTTTCCACACGTTACTGTGAAGAAAATAAAAGAACGGGTTATTTTATACAAAATAAAAATATAAATAAGAGTTATTTGCCTCCCCTTTTTTTTACGATGCAAGTGCCCTCATGACCACTCAAGCACTTTCATCGATCCTGTTACGGAGCCGGCTGTGTTGCTTAAGAAAAAGTTCACCTGAAAAAAAATTTTTTTGTTAAAAAAAAAGAAACAAATAAAATTGTTTTATAAAACAACACGCAAAACCATACGACACACACAGTATACGCAAGCCTCTGCGACATACATACATATGTAGGCATTTAATTGATTGACTCATTTTTTTGTCAATTTCAACAAATTTCATTATGTATATCTACTTACCTGTTTTTATTAACTTTTATTAATTATCTTTATATCCTTTATTGTTTTACTTTCCTTAAAAGAAATAAAGAAAGAAAAGATAAATTAATTTAATTATCAAACACAAAAAAGAAAACAAAAGTACTTATATGTAGGTACAATGTTGTTGTGAAACGACATACTTATGTATATACTTACATGTCGATATTCAATTTCACAATAAATTGCTTATTTCTAATTTAAGTACCAATCGTCGGTAAAATGATTCCCAATTTGATGGATTATCTGGTAATACATCTGGGAATTATTTTACAACTATTTATTAGTAATTAAACAAAAGGAAAGTACATATCTACCTACCTATGAAAAGCTGTACAGTGATTGTTTTGTTGACATATTTTTTTTGTTGGTGTTTATAGTGTACACTGTTTGTCTCAGGTTGGCTTACAGTCTGCGCAATAGTGAAATCTTTATCTCTTTCTTACAAATTTAGCAAATTAGAAGATCATGCGAAGAGTTAAAGTATAGTTTTTACAAAAAGGTAGCAAGAGTAGGAACAGAGGTGTGGGGAAAGCTATTAGTTTTAAGTATGTATTAGTAAATTGTCATTTAAGTATAAAATTTATTGGAAATAGGTTTTAAGTATTTGTGGGAGAGAATATAATAAAGAAAGAGATAGAAAATAATTTCCCTAGGCTAGGAAATTCGTAATTTTATTGGAAAATGAATAAAAATAGTTATCTCGCTCAGATTATAGAGGTAACTATTTATATGGATAAGACAAAAACTGGAATGGCATTGAGGGATTTCTTGGTCTTTGTTCAGGATTATTCAAAGGAGAAAGTGAAACTGCTAGGACCTAATGAAGAATAATTTCAATCTTTAAAGAATTTTTTTTAGTAATATAAATTTAAAAGTTAAGTGAACAAGATATAAAAAGGTAAAATTAGATTAAAATAGCTAAGTCGAATAGAAAAAAAAATTTAAATATGTAATTTTTTTAGGATCAGAGCAGAAACTTACGAAAAAAAAACTCTTCTGAGTTTCCTTTTTTTAACTTATTGCAGAGGTATGTTGCTATGTGATGAATATTTATAAACAAATTACTAACGTGAAAATTAGGCTTAGGTTTAACTTTAATTGGACCTAAACATCTGCCATTTTTTTTTGGATTCATTAAATTTATAATTGGATTCTTTTATCCGACCTGCCAGAGAGATGGAGGTGGTAGAACAAAATAAGGAGTTGTTTTTGTTTTGTTTTTTTTTAGTGAACAATAAAAAAAAAAGAAATTGAAATTAAGAATATTACCTACATATAAAAAAAAGGAAAATATTAAAAAAAAAGAGAAAAAAAAGGATTGATTTTCCAATAGCTAAATTAATTAAGTTCCTAAGCTTGATTTCAATTTTTTTTTATTAAATGAAGTCATTTAATTTTAATGAATTGAAAAATAAGTGTATACCAGTGTTAAAAAAAAAAGATATAGTAATTAGACAACATTAAGGAAAATCCATTCAGTTCTTTGGTGCTGCCGGCAGGACAACGAGGGACTTCAAAAAAAAATCGTAAGTGGATTATTTTGTTTTTCCTTATAATAAAGGTCCTGTATTGGAATTGAGAAATTTTTTTTTGACACTGAAGTTTGGTAATTTTTTTTATTATTATTTTTTTTATAAATTTTTTTTAGATTTAAGAAATAATAGATTAAACAATTTTTTTTACTTTTGTTATTTTTTTTATTATTAATAAATTTTTATTTAATATGTGAAAAAGAATATTTTTTTTATGATGTGCTAAAGTAATAGCTTAAGGGTGTGTGAAAAGCTTGGCAGGGCCGTCCTTGGATAAGATGCGGAAGAACTAGGGACATATAAACGGACATGAAAGAGTGACTGGTAGGTCATTTCAGGGGCTACCTTCGAGAATTTCGGCCAAGAAGGTAGCATTTGGAAGTATCCTTCTGATACTTGGGTGGGCTGGCCAGACCTCGTCAACAACATCAGACGAGCGTCTGGAATTTAGCATGGTGATATCCAGGGGAGAGAAAAAAAGTAGGGTGCATTAAGATTAGGGTCTAGTATATGGTTTTAGATTAAGTATTTTTTTTTTTGTAGGTATATTTTTGTGGTGATGGGTTTTATTTTTATTTTTTTTAGTTTTAGTTTTATTAGTTTTATTTTTATCGTAGGTTTAGTTATGTTAGTTTTTAACTATAAAAAAAAAATGCACTTTACTTACTTGTGGTTTTCCTTGGATATTGTCAGGATCCTCGTGTTTGTGTATTCATGTCCTTACCTTTTAGAGTAGAATTATCCTTTTCCTCATCCTTCCTTCTCCGATCCTTATTTTTTGTTTACACTCAGGCACGATAATTTTGTTTGTCGAACAGGAGGGAACAGTAGAAGCGGCAAGAACCACCCCCAATCCGTCGAGCTTAGCCGTGCAACGACAAGCGTGCCGCCGCCCTTCTACTGCCCCAAAGAAGTTCCCCCGTGGAAACCTGATTCGCAACAAATTAATTTTGGTATTATTTGGATATAATATATTATTTCCAATTAAACCGTCAAATTGAGTATTGAAATTATAAAACTGGAATACGTAATCTGTTTGGGTTGGAAAAATAAATTTTTCTTTAGGGATAATTAGTTCCTCGTTTATAAATATGGATGTTCCTACGGTTTTGATTTAAAGGGGTAGTTCTTTTGGTTATTAATTCTTTTGGTACTTTTTCCTTGCTTATCAAACTATTGGTTTCATCAGTGTCTATTAATAGTTTGAGTGTTTGATTTGCTTTTCATAGCACAATAAAGGGAAGTTGTGAGTTTGGTCCGAGGCTACTTCCGGAAAAACCTGGTCATTATTATGGTGTACTTGGTGTTTTTTGAGTTGACTTGAAGTGGGGTCTACTTCCATTGGTACAGGTCTATAATTTCTTGAGGGTGGTTTGTAATTCGAATTGAAATTGTTTCCTTTGTAGTTAGGATTGTGGTTGTGTGTTAGACCCCCTCTAATATGGATTGGATTATTAGGCTTTAAATTTTGTTTTTGGGGGTTGTTTGTTTTTTGTTGTAGCTTTTGGTTTTGGAAATTAGGCTTTTTGTCGAAAGTTTTACTACTTTCAGAATGTCTTCCTTCGTTTATGAAGCCTGCTTGTGTTAACTCGTGTAGGGCTTCTTGAAGGGTCTTTGGTTTAAGGGCGAATAGGATTGTTCGCATATAAACTGGTAGTTTTTCTTTAAATATGTTTAGGGCAGCTACATTATTATTTTCTATCTCGTGGTTTTTGTTTTCTTGTACGGTTTTTTGATTTAGTTCACATAGATTCTTTTGTATACATAATATATATATGTATATAATAAAAAGGAAAACAAATCACAAAATTTATTTGACATTTGACAAAAAATAATTTAAAAACAAATCGACTCTCCAGTCTCATTCCAGTTGGAAGTAATTTGCTTGGATCCAGGTTACATCTAATAGATTTTGTGACGTCACAAGCTCTTCACGATGTGAATTTTAATCGTTGTTTAGAAACTCGTCAAAATTTAAATTAAATTAATATTTTTTTTGTATTCCATTAATTATTTGAAAGTTTAACTAATATAATTTATGTATCTTTGCATGTGACACGAACATATTTATCATAGAGCTAAGGGGTTGTCGCATGAAGGACTGTATCTATTCATAAACGCCAAATCCTTACGATATAATAAGAAACGATATCAAAAGAAGGTTAAATGGAGGACATTTAAAATAAAAACTCACTTTTTATTTGTCACCCGTTTTGACGTGTTTTATTTTAAAGTTTGATTTGAGTTTCTAGGAAAGCTTACCCAATTTTTAATTTTAATTCGTTACCGTTATTGGTTTTGGTATATTGGCTAGTGTATGGTTTAGTGTGTGGGTGAGTACTTGGCGGGGGTGTAAACATGTGTGTGTGTTTTATTTTAATGTTAAATGATATTAAATTTGTTTACTTTGAGGTTTAGCCCTTCTTCTTTCGTCTATTTATGATTGAGCGATTTTGGTTTCATATGTTGAAAAACATTTATAAAGTGGACTGTATTCTTGGGTGAAATTTATGAGTGGTTTATTATTTAAGTAAGTTTGTTGTGTGTTTTGAATCTTGTGTGTGTTGAATTTCAAGAATGAGTTTTCAGTTCGATAACCAAAATGTTTGTAATGAATTTGATTTTAAGAGTGTGATTTTATGAGTAAGTTTTATATGAGTGAGTTTCTTATGAGTATATTTTTAGTAGATGAATTTTATTGAGTGAGTTTTGCATGAGTAAGCTTTTATGAGTATGTAGTTATGAGGGAGTCTTATTGAGCAAAATTTACTGAGTGGTTTTTTTTTTGAGTTAAATTATTGTTATTGAATGTTCGTTTGAATGTTTAGGTTTTTAATTAAACAATCGTTTGCATGTTTAGGTTTATAATTAAACTATTGTGTTTTCATCGGTGTTCGTGTTGCATGGTAGCGGGCTAGCTAAGGGCCAATTTGATGGACGGAATCTTTCGTCTTATAATAAAACGAGATCTCCAATCTTGGGTTGATTTTGTTTTTGAAAACACTTCGCTCTATTTAGAGTCTTGTCAGATATTCCCCTCTACATTCTTTCCAAAAATTTGAAATGTTGCTTGAATTCGTGCCCATCTGTCCAGGTAACCAAGTTTTTCGTTTGTCGAAACTGACTCAGGAACTATGTAGCTAGACGTGCCAATCAAAAATAGTGCTGGAGTGAGTGCACTGTCTAGGCTGTCTGTTACCGGACAGAGTGGTCTTTAGTTTAAACAGGCCTCTACTTATGTGAGAAGTATACTGAGCTCCTCAAAGGTGAGCACCTGGTTTTGGGCGATTCGTTGTAAATGGTATTTTACGGATTTTACTCCTACTTCCCACAATCCACCGAAATGAGGAGAAGCAGGGGGAAAGAAATTCCATTTCGTACCTTATTGGCTGATTGAATTGGCGATGTCGGTAAAACTATGTCTTGCAGCGTTGAGCATCTTTGAAAGTTCTGTGTTGGCGCCTTGAAAATTAGTTCCACAGTCACTGTACGAATTGGAACATAATCCTCTTCTGGATATGAAACGGCGGAATGCAGCATCAACGCTTGAGTTGTCAGGTCGGTGACAGCTTCGATATGAATCGCTTTGGTTGATAGGCATATAAAAATAGCGAAATATCCCTTGAACCTTTTGGAGTTTCTTCCTTTCCAGGATCTAACTTCGATGGGTCCAGCGTTATCGACACCAGTATGTGTGAAGGGTCGAAATATGTTTACCCTGGGGGCTGGCAAATCTCCCATTAATTGTTGCAACGCCTTTGGTTTGGCTTTGAAACAGATAATGCATCGATTGAGATGTTTCTTGACACCTCGTTTCAAACCGAATATCCAAAAAAAATTTCGAATATACGCAACAACTTGTTGTATTCCACCATGAAGTGTTTTTTGATGATCATCTGCAAATGATCAGTTGAGCAAAGTGGTGATTCGATTTAAGAGCAATAGGATGTTTTTGATCATAAGTGAGTATTGCATTTTCAGGTCTGCCGCCGATTCTTATGATTCCGAACTGATCAATAAATTGGTTGAGTGACTTGCTAAGTTTTGTTTGCTTAGATTTCTTTAGTTCATAAATTGCATCTGGAAACATTTGTTGTTGTACAATAAGTATGACTGTTCGTAAAGCGACGTCCAGCTCTAATGGTGAAAGAACTGACGTCGTCCTGTTTTCTTTTGCGATCTTTGAATTCTGAACATATCTTTTTACCAAAGCAACGATTCTGAGAGTTGTGTTGAGTTTTTCATGCTTGTTTAGGAGTTCTAAAATGAAGTTGTCATCTGCGATATTTACGTATACTTTAAGTACACGTTTTTCTTCTTCGGTATCTAGATGTATTGGTTGTACGGGTATCGAAAATCCCATTTTTCTTGAAGGAAAGGAAGTCTTCTCTACCATAACTCATTTTGTATTAATTTGGATGGCAGGGTTCCTCGGGAAGCAAGATCAGCTGGATTCAGTTTCGTCGGAATGTGTTTTCAGCTACTCACATTCGTGAGTCGTTGAATTCCGGTGATTCTGTTGGCGATGAATGTTTTCTATCGTGACGGTAATGCCCTAATCCAACAAAGGGTGATAGTCGAATCCGTCCAGGCAAAACATCTAACATTTTTGAACGGGAGGACATCTTGGGTTTATTTGAATAGCTTTGCCAGGAGAACAGCACCACACAGCTCTAATCTGGGCAATGATACTGTGTTTTTACCGGAGCAACTTTAGTTTTCGAGACCAGAAGATGGGTGTGTCTAGTAACACCACTTCGCAGTATACATCACGGCCTAGTAAGAGGTCAATTCGTGTGTGTTGATGTATTGAATGTAGGGTCGGCAAGTTTTAAACCTTGAATGTGGTTCAGTTTAAATAAATTTATTGGCGCGACAGCTCCTTAAGGAGCCAATACCTAGTGACTTATACTCTCAACCATTCCTGTGTGTGTGTTGTTAATCTGCAAGAATGGAAGGGACCTACAGTTTACCGCCGAGTCCGAACGGCTACATGAGATGCACTTTTTCGAGACAAATTTTACTCATGGAGGTTTTGTCAGTTCCTCGCAAGAGGCAGTACCCCGGGAAAGAAGATGGCTATGAGCTATATTCGAACCCAGGCTCATTCGCTTAGCAGTCCGACACACTAACCACTAAGCCACGGGACGGGGCACCACGTGGTTCAGTTTATCTGGTACAATTTCTCGGCTTGGCAGAAGTCCTGTTAGGGTTTTGAAAATGAAGCCTTTTGTCACAGTAACAAAATCTGAACAGTTTGAGTGTAAGCTCAGTTCAACATAGTTCTGACATGAACCTGTCTTTTTTTGTCCTAAGACAGAAATGTCGATGGAAGTCGGGTGCTTTTTCAAACCCAATAGTTGAGCAGCTGATTCTGTTATAAAACTTGCTTGTGACCCAGGGTCAATTAATTCCCTTAACTTGAAGAAAGTTCCATGAGCAGATATCACTTTAACAATTGCTGTTGCGTGTAATATTTTCGTGTTCCTAATTTCGTTTAGATGACAGCAGTTCGAAGACGTTGAAGGAGGCATAGCGTAGGGTTGAAAGGTTGGGGCATTTGGGTTGATTTTGATTGCTTGAATTTGATTGATTGAATGCATTATGTTGTGAGCGTGAGTGAGTGAGTTTGAATGTATTTGAGTGCGATTGAATTGGTGTGCGTTATTTAAATTATTGTTTGTTCTGTGTGGCATTTTACTGTTATGAGCGTATATTTGATTGAATGGATTTTGTTGTGATGGGTCGTATTGCGAAAATTGGCGATTTACGTTATTTGTGTTTCCAAGATGAAGAAGCGAATTGTGATTTCGTTGGCAAAAATTACATCTTTTGTTGCTTGGGCAGTTACTCGATTGATGCCTGTAAGCTAAACAGTTTAAACAATTGCCTTGTTGTCTGACAATTCGTTGTGATGCGCTTGCATTCATCCTCAAAAAATTTGAACAAGTTCTTAACGAATGCACACCTTGGTGACATACCTTGTTCAAGGTTCTTGAGTGCATGCAACATTTTTGTGGCATTGTCTAATAGCTCACGAATGCCTTTCGAATTCTCTTCTAGGACGACTGGCAATTCATAAAATAATTTAAGTTCGTTATTCACCAGGATTCTTATAATATTGTAGCGAGACTTTAATAACTCCCAGGCTTGGTCGTAGCTCGCATCATCCACACTTATGTGTTCAAGTAAAACACCAGCCCCTTCTTTGCAGCTAGATTTTAAGTAGTGCAACTTTTCAATTTTGGTCAATGTTGCATTATCATGCAACAGAGAAATAAATTGATCATGGAATGATCTCCAATTTTGATATTTACCAGTAAATGTGGGTGGATGAATTTTTGGCAGACGAACGTCATGCTGCTTTGGTTTAGATGATTCGTTGCTTGAATCGATTGATGTTTTTTCTTTTGCAGAATCTGCCTTAAACTTATCAACTTCGTCTAACAACATTGGTCGATAAATCGTGTAGTTTTCGCTGGCTTCGTTGTACCAGTCTTCGGTCGCTTTAAGGGCTTCCGGCTTTAATTCGTCGTCGCGAATTTTCAAGTTTTTTCCAATTTTTCTCGAGAGTTTCCAGACGTGTATTAACGTAATTTTTGTTCTACGACTTGGAGAAACTGTTTTCTTAAAATTCTCAAGATCTTTTGAGATTTGGGTAGAAATGCTTTTTACAAGTTTTATTTAATGTAAGTACGTATTTTGTACTTTTTGAGATTCTCGTTTTATATTTGCAGATGAAATAAGTCAACGACGAGCATTACCAGTAGTTGGTGATGGTTTGCGATTGGCAATGTGTTACGATGTGTGGCGATGCGGTGATGCGGCTGGCGGTTGTCTCCAATGATGGATTTTTTTTTTTTGATTAATTGTAATTTATTCTGATATTGGATTTAAACCGAATATTTAAATAAACCTTACGAACGACAATATGTCGGCGCAAATGTCTTTTATTTTTTAATAAATTGGGTGAAATTAATTCAATTCGTTAAAAAAAACACAAAATGTCGGCAGAATGTCTTCAATTTTGAATTTGAGTGAAATTTATTAAATGTTTATTGGCACTTCAATATTGTCTTGGCAATTAGTTCCCGTAATGGTTCGAAGGACCAAAATGTTCTTTGCTAAATCAGCTATTTAAAAAAATATCTATCGCACTTCTAATTAACTATACACTCAATTAATAATCTCCGAATGAATAAAAAAACACAACCAAACTTTCTGTATAAAACTTCAAGTGAACTTTTTATTTTATTGACCTCCATATAACCATCATGACTCTGCAATTTATACAATATTACAAATACAAGTTAAGAAAAACATCGAAAACAAATGACAAATGACGTTTATCTAAATTGGGACAATTGTGGCTGTGTTTGACACCCAAATCTAAGGGCAGCATTCAACAGAAACTTTAAGAAAAAATTATCCTCGGAATCTGCATCAAAGCGTTCATAATATTGCTCACTTTTCCTAAAAAGTAGGCTTCCGCTTATACCGTCAACATTACCTGTGAGAGTGACTGATCAGAAGGAAGATAAAAGCTTTTATCTAGCTTTGTAAGGTTTATAGTAAGTTTGCACTACTGAATTGGCATCCTATACTCTGTTCAATTTATATTTTCAGTACAGGGAAGTTAGGATATTTGCCTTTCACTCTTATTGTTATGAAATTCAAAAAACTATATCCATTCTAAAGCTCTCAAATGGTTGCCATACGGGGGATTATAAATTGGTATAATTCACACACAAATGTAGGTATGGTTACTGTTTATTCAAATTTTATGAAAACAGTAACATTTAGACAGTAAACTAAATAAAAAAAAAATAATTATATTAAATAAAATTTGAAAAATATTAAGGGAATTTCAAAGTTTTTTATTTTGACTTTTGATTGGTCGAAAAAAGTATGTAAAATTGTTTTTAGCGGAATAATTTGAACGCCATAATATTACCTTAAAAACATTGAAGTCGGATTTTTTTCCTGTAGAATGTCAAAATAATCTTATGTTATAAATTTGAAAACGATCGACCAAACCGTTCAGGCTGTAGTCCAAAATACATCCGTACAGACAGACAAACATAATTTTCCAGTAACTTAAATTATATTATCTCAATTTATTTTTGCGGGCGAATGCATAACTTTCATTAAAGTACCTACAATCAATCGCAAGTAAAAAAAAAATTGCCAACAAATATTGCATTATATATTTTTATTTTAACCGTTTTTTTAAGTAAAATAAAAACGAAAACATGTAAGCAAAAAAAACATTGCGACAACACCTTCTTCTTTAAACTTAAAATATGCTCTCATTCACTCTAAGAAAGCTCAAATTCTGGAACTTTCATAACAAAAACCAAAGAAAAAGGTAATTTTTATAATTTCCATAAATGGCGAATGGTAACTCTACAGTAGTGCTTTTTTAAAAATAAACACAATAAGCGAGAGGCAAATTGATAATCAGTCTCTTGTCGCAACCGGGGAGCAGACAGGTCTTGGTTGAATTTACGTGGGTTAAATGAAATATTACAACAATAATTTCAATGTATTTCAGGGTTCTATTCTATTCTATTCATGTCGAGTATTTCCAGTTATATTTTCATCGAAGCAAGTAGCGCCAAAGAAAACAGCAAGCAGAAGAAGACCAATCATAACTAAAATTGCATTTCGCTAGCCGACAAACAAATCGAGCTTAAATAAATATATTGTACATAAATATGAGCCTTAACATGAATTCGTTAAAAATATGTAACAAGTATGAATAAATTAATTTTTATTTTGAACATTGGAAATGTGATATCAAGTTCCTTAAAAATTATTAATAGTATATAATATAGTATTATTGTATCTAATATAATATTTTTGTATTGGTATAAAAGGATTTTTGTTAAATTAACTTTATTGTTTATATACTTAAAAAGGTTACAGAACTGATTTGTTAATATATTCCTAGATAGTAAATTTTATTCTTTTAAGAATTTCATTAACAGTTTGAAATCTGAGCGTTAATTACAAAATGTATTTATTATAGTAACTACTAACTAACTTATTCACAATTTAAATAGAAAAATAAAAAAAATATCGGCTTTTCTTAAAAAATACTCGGCCTACAAAAGCGGTTGTAGTACAGTTGCGGTCAAAATAATAGTAGTTCTTCTATTAAATTAAATGTTTAAGGTCTCTTATTGTCGAGATTTAATACTTTTTTCGTTCCATTTTTTAGAAGCTCAAGAGAATTAAAATTATACCGTTTTGCTTTCATTACAATTTTGTTGACTATTTTTTTGTGGTAAGTTTTCATTTACACACCGGTATAGACCAGTCAATATAATAGTAGGATTTCCAAAAATCTCACTAAGAGCAAAATATAAAGGTGTGTCCACACCAAAGAAACAATTGTCAGAAATTTCAGAACTATATCGGATTTTTTTTTATTTTGGTGTAGACGGTTTTTGAAACATTTCTTGAATATTTATTTGTTTCCCATTTAATGTATCCCATGGCGTCAAAATACAAAAAAAACGACTTAAATGCTTAAAAATTAGGAAGTTTTCCATTCGGAAGGGGAAAGAGAGAAACATTTCGTAAACATTTCGGAAATGTTTCGCGAATCGTCCAGACCTAAATAAACATTTCAAAAACATTTAAAATAACATTTTAGAAACAAAGTTTTTTTTAATGTTTCTGAAATGTTTAAAAAAAATGTTTCTTTGATGTGGACACATCATAAGTATTATATTTGCAAACAAAAAGCATCTATAAAGTAAATACATAATATTAATTTTTAATTAATTCTATATAATATTTGTATATATAAAATTGCTAGCCAGATGTTCGGCACAAAACCCATTGTCATCAGTGGTTAACCTTAAAGCGAGCATTTAAATGGTTCGTAGATATTTGGAAGAAAAACACCTGCCACCTGGCAGTCCAAGAAAAATAACGTTTTCTACAAAAAATGTTGCCAAAAGACTTGACTTTGCCAATTAGCATTAGAATTGGTCTATTGAGAAATGGAATACGAATTTTATAATGTGATACAAGGTGGCAAAGGCTTAAGATAATATATTCGGCCTTCCTAGATCCTTCTTACAGACACATTATTCGTTCTATGAAAGACTGTTTTGGACAATTAATTTAACTATCCACGATGGCGCAACGAATTAGCCTTTTTGCTATATGTGGAATGAGGGTGATGGACGTCGTGGTGGCAACGGAATTGCCTCATGTCTCTTTGAGCACCTTAAAAGTCTACCCGCAATCTGTAATGAGGTTATTTTTTATAGTGATTGCTTTGGAGGTCAGAACAAGAACTCTTATTTTGTTGCAACAATGTTCCTGGTGTTCGTGCAAACAGAGTCAAGCATTCAAACTATCGAACGTACGTTCTTGGTACTTCGTGCCAAGTCACATTCATATCGAGTGATCATGCAGCGATAGAAAGGAACAAGAAAAATACGATAGGAGCCAAAAAAAACTTCTTAGTAAATTAAATGTCAATGAAACAAAATCCTTAACTTCTCCCGAACTTCAAAAGATATATTTCTTTGGTAAAAAGTTGATGTAAGTGGAAATAATTTCTTATGGCAAGATATGGATCAGATATGAAAAGAAGTTCGCATTTACATATCTTTTATAAAACTTCACTCTCCGAAAAGGAACCAGTTCATCGGCGCAACAACCGGGATCCGGTCCGGGCCTCCTTCAACAAATTCTTCCATACATCCCGATTGCTGGACGACGCCATCCAATTGCGTACCCCAAGGCTTCGGGCGTCCTGGTCTACGGCATCCTTCTAACGTAAGCAAGATCTGCCACGTTGTCTTCTACCATAAAAAGTACCGCAAAAGACTTTCCGAGTTGGTTCCTCTTCGGTCATGCGAGCTAGGTTTCCAGCCCACCGGAGTCTACTGAGCTTTATTTTTTCAACAACATCTGCTTCGAGATAGATTTCATACAATTCATGATTGTATCTTCTCCGGAATCGTCCTTCCTCACACACGGGGCCAACAATTCTCCGTAAGACTTTTCTCTCGAACGCGGATAAGAGATCAGAGTGCCTTTTTGTAAGCACCCAAGTCTCGGATCCGTATGTGAGTACTGGTAAGACCATAGTCTTGTACAGCAGCAGTTTGGTTTTTATGGTAAGGTTTCTGGATTTAAAGAGCCTTGACAGACTATAGTAGGTTTTGTTGGATTTTAGCAGCCGCCCGCGTATTTCTTCCTCCATATTGTTATCGGCTGCTACTTTTGACCCAAGATAGTTAAAAGACTGCACTACTTCAAGTTCGTGCTCCGCTACCCTGATGGTTGTACCAACATTTCTCGCAGACGTTGCCGCCATGTACTTAGTCTTCCCTTCATTTATGTGCAGCCCCAGGTATTTTGCCGCTTGCTCGACCTGGGTAAAGGAGTCTTGTACAGCTTATTGGCTTCTGCCGATGATGTCGATGTCGTCTGCGTAAGCTAGTATCTGGCTGGACTTGGTGACGTGCCAGAGTCAAGGATTGCTTTCTCCAACGTCAGGTTGAAGAGGATGCAAGCCAGACCATCCCCTTTTCGGAGTCCATTAAAGATGTTGATTGGTCTGGATAGCAAACCGGCTACTTTTACTTGGCTTGTGATGTTGGTTATGGTCAGCAGCCTACATAGTCGTGTCAGTTTAGTTGGGATGCCGAATTCTCTCATGGCCTTATAAAGTTCTACCCTTGCTATGCTATCGTAGGCGGCTTTAAAGTCTATAAGTTCTTGCAAGATAGAAGAGAATATCTTATAGGATGTACTCAACAATGTTATACCCCTATAGTTGCTGCATTTTGTGATATCTCCCTTCTTATGTATGGAACATATGATGCCTTTTCGCCAGTCTTCTGGCATCTCTTCGTGTTTCCAAACGTGTACTATGATTTCATGAATTGCTTGATGTGTGTTGGCCCTCCATGTTTGATCAGCTCGGCAGGTATACCCGGCATTCTGTCCCCAGGACTAACTCTTCCCTCATCGAGCTCTCCGAGGGCGAGCCATAGTGCGCGACTGTATTGGTTGCTTTTGCATTCATCGCGTAGGGCAGCCGTGTTGATTCGAGCCTGACCAGCGGATGCAATACTTCTTCGCAAAGCAATCCGCCCGCGGAACACCATACAAACGAGATAGTGGTCCGAGTCGATGTTGGCACCTCGATACGTTCGTATCGTCCTCAGGCTCGAGTAGTGGCGGCGATCTATCAACACGTGGTCAATTTGGTTACGAGTGACTTCATCAGCCGATACCCAAGTGACTTTGTGGATATCCTTACGTGGGAGGCTGGTACTCGCAACGACCAATTTTGTTGATGCTGCCATTTCTATGACTCGTAGTCCGTTGTCATTAGTGTTCTCATGCAAACTATGGGATCCTATGTACTGCCTGAATACTGGCTCCCTGCCTAATTTTGCGTTGAAGTCACCAAGGATGATTTTAAGGTCATACCTTGGGCAGGCATTGAGGGTCCTCTCTACAAGTTCGTAGTAGGAATCTTTTTCTTCTTCTTCGGACTCCTCAGTAGGTGCGTGAACGTTTATGAGGCTGATGTTATTGAATTTGCCTCGCACGCGAAGGGTGCATAACCTTTCATTTATTGCGTTAAAGTCGATGACGGTAGGCTTCGTTTTTTGGCTGACTAGGAAGCCTACCCCGAGCACATGGTGTTTTGAGTGACCGCTAAAATATATGTCGTATTTTTTTTTCTGCAAAACACCATTCCCTGGCCATCTCACTTCCTGAAGTGCTGTTATGTCAGCTTTATACATGGCCAGGACATCAGCTAGCTGTTGTGCAGCTCGAGCTCTATAGAGCGTTCTGACGTTCCATGTGAAAATTCTTAAATCGTTTAGCCGTTGTCGTTGCTTGGTTCGTCGTTGAGAAATCAGTATATTTCCGAGGCTTGTTGTCGGGTTCTGAGTTATATTTTTTTACGGGAGAGGTTACTAGCCCCTCGCCAACCCTTAGGAAGAGGAAACAGTTGAAATATTAAATTTTTGAAGCGTTATGGTGTTTTAAACGTACTACCATCGAATGTTTCACTGTGCTATTTGGAACGTTTATTTATATATATATTAGGTTTTAGGTTTTTATTTTCGCGGACGATATTCATATTAGATAGTTTTATATTTTCGGGATGAGAATCATCCCGTGACCACGAAGTATGAAACTTCTTCGACACGTCGGGTAGAAAGAAATAAGAAAATATTTCTTAAAACGCGGTAAGTTCTGAATATATAAAACTTTATCTAATATATATATGTATATATTTATTTAAATATACATATATATAAAAATATATTGAAGACATCAAAATGTACTTATAATTTGTACAGGATATAATACATTTATTGTTTAAAAGTGCAAGAATATAGGAAGAAGAAAGTTAAAACTGGAATTATAGTACAGTAATAACAAACAAATACAGTGTACTCTAACTTAGTCGAATTTTCACGGGAAACCAAGATTTGTTCGAGTTAAGGGGAATATTTCGAGTTAGAGAGAGAAACATTTTTTTTGTTTTGTTTTTATTAAATGGAAAACGGATATCAGTATACAAAAATAATAGTTTCTTGCTTTATTAATACAATAAGGACACATTCATCAAAATAAAAAAAAAAATTTAAAACAATTTCTTATTAACATAACATAATACCCCGTGGCTTAGTGGTTAGTGTGTCGAGTTGCTTAGCGAAGTTCGACTCCCCGTCAGAGTCACCTTTAAATCCGGTGTACTGCATTTTACGAGGGACTGGCAAAACCTCCAAGAGTAAAATTTGTCTCCAAAAAGTGCATCTGCTATATAGCCGTCCGGACTCGGGGTAAATTTTGTAGGTCCCTTTTATTCTTGTAGATTAACAACAAACAAACAGGAATGGTTGAGGGTAAAAGGCCTTGGCTTTTTAAGGAGCTGTCACGTCACTTAATTTATTTATTTTATTAACACAACGTTACTGGTGGTGTTTGTTTTTATAAGAAAAATACTCTGGATTAAAAAGACAGTTTTGAACATCATCTGGTAATAGATCAGTCAATTCTCTTGCAGATTGCCGGATTCCAATCGCGTTCTCAATTTCAGTTTTTCCTGGCAATTATTCTTCTTCAGCATCTTCACTTTCATTTGCTTTATTTTCAGCATTATTTCCTTCAAAACAGACTCAATCCGGTACTTCTGTAGCGATTTCATCCATTCCATCTAAATGCGACTTATGGAATGAAAAAATGATCAAGAATCGAGAGAATGTGTTCGAGTTAGAGAGAAAATTGAGGGGAATGCTAAAATATGGCGAAAAAATTCGAGTTCGAGAGAAATTCGACTTAGGGAGAGTTCGACTTATGGAGAGTCCACGGTATAGAAAAAGAAAACTTATTTCTAAATAAATTTAAGTAAAGTTAAGTGGCAATAAGTAGAAAATAACAAGAAAAAAAATATATATTTCAGTTCAAGTTCGCAAAATGTTTAAAGCCGCAAAGTTTATGAAATTTTCTGTGTTCGATTCCAGATCTCATTTGACTGGGAAAATTATTCCACATTCTGACAGCTCTTAGCAAAGAAAAGAAGAAGGATTTAATGAATCTCTTTCCAATAATCGATACCACTTTTCACAGTTTTTTTTATAAAAATTTGCCTACTGATAACATCCCAAATTACCGTTCTTATATAACTGAAGAAACCAACAATGAAACATCATAGGCTTCTTATTTGTTTTTAAATTATCCTAATAAATAACTTCACAAGGCATTACTGGAATTTTATTTGTTAGTAAAATAGTTTTTAGATCTACTGGAGTTTGACTTATGCTAACGAATTCTTTTTTCCACGTTTTGGCAAAAAAAAATCTTAGGTCGACATAAGCTTCCAAAACTATTAGATGTTGAATCGGAAAAATATCTAATGTGATATGTGACTTAAGAATAAGTGGTTAGTGTGTCGGACTCCTAAGCGAAGAGTCGGGTTACGACTCCCCGTCAGAGACACCTATTGTTCAGGGGTACTGCAATTTGCGAGGAACTGACAAAACTTTTAAGAGTAATATTTGTCTCGAAAAAGTGCTTCTCTTGTAGCCATTCGGACTCGGCGGTAAATTGTGGGTCCCATCTATTCTTGCAGATTCACAACACACACAGAGGAATGGTTGAGAGTATAAGTCACTAAGCCTTGGTTCCTGAAGGAGCTGTCGCGCCAGTTAATTTATTTAATTCAATTTGATTTATGGATAAAATAAAATTTTGACTAAGTCAAAAAATCATACAATTCTTTTCCTAAACCTTATAAAAGTAATTACTTCTCTTATGATCAAAAATAAAATAACTGTATTTTTCCGTTTCCTACCTTTACCTTTTTTCCGAGCACCATTTAAAGTTTAAAATTGCTTTATTAAACAATGTACAAAATTGACAGATGTCAATCTTACAACTTTTCAAGGCCATTAACTAAGAAATGAGTATAACGAACCTGAAACCGAATTTCTTTTTTTTACTGTCAGCTTTTGCTTTGATCACACTTAGAAATTAACGGAATTTATTCGAGAGTGTTTACATTAGAAGAAAAAGGACATGTTATTGAAATGTTTTGTAAAGATATCCTTCCATTAATTTGTTGCTTCTATCTTGAGACTGATGATTCATTCATACTTTTTCATTATGGTTGTTATTTCATACATCAGTAACATAAGACCAAATTGAAATCTCCCACAAATAGAAGTCCGTGAATGAATAATTACCAACCAGCCAAATCTAAAATACTAATGATTCTCATGATAATACTCATACTCATCATCGTTGTGCACTCATGAATCAGTACCGAAGCTGTCGTGTTGTAGACCATTAGACTACCACAAATATTCTTTAATTAAAACCTCCTTCGTGATTCTCCTATTCCCATGACCTAATATTGCATTTTCATCTCGAACTTTCTGCACCAATTTTCACAAAACTTTCGTGTGAATCAAATTTTCAAATGAATACTTCTCGCATCTCTGGTGGGTATCCAAGAGAGAAGGCTTTGGCTTCGATTTCCCAAACGTATCCTTTGGGGTAAAATCACGGCCGCATCATAGCAACATGTAATTAATTGGTTATTTTGAACTGTCATACCAAACATTGCTGAACTCAGTGATGTTGAGAGACGCGCATGATTTTAAAGTTTTCCAGAACATCATGGTTCAAGAAATATTATGTGAACTCTGCCTTTGAAATGAGGAATTTTCTGTAAGCAAAATATCTATAAGTTTTGCGTTCTTGTAAATTTTGGAGTTCGTTAATAAAACTTTGCTGCCGAAACTTACACAGCACTTGGTTGATTATAAGAAAAGTCTTCTTTCTGTAGGATTTCATATTTTTACTTGCTCTATGCTGGATCGCACGAACTTGCTCCTAATAGCAGTCACATGTGGAAATAAATTTTAAAAAATATTACACGCATTTCAAGGTTTCTTACAGGTCTTTTGTGAGTTTTGATTATGATCATTAGAAAAAAGTACGAACCTTCGTATAAAAAAAAATACATATTTTTTTTATCGACATCTTTTTTCTATATTCATTATGGTTGCAATTATTCAGTAGAAATCGTACAACCAGTTTACAAGTTAAGGAGCCGTTTTCTTCGGAAAGAAGCCATTGATTAGGTCCACCATCGCTATCGGCTATGATCGGCTTACATATGATTAGGTTAATTTAAGTAGTTTAAGATAGGTCAAGAAAAACAAGCTAAAAGACACTCAGTTTTAATTTTTCTGGGTGAAAAATAAAAACCCTTTTAATTTATATATAAATTTAAGTTGTTTTTAGGCCGAAAGGATATTAGAATTAAGATACATACTAAATTAGACCGCCCGCATAGGGCCAGTAGGTTAAATAAGTAGATAGATTTAACAAGTTTTTAAGATTTTTGTCTAGAATTTAAGTAGTTATAAGATAAAAATAAAATAAAAGTTCGTTAAGAAAAATTATCTTGGATTTTTGCCTGGGTAAGAAATTGTATTTTGGTGAAGTTGTTGTGCTTAATAGGTATTTTTTGAATTTTGTTGTTATTTCTATCAATTTTTAGTCTGCAAATGTGCGTATTGAAGAACGAAGTTGAGAGCGTGACAAAGGTTTGACAGGGAAATTGAAAAAAATTATAGCACAAATCGCTCACAGGAAAATCTCGAAGCACGAACTTGTATCGATGTAGTATTCTATCGTTCCATGTTCCATCCTGCGAAGGCTACACAAATTAAGGTATAGAAGAAAGAGAGTTAACATCAGTTGAGGAACATTCTTTAGAATCAAATTTTGTATTTAGGTAAAAGTTTTTTCAATGAGGACAGTTAAAATGTAATAAAACAAGCTGGCTGAATCTAAACAATGGCCTGTATTACATTAAATCAAATAGCATGACCTTGGTGGATAATTATTAACGTTTACCTCCCATCCTGCTGGAACAAAATGTCGTCCAGATCCATATGGATCAATTTGTGCCATAAGAAATTAGTTATTTATGTTCTTTAGCGCGTGACCGCCTCACCAATATCGTTTTCAAAAACTTATGGGTCAATGACGCACCGGACCTATGTTAATCTACAAAAAACGGTAACTTTTTGATGATGCATTCTCTTATTTCTCTCCGACCCATACCTGGCAATTTTGCTTGTTATAACACAGCCATTCGTCCAAAAATGTGTTTCGGGCAAAATTACAATTCTGCAAATAGATGCTTTGGGTTATTTTTGACTAAAAATTCCTTTTGAAGTTGTACATCTATTTTATCGTAGGTATTTTAAAGACGAGCAACCAAGGTCAGTGAATAAAACATTATACAAAAATACAACATTTGAATCGCTTACCATATATACATAATATCTTCGAGATCTCTATTCATTTCAAAATCTTTATCAGTTTATCGCAACGAGGAACACTAATTATTCATGATTCCATTTCTATTCTAGAGCTTTTCCCATCAAACGTCATATGATATTTTTCTATAAACAGAAACTATTGAGAAAACTCCTTCGCAGTTGAGAAAACAGCAAATTGAACTTAACCAGCAAGTTGAAATCGTAAGTTTATCATTCCATTTTGAATGAAGAAAAACGAGTCAGCAAGTTGAGAAAAAAATCCCCAAGTTGTAACTAAACTTGAAGTGAAGAAAATGGGCCTTAGCCTACCATCTTAAAATGTTCATAGCGCTTATTGTCTATACGCATATGTAAATAAAAATAAAGTGTCTGTTTTTAATGTGATAATAACAACTTTTTACAAGATGTATATGAAAGTATACAAATATTAATACCGTACTCATAACAAAAGCAGAATTTTTGTCTGTTTGTTCCGGGTGTTGTCAAGAACGGCTGCACCGATTTTGACGAGACTTTCACTCACAGATTGCTATTGTTCTAGGAAGTAATTTAGGCTATTTAAATTATTACATATTTTATTACAAGGTCGGTGTCATTTATTCGAAAATGTCTGGTATACCCGAGAAACGTTGGGTGGTTGGGCTAGTATAGTATATAAATGTATACCATTATGTACACTTTGGGCAAGTTTTAGATTCAAGAAAATTAACTAAATTCGAGACAACAATAAAACCTTACATTATTATAACAAAAAAGAGTTCAGAAAGCGTGTAACAAGAAATGTCTTTCTGTCTGTAGAGGCTGAACCGATTTCCTAAAAAATTTCTACGTTTGAAATAAGATAACATGCCATATAGCCTTTAAGGAAAGGGTTATTTTTCGGCACCGAGGATTGGATGTTATTTTTTAAGTAATATGGTATGCATGGTTTACCTAAAGAAAAAAGAGCGTAAAATTCAATTTTTTCAAGATTACTCGAAAAAATATAAGTTCTTTTAAAAAAATGGGCACGACTGGGTCGCATGTACTTGCTCTTATGTGCCTAATTACATTGAAAGGCAAGATCTTTGGCAGAAACAAGTAACATTTGCGTTGAAAATAACACAGTTTGAACTTATAAAAAGTATTAAAAACCAAAATACTTAACGGTTTTTAGTAAAAATGAAGTATGCCATCACACGTCTTAAATAACAAGAAATTTATGAAAAATGTATTTCGAAAATTGTAGGACCGGTTTTGATAAAATCCTGTTTTTTATTTTTAGTTTTTGAATAAAAATTATTTTTTTAAATTTTGGTATGCAATTTTTAGAATTTATTAAAATACATGTGATTATAAAATTTAAAATAATATTTTTTTGAAAAAAAAATTCAAAAATTAATTTTAATTAGAAAAAAAGTTATTCAAAATTTTGATATGCAGAATTAATTCGGCTACCTAGATCTCTTTAAATATAAAATTTAACAGAAATCCAAAGAGCCGTAACCGAGAAAGCCAAAAATTAAAAAAAAAACCGTTATATGAAACGTCGTTTTCGAGAAAAATGAGATTTTCCTAAACGGTTATATGGCAGGTACCGTTTTTTTAAGGCTAACAATAAAATTTCAATTTCCCCTCTGGGGATGCCAAAAGAATCACACACTTCAAGTTTGATGATAATCGCTTAAACCGTTTAGGCTGCAGCTCGTTATACATTCTGACAGACTGACAGACAGACAGACTTACAGACATCTCTATGGTCATAATGTCATGTTTGATTGTTATCTCAATTTTTTTAATATTCACGAATCCTAAACTTGCCTTGCGGAATCGCAAGTAAAAAGTTGTGGATACACATTGTAACTAATGTAATACTACAAAACAAAATTAAATTGTAATAAATTAAAATAATTTTTTTTTGTCTTTGTTTGGAAGAACATTTTCTATAAAAAAAAAAAACAAATTTTAAGATTTATTATTTATTTTATTTTGTTTAGTAACTCCCAAAAAGTTTATTTTTACTTGCTATTATAGGTACTATAATGCAAGTTATGCATTCGTCCAGATGAAAAATTTTGAGATAACAATCAAACATGACATTTCGATGATAGAGAAACATATTTAAATTACTGGCAAAATTCTGTCCGTCTGTCTGTCTGTCTGTCTGTACGGATGTATTTTGAACTGCAGCCTAAAGGCCTATCGTCTTCAAATGTTATACTTAAGGTTATTTTGACATTCTACAGAGGAGTTTTTTCAATTTTTTGTTTAGCTCAAAAATTAACGGTACCTGTCATATAACCGTTATGTAAAAGCTTATTTTTCTCGAAAACGGCTCCAAGAATTCTTTTATAAAAAAAAATCAGTGTACTACTGTAGGTATGCATTATATTTTGGTGAAAAAAAAATTTAATATGGTGGGTTAAAAACGGTAACTCCTATAGGACCGGTTTTTTTTCTTCGACTTCTTCGAAAACTGGTTATCCGTTTACAATCAAAATTGATATTCAAGAAGATGTAGTTAGCCCGAGTAATTTTGCATTAATTTTTTTTCCAAAACTTTTTTTTTTGTATTTTTAATAATTTTTTTTAAATTTTTTTTTGAAAAATCAATATTTTGAAAACGGGTAAGTGATTTTTTTTTAAATTTTGTTTTTAAAGGTGCGTTATTTTTGTGCTTAAGTTTCTATATATTGAATTCTTTTTTTTAATATTTAAAAAAAAGTTGTTAAAAAACCGGCTCTAATGATTTTGAAAAAAAATTCACAATTTCTTACATTTCCTAAAGAAATAAAATGGGGTTTAAATTATTTCACCCAATAGAATTTAACGTACTTTATTCGAAGAATCAAAAGTCACAATAATCGAATAAATGCTCACAAATATGAGCAAGTACGTGCGATCCAGTCGTTTTTCGTTTTTCGGAAAAAAATTAATGCAAAATTATTCAGGCTACCTACATATCTTGAATTTCAATTTTGATTGTAATCGGATCACCAGTTTTCGAAAAAGTCGAAAAAAAAACCGGTCCTACGGGAGGTACCGTTTTACGCCCACCATAAAATATGTGCTGTTAACGCTATGGAGTTCAAACGGAAGCTTCCAAGATCGACCAAGGGAAGATCTTAGTAGAATCGAAGCAAGTACTTAGACCCATACCTGGCAATTTTGCTTGTTATAACACAGCCATTCGTCCAAAAATGTGTTTCGGGCAAAATTACAATTCTGCAAATAGATGCTTTGGGTTATTTTTGACTAAAAATTCCTTTTGAAGTTGTACATCTATTTTATCGTAGGTATTTTAAAGACGAGCAACCAAGGTCAGTGAATAAAACATTATACAAAAATACAACATTTGAATCGCTTACCATATATACATAATATCTTCGAGATCTCTATTCATTTCAAAATCTTTATCAGTTTATCGCAACGAGGAACACTAATTATTCATGATTCCATTTCTATTCTAGAGCTTTTCCCATCAAACGTCATATGATATTTTTCTATAAACAGAAACTATTGAGAAAACTCCTTCCCAGTTGAGAAAACAGCAAATTGAACTTAACCAGCAAGTTGAAATCGTAAGTTTATCATTCCATTTTGAATGAAGAAAAACGAGTCAGCAAGTTGAGAAAAAAATCCCCAAGTTGTAACTAAACTTGAAGTGAAGAAAATGGGCCTTAGCCTACCATCTTAAAATGTTCATAGCGCTTATTGTCTATACGCATATGTAAATAAAAATAAAGTGTCTGTTTTTAATGTGATAATAACAACTTTTTACAAGATGTATATAAAAGTATACAAATATTAATACCGTACTTATAACAAAAGCAGAATTTTTGTCTGTTTGTTCCGGGTGTTGTCAAAAACGGCTGCACCGATTTTGACGAGACTTTCACTCACAGATTGCTATTGTTCTAGGAAGTAATTTAGGCTATTTAAATTATTACATATTTTATTACAAGGTCGGTGTCATTTATTCGAAAATGTCTGGTATACCCGAGAAACGTTGGGTGGTTGGGCTAGTATAGTATATAAATGTATACCATTATGTACACTTTGGGCAAGTTTTGGATTCAAGAAAATTAACTAAATTCGAGACAACAATAAAACCTTACATTATTATAACAAAAAAGAGTTCAGAAAGCGTGTAACAAGAAATGTCTTTCTGTCTGTAGAGGCTGAACCGATTTCCTAAAAAATTTCTACGTTTGAAATAAGATAACATGTCATATAGCCTTTAAGGAAAGGGTTATTTTTCGGCACCGAGGATTGGATGTTATTTTTTAAGTAATATGGTATGCATGGTTTACCTAAAGAAAAAAGAGCGTAAAATTCAATTTTTTCAAGATTACTCGAAAAAATATAAGTTCTTTTAAAAAAATGGGCACGACTGGGTCGCATGTACTTGCTCTTATGTGCCTAATTACATTGAAAGGCAAGATCTTTGGCAGAAACAAGTAACATTTGCGTTGAAAATAACACAGTTTGAACTTATAAAAAGTATTAAAAACCAAAATACTTAACGGTTTTTAGTAAAAATGAAGTATGCCATCACACGTCTTAAATAACAAGAAATTTATGAAAAATGTATTTCGAAAAGTGTAGGACCGGTTTTGATAAAATCCTGTTTTTTATTTTTAGTTTTTTGAATAAAAATAATTTTTTTAAATTTTGGTATGCAATTTTTAGAATTTATTAAAATACATGTGATTATAAAATTTAAAATAATATTTTAAAAAAAAAAAAATTCAAAAATTAATTTTAATTAGAAAAAAAGTTATTCAAAATTTTGATATGCAGAATTAATTCGGCTACCTAGATCTCTTTAAATATAAAATTTGACAGAAATCCAAAGAGCCGTAACCGAGAAAGCCAAAAATAAAAAAAAAAAACCGTTATATGAAACGTCGTTTTCGAGAAAAATGAGATTTTCCTAAACGGTTATATGGCAGGTACCGTTTTTTTAAGGCTAACAATAAAATTTCAATTTCCCCTCTGGGGATGCCAAAAGAATCACACACTTCAAGTTTGATGATAATCGCTTAAACCGTTTAGGCTGCAGCTCGTTATACATTCTGACAGACTGACAGACAGACAGACTTACAGACATCTCTATGGTCATAATGTCATGTTTGATTGTTATCTCAATTTTTTTAATATTCACGAATCCTAAACTTGCCTTGCGGAATCGCAAGTAAAAATTTGTGGATACACATTGTAACTAATGTAATACTACAAAACAAAATTAAATTGTAATAAATTAAAATAAATTTTTTTTGTCTTTGTTTGGAAGAACATTTTCTATAAAAAAAAAAACAAATTTTAAGAGTGGTACCCACAGGGTACTGCCGCCATTTTGAAAACACTTATTTATTTTATTTTGTTTAGTACCTCCCAAAAAGTTTATTTTTACTTGCTATTATAGGTACTATAATGCAAGTTATGCATTCGTCCAGATGAAAAATTTTGAGATAACAATCAAACATGACATTTCGATGATAGAGAAACATATTTAAATTACTGGCAAAATTCTGTCCGTCTGTCTGTCTGTCTGTCTGTACGGATGTATTTTGAACTGCAGCCTAAAGGCCTATCGTCTTCAAATGTTATACTTAAGGTTATTTTGACATTCTACAGAGGAGTTTTTTCAATTTTTTGTTTAGCTCAAAAATTAACGGTACCTGTCATATAACCGTTATGTAAAAGCTTATTTTTCTCGAAAACGGCTCCAAGAATTCTTTTATAAAAAAAATCAGTGTACTACTGTAGGTATGCATTATATTTTGGTGAAAAAAAAATTTAATATGGTGGGTTAAAAACGGCAACTCCTATAGGACCGGTTTTTTTTCTTCGACTTCTTCGAAAACTGGTTATCCGTTTACAATCAAAATTGATATTCAAGAAGATGTAGTTAGCCCGAGTAATTTTGCATTAATTTTTTTTCCAAAACTTTTTTTTTGTATTTTTAATAATTTTTTTTAAATTTTTTTTTGAAAAATCAATATTTTGAAAACGGGTAAGTGATTTTTTTTTCAATTTTGTTTTTAAAGGTGCGTTATTTTTGTGCTTAAGTTTCTATATATTGAATTCTTTTTTTTAATATTTAAAAAAAAGTTGTTAAAAAACCGGCTCTAATGATTTTGAAAAAAAATCACAATTTCTTACATTTCCTAAAGAAATAAAATGGGGTTTAAATTATTTCACCCAATAGAATTTAACGTACTTTATTCGAAGAATCAAAAGTCACAATAATCGAATAAATGCTCACAAATATGAGCAAGTACGTGCGATCCAGTCGTTTTTCGTTTTTCGGAAAAAAATTAATGCAAAATTATTCAGGCTACCTACATATCTTGAATTTCAATTTTGATTGTAATCGGATCACCAGTTTTCGAAAAAGTCGAAAAAAAACCGGTCCTATGGGAGGTACCGTTTTTAGCCCACCTAAAAATATGTGCTGTTAACGCTATGGAGTTCAAACGGAAGCTTCCAAGATCGACCAAGGGAAGATCTTAGTAGAATCGAAGCAAGTACTTAGACCGATTTAAATCTAGTTTTAGCCAAATTCTCTTGGTCACTATAGAATTAGTCCTGGTGAATCAGCTTAAGTTGATTTTTTCTTCTCGTTTATTCGAATTTTTCTATGGTCGTGAAAGCAATGCTACTCTGGTATTCCTATCTTGGTGATTATTTGATGAATATTGTCGGAGACAACAGTGATTTCTCGCACTTCCTGTCTACGTTTTGTAATTATTTTTCTTCGACTTTTTTGAGAACTGGTTAACCGATTACAATCAAATTTGATATTCCGGAAGATGTAGGCAGCGAAAGCAATTGGACATAAAAAATATTTTCGAATAGGTATTTTTAATAAATTTTTTATTTATTTTTTTTTTAAATTGACATTTTGAAAACGTGTAAGTGCAACCCGTTTAATTAAAAACTGTTCCTACGATTTTGAAAAAATGTCACACTTTTTCACATTTTCTTAACCAAATAAAATGGCGTTTAAATTTGTCCGCTGAAAACTATTTTACGTACTTTTTTCAAACAATCGAAAGTCAGAGAAATCGAATAAGAACTTTGAAATTCCCTTAATATTTTTCAAATTTTATTCGACCGCACATAAGAGAAAGTACGTGCGATGCAGTCGTGCAATATATTTGTTCCGTAGTCTGAAAATTGATAATGGTAATATTCCGACCGCTGTTATTAGGGAGTAAAATTAAATTATTCCATCTTTTGGCCAGTATGCAGGATCTGGATACAATTTTTTTGGCAGCATGCAACAATTAAGCAGACTTAAAATCAATGGATTTGACAATCCAATGCTTCTGGTTTGGGGCTTTATTTTTCCGTTTTTGTGTAGTTCTAGAATATGGAAACCCGAAATCTTAAACGTTCATAAATGTTGAATTAAAAGTAAAATAAAATAAGGCATTCTTAACCCTAGAATGCATATGGGGTGCGATCGCTCCCCACTTCAAAATTAAAACTGTTATATTTTTAAAAATAAAAGTAGTTATTTCTGAAGAGTGCCATGACTTTTTATTTTTTTCGTTATTGCTTTATATCTGAAAGATGTTTGTTTAGTGCATTTCCTCTCTCTGGACTATAGATATCGTGGTCGTTGGGGTGTTTTGGAACCCCATATGTGTTACTGTAATATTTTTTTTTAAAGACAAATGTATATATTTTTTTTAAATTTTTGTAACTCTCACAAGGTAAGTTAATGAATCATTTCAGAATTAAATTACAAAACTTTCCACACTAGCAGATTTGCAAACGTATTGCATTATATGCGCAATATGTCTCAAAATAGCCCCAGCTACGATGAGGACGAGATAAGGCAACTCCTTTTGGACGTAGGTGACAATATGGACACGGAAGATGAAGCCTGCTTAGATGACGTAGACGCAGATTCTGAAGAAGACGATGAAATTGTGGCTAGTGATTGCGAACATGATGAAGAAAATTCAGAAGAAAGGCATCACTTGGGAGTTATTTTAGGAAAAAAAGGATTTCGGTGGACGACACAGCCTTCATCATCAAGTGGTCGGACAGCAGCAAGAAATATAATTTTGAAAATGTCGGGTTGCAAAGGTGAGGCCAAATTTGTAACATCAGAGTTGGAAGCATGGAATCTTCTTTTCGATGATGTTGTATTAGAAGGTATAGTTCAAAATACTAATATCGAGATTAGCAACCAACGTCAAAAAAGTGTTCCACCAGCAAATTTTCCATCGCCTTCAACGTCTGCTCAGCCTCCAAATTCCGGTATCATGGTCGACACAACAGAAGAAGAGATTCGTGCCGTCGTTGGTTTACTCTACATTGCTGGAGTGCAAAGGCAGGGTCGAAGGAACACCAGAGACATGTGGACTATAAAGTGCTCACCAGAATAATCGGCTATAATTGGGATCAACAGGTTTGAGTTCTTGATAAATTGCATCCGATTCGATAACAGGGAAATGAGATGCCGCTCGGATAAACTGGCCCCAGTCCGGTTTATTTGGGAAAAATTTAATTCAAATTGTTCAAAATATTATACGCCCCACGAGTATTGTACCATTGATGAGCAGCTTTTGGGATTCCATAGGTAATTGTCCGTTTAAAATTTATATTTCTTCGAAGCCCGACAAGTACGGCATAAAAATTATAACGATGTGTGATTCCCGCACTTACTATATGGTGTCTGGGATTCCTTACATTGGGAAAGAAGAAAGAAGATCAAGTGACCCAATTCCGCTGCAGTTGGTTCGCCAAATTAGTAGAAGCATTCATGGTACGGGAAGGAATTTAACCATGGACAATTGGTTCACATCAATTCAGTTGGTCGAAACTATGCTAACGCAGCATAAACTAACTGTGGTCGGAACGTTGCGAAAAAACAAAGTTGAAGTGCCTTTTTACCCAACCGAAAAAAAGAAGTACTCTCTTCTCAATTTGCTTTCAGAGATAAACTAACCTTGGTTTCGGTTTTACTCCAAAAAAAGGAAAAGGAGTTCTGCTGGTATCTACCCTTCATAAAAATAACGAGGTTGATTTAGAGACAAAAAAAACCCGAGATCATAGAGTTTTACAACCAGACAAAAGGTGGCGTTAACACATTTGACCAGCTTGCTCCGTTGCCAGAAAGACTCGTAGGTGGCCTATGAGATATTTTTATGGTATGCTCGATCAGGCGGGAATCAATGCAATGGTTTTGTATTCCATCGGAAACAATTATAAAAATAAAAAGTATAAGCGGAGCATCTTTTTGCATAATTTAGGTTTGTCTTCGGCAAAACCGTACATGCAAAAGCGATCCACAGTCATTTGCGAGGTACCATCGAAAAAGTACTTCGAGAATTAATGGAAAGCATAACAGCATAACGAAGATATTTTACTAAGGGAAACTCAAAGGAAGATTTCAAAGCAAGGAAGGTACTTTTTATGTCCTAGGACACGAGATAAAAAGTCAAAAATTGCGTGCAGTACTTGTCAAAGGCACATTTGCCCCAACCACCGCTGCGAAGTATGCAATAGCTGTATATATATGTTGAAAAAACAGGACTAATAATATACCGGTAAGACTTACAAAATCAAAATTTTTTATATATACTTATGTTGCCATATATGTCTCTTGGATTTTCGGAAACACCATATGGTCACACCACATCAATGAATTATTTGTTTATTCTTTTTTTATTTCTAAGGCCGTGAATGATATGCCATTGATTTTGTTAATTTAGTTACTAAATAAATTGTTTTAAAATAAAATAAATACATTCTATAAGATTGTGTTATAAGTTGCTGGTATTTTTAACCCAAAGTACTGGGGTGCTCAGGAACCCCATATGTGTTAATGTTATTCAGAAACCCTTATGCATTCTAGGGTTAAATTATTAACTGTTTTGTGGAATCCTTTTTTTATATTTCTTGAAAACAACAACTCCTGATCATAAACCTATATTCCTTACAATTTTTTTCCCGAGACATGCAATGTGTTAACACTGCATTGCCCTTTTTGTCATAAAAATGCATTTTTATTGTAACATTTTTGAGAATGCAAGTTTTTTGTTGGGATTTTATTGAGGTAACAATCTTGTTGGATTTTCGGTGGTTTCTGGACTTTGGTGCATGCCCCACTACTACCAAATCATGCCTAATGCTAACGCACTCCCTGAATCATCAGTTTAATATAAAATGCAGCATGAATAACAACTACGAGGATGATGATGCATATCCTGCCGAAGGTAAACAGGCCATCTATCTTATATGACTTAAATTCTCCAAGATATCCGTGTGGCGTGTATCAGTAAGAAGATTCAGCAAGGAATACACAAATCCATTGCCTTATAGCTGCAGATTGAGAGAAGCAACCGCCTGGTTGCTCCATACCAGGCGGATGGTGTGGTGGATTGGTATCAGTAGTGACGTATATATGTTCCTATACGTCTGTGGGTGTCAGTCAAGATGCATCCACACAAAGTGGAAGGACGGGTAACAGCTCTAAGCTTAGAAACCCTTTTCCCAACTGTGCCCACGTATGTTTTCTTGAGTGATTTAATAAATTGCCCCTATATGGTTGGAATATAAAATACATCCCAACACTGGAACCCTCTCCATTTTGCTTGTGCCATTGCCATTACCAATTCCGGCTGAGCAGAGCAGTTTCTCGTCCTCTTGTGCAATTCACCTTCGAGCAAGGGTAGCAAGTCCCTAAGCTATGAGCTGGTGGATGCATGTGCAACGTGGTAGCAACAGCAGGCGAGTAACTTTTCTCGGAAAGTACTTGACATTCTAAGGATGTAAATCGTATGGTAATTTACTTACAAACTGAAGATGGTACTTTAAGGGTAGCTTAGCTCTGTAGTGCTTGTCACACACTTGGGGGAAAGGCGAAAGTTCCTTCTTTCTTATATAGAATTGTGTCTACTAGCTAATACTTTTTTTGTACTTTTTTTTTTGCAAAATTTGTTTGTTAACGCATATCGTATTGGTTTGGAATCACTTAAAGTGCATTGGGGATACAAGCAAAAGGAGCTTATTTATGCATGCTTCCTTGCATGGTTGTATAGATACATTCTTCTTTTTTGGATGAAATCCTGGGGGCGGAAGTAGCTCAGAAAGTGCTCATAATGTATGTATATAAAACGAAATGCGGTATTTTTTTGAGAAAAGTGAAAAACAGGATATATGTCTATGTCACATTCAAGAAGTGAGGGAAGTGAGTTCAAATGAATTGCTGTCGGCATTAAAGTATTGTTTAGATAGTAAGTAGTTATTAGGAACGATACATACTGGTAATCATACAAGATAAACTTAAGCTTAATTTAGGCTTTTTTGGCAAAATTAAAGGGGTCATAAGAATTTAAGAATTACGAACAAAATTTCTTAAAAATTCTGTATCGGCTTCAAAAAAGAATGCTTATTTTTTGTATCATTGTAAGATTTTTATTGCGATTATAGAGACTATAAGGCAAGTTTAGGATTCGTCAACATTAAAAAAAATTAGATAACAATCAAACATGACATGATCATAGAGAAGTCTTAAAAAGTGATCGAGAAAAATGTCTGCCTGTCTGTCTGTCAGTATGTATAACGAGCTGCAGCCTAAACGGCTTAAGCGATAATCTTCAAATTAGGTGTGTGTGACTCTTTTGGTATTCCCCAGACGGAAAATTTTAATTTTATTTTTAGGCCTAAAAACGGTACCTGCCATATGACCGTTTAGGAAAATCTTATTTTTCTCGAAACCTCAACGATTTTGATGACATTTGTTTTAAATATTTTTTGTTGGTATTGGCTATCATTTGATCAGAACCAAATTTACGGGAAAGTCTATTGACCATACCTTTCATAAAAGGTTTTTTTTAATTTTTGGCTTTCTGTGCAACGGCTCTTTGGATTTCTGTCAAATTTTATATTTGAGAAGATCTGGGTAGTCAAATTAATTCTGCATATCAAAATTTTGAATTCTTTTTTTTCTAATTAATTTTTTTTTTGGAAAAATCAATATTTTTAACACTAATCAAAAAATAATTTTATAACCACATGCGTATTAATTAACTCTAAAAAACTGCATAGCTACCAATATTTGAAAAAAAATAAACCTTACATAATAAATTTTCCAAACAATAAAAATCCTTTATTCTTTGTATTTTTAAACAACAATGGGTGATAAGGTTCGTGAAATCTTCTGCAAGCGAAAAGAATTTTAAGACACAAAATTGGCAATTGTGGGCTTATTTTAAGTTTTATTGTTTATATTTAATTGATTTTCACAAAATAACCCCAACATTCATATGTAAATCAAAAAGTTGATGATGCGAATATAAACCACGTGTTCGAAGGCGACGTACAAGGTTTGTCTCTTAATGGGTGTTGAATGCTTCTATTGCAATGGCTATATAAACGTGTTTTAAATTTTGATAACTTATTTATATATTTATTCTTCGAAAGTTTGAACAAATACGACAGGGTGCAAATTCAATTATCGAAAACTCAAACGAATTATTTAAGTGCACATGCATTTTTAATGATTTGAAGAAAAAAATGGGAACAAAAGAATGATTTAATTAACCGAAATTAGAAACGATGGCAAATGCAAGATATTGAAGTAGTTTATAGAATTTTGGTTTAAGTGCACTGTTGTGTTTTTAAGTATAATAATTCGATGTGATGGCATTTTAACATTTTCCTTCCTTTACAGTTACAGTAGGGTATATTAGCAGTTTCTTTTAGATTCCTACAATTAATTTCTTGTGAGGTGGGATAAGTATAAGATTAAACATTAATCAGATATTGAATTTCAATAAATACATTTCTCAAAGTTTCTTCAATAACGCAGGTATAATGTATCAAATCAAGTCGAAACAGGGAGACTTGTTGATTCTTTGGTCTTTAATTGTGTGTCCATTAAATATATCAACGGGTCATTGAACTATTCCGTCAAAGACCTTTTGACAGATTCCTCAAAGTGTTTAGCAATGAGATCGGCCTTGTCTGTATCTGTTTCAGCCCATTCTCCATTGCTTGTTTGAATCGGCGCTGATTCTAACTTAGGCTTCTTTACGCCTTTAAAAATGAGTTTCGTCACTGATGATGATTTTGCGATGAAATTCAACATTTCAACGCTCTTAAAATTGCGGTCACCGACTCCGAATTTCGGTAAAATTTTTTTAGAATTTTCGATCGTGTTCTTCACCATGATAAAAATGTTGAGTTTACTGAATTAATTGACAATGCCAGTTTGATGATTATTGAAAGGGTGCGTTCACAAATTAAAATCAAACGATTTAAATGAATATTTTCGAGAGTATTTTTTTTTTATAATTAACAAACGCGGGGATTATTTGACTACCCTTAAAATGTTAAAACCCTGCGCGAGCATTAGGGAAGAAGGAAGGATGTAAAAGAGGTGTCGATGGACATTAGTTTCATCGTTGATTTTTTTTTTTGGGGAAGGGACGCAGCTGACCATTCTGCTTGAGCATTGTTTGTAGAAATAAACTGCACGACTGGATCGCACGTACTTGCTCATATGTGTGGTCACATTGTATCTAGAATAAAATTAAAGAAAATTAAAGTGAACATCAAAGCATTTATTCGATTTTTATGACTTTTGATTATTCAAATAAAGTACTATAAATTGATTTGGGTAAAATAATTTAAACGTCATTTTATTTCTTTAAGAAATGTAAAAAAGTGTGATTTTTTTCTCAAAATTGGTAGGAGCGATTTTTAAATAAAACGTTTTTCTTAACACCTTTTTATTTTAAATTAAAAAAAAATAATTCTAAAATACAGGTGTAAGCACAAAAATAACATACAGATAAAAACATAATTAAAAAAAAATTCACCTACCCGTTTTTAAAATATTGATTTTTCAAAAAAAAAAAATAAAAAAAATTATTAAAAATACAAAAAAAAAGTTTTCGGAAAAAAATCGATGCGAAATTACTTAGGCTACCTACATCTTCTTTAATAACAATTTTGATAGTAATCGGATCAAATTTGAAAAGTGAAACGCCAGTAACGTTACGATGGTGTTCAAGAGATGTAAAAGTTTCGGTTATTGTCCGGTCGTTTATCATTTTTAAAGTTTTTTTTTTAATTTTTTCCAAGAAACTCAAGTGGGTTATGTTAGCACCTGCCCAAATTTGGAATTACACTCAAGTTTTGGTAGAATATACGCTTTATATAAGTATATTGTAGCCAGCTAGACACCTCTCAGCATTCTTGGCAACATCGACTATGTGGTCATTTCAAAGAAGGTGGTCTGTAATGTACGTGTACATGATGCAAGTGCCACTCATAAATAGTGGCATTGAAGGTATGTTTTGCATTCACGATAAAAGACAACATTGAGTGTTCGAAGAATTAAATTCTGCGCGATTTCTTATTCCCTATTGCCCATTGTACAATGCTTTCAAAATCAAAACTTAATGAACTTATCATACGTTGCCTTTCCGTTCCATATCCGAAACATATGGATGTGAGTCTGGAAACGAATATGAAAAGCTGAGAGTGCTGTCGTCAGCAGAACAATTTCTTGGATTAGTTTTTTTCAGATAATAACTCATGGATAAATATAAGGAATTAGTTTTGCGAATATGATTTTAATGAAGTTTTTTTGAGATTTTTGTTTTAGGTATTGGCTATACATCTTATATCCTATATCTTATTATCCTTCCATATAAGGTTTTTTTAATTTTCGACTTTATCAGTAACAGCTTAATGTATTTCTATACAATTTTATTTAAAAAAAAAATATCTAAATAGCCAAGTTATTTCTGCATGCCAACATTTTGAACGTTTATTTTTTTCTATTTACCTATTATTATTTTTTTTAACTTTTTTTCCAAATTCGATATTTTAAACACTAATCACAAACAAAATTATTTTAAATATTATATCTAGATGTATATAAATATACTCTATAAACTGGATACCAAAATACCTATCAGAAAAAATATTTTATTAAAATCCGTCCTACAATTTTCGTTTTTTTCACAAATTAATTAATATTTAAGACTTTTGATCGCGTACTCCATTTTTTTTCAAAAAACCGTTTAGTGTTGCAATTTTCAAACTTTTTATAGGTTCGTGTTCACATCGTGTGATTTTTCTTCGTTAATATTACTTGTTTCTATCAAAGATCCTGCCTTCCAATGTGACCAGACACATAAGAGCAAGTTCGTGCGACCCAGTCGTGTCCAAGTTCTTAACCTGATAACCTCTCTACCGTTCGAATCAAACCATGAGTTTCCCTTAGGTTTGATACTTTTCGACCTGTTTGAGAAAAAAATTTTGTATTTCTAAAAGAATTAAATTTGTAACCATATCTGCGCTGGAATCAATGTCACTATCGAGGAAACATAGTGACCAGTTAAAGGTCCTGAAAAAGTTATTGACATCGTCCCACTTGGCTATCTTGTATTGCCAAACCGTTCTCCTTTTTTTTTTTCAGTCAGATGTGCCTAGAAGCGATAATACAGGAATTGTTCATTTATCATTGTCAGAGGTAAGAAACAAGTCTAGGGTTTAGGCGGTTTGGCCTGATATGTCAGGAATTCGGGTTGGCTCATCAACAAACCAAGTAAGGTGGTTTAACTAAGCAAACATCTCAATATACCTTCCTTCGTGTGTTATCTGGCTAGAAAAGCGTGGCCAACTAGAATTGTGTACATTAAAATCGCCCGTAATAACGTTTCCAGTGTGAGGGTAATGGGAAACAATTTCGAGTATGGAATCGAACAAGGCATCATATTCTTTAGAAGTTGATACTCTGTCTAAATTTGGGCTTTTATAGAGAAAATATGTGTGAATGATGCTTTTCTTTACCCTAAATTTTAACCACATGAAATTGAATTCTGTGTTTAAGCAAAGACCGTATTGTGGTTGGAGTTGATATGAACACCATGTAAAGGGCACGAGTTCGATAATTTTGGCGCCAAGAATTGATAACGGCTTTTTATAGAGATGTTAAATACAAGCATTTTTTACTATAGGAGGGGGGGTCTATGTCCCGCCCGTTTAGGAGGTACGGGCGATTTTCGAAAAAAAATTCGTTATGGAAAAATAAATAAATGCAAATGCACAAAAAATCTCCTTAGGGACCTAAGTTCTACTGTACGACTGCAACAAATTAATATATGTAATACTTAATTATATTTATGTTTAACAATATGATGTTTATGTGAACATCAACGACGAACTCGACGAACTCGAAAAAACGGACGATGACTTCATTGACGAGACTGACATACCCTCTTAATAAAAAAAATGGCAAATTGACTTGACTTTTTTACCTGACTCCTTACTCACTCACAAACTGACTGACTAGGACGTGGAATGCAACGCAATTCAACCTCTTTGCGGTGCATTCTAAGTAACGCTAAATGAATTGCTGTACTTTACTTTCAAAGATTAACCTTTCATAAACATTAATCCTCTAATCAAATCACAATAAATGTCAAAAATCAAAAATTTCATAAAAAAGTAGGTTCCGTAATTTTCAATTTTCCCAAGAACTAGGAGACGTAAAAGCTTTCGGTTTTTCGCGTTTCATTTAGAACTGATATGAATATGAGCATTGATCACAGAAAGAAAATTTTATTTTCATTTCACAATTTTGAACAAAATTGATTCAAAGTTGTTTTTTTTTACTTTTTTTATAAAAAAATAAAGTTTGAATGCGAATATTTTGAAAACTATTGACGCAAATAATTTCATTTAAATTAAGGATTAAAAAGCAGATTTCTGGCTGTTAAAATCGTTATAGTAATGGTTTTAAAGTGTTGGCGTTGGATTTTAATATTTATTTTTCCATTAAAGAAAATCGCCACTACCTCCTACACGGTAGTGTAGTAAAAAATACTTGTATTTAACCCCTCTATACAAAACCGCTATCAAATCTTGGCGCTAAAGTTATCGTATTTTCCCCGAATAAAGGAACCTGTGAATACTCATGCAAGGCGGCAAATTCCGAATGGTCGATATTTTCCCCAAATTGAGTTTCACAGAGTACCAATACAACTGGCCTGTTCATCAAAGTATGAAAATACGCGGCACAGAAATTCTTCCTTAGTCCGCGAATGTTGACATAATCAATTTTAAAATTACCTACCATTCTAAAACACAGAATTAAAAAAACTAAAATGGAGAAATATCTATGATCATTTTCATTACTCTATTAAGTCCCAATTTTAACTTCACTATAGAAATTATTACCAGTGTAATATGTACATACCTTCTTAACAAAATGTAATTCATCCGCCCCTGGTTACAGAGAGAGCATTGATCAATACATCCGATAACAATGCAACTTGTTAATGCGGATTTACCGCAATGTTCAACTTAATCGTCTATCGAGAATACAAGAAAGGAAGAGATAAGGGAATGCTTAATGTGTTACATTCTTACTTGTGATTATAGATACTATAATGCAAGTTATGCGGTCGTGTTTGAGATAACAATCAAATATGACATGAATATGATAGGTATAGAAAAACATATTTAAGTTACTGCCAAAATTCTGTTTGACAGAAATCCATAGAGCCGTTACCGAGAAAGCATAAAATTAAAAAAACCGTTATATGAAAGGTCCAGTTAATAGACTTTTCCCGTATATGTGGCTCTGATCAAATGATAGCCAATACCAACAAACAAAATTCTCAAAAATTTTCATCAAAATCGTTGTTGAGGTTTTCGAGAAAAATAAGCTTTTCCTAAACGGACGTCTGGCAAGTACCCTTGTTTTTAGCCCTAAAAATAAAGTTTCAATTTCCCCTCTGAGGAATGCCAAGAGATACACACATATCAAATTTGAACGCAATCGCTTAACCCGTTTAGGCTGCAGATCGTTATACACTGACGGACAGACAGACAGACATACGGACATTTTTTTTCAATGACTTTTTTAGACTTCTCCATGATCGTAGTGTCATATTTGATTGTTATCTCAATTTTTTTTATATTCACAAATCCTAAACTTGCCTTATGGTCTCTATAATCGAAAGTAAAAAATCATTCCGGTCCTCTTATATGGTGCAGAAGCATGGAGCCTTCCCTACTCAGCACTATTCGGCATTGTATATACATTGCCTATAGTACTATCATGAGACGAGAAAAAATCTTTTTACCTAGAGCCGCTTGGAGTGCTAGTGTAGGGACATTTTATCTGAGTGAGAGAGAATTAAGAGCATGGTTTTTAGTGTTATGCTTTGTGCTTAGTTTCCTGCGCATGTGCAATGTGACAATGTGACAATGTGAGGCAAGAAAAAACCGAAGGAGAACATGAAATAATTCAGTATCTTGTTTTGTTCATTGTATATATGTGTATAAACTGCTAGCAGTTTTGAAGTTAATACATAATGGTTTCGCTTAGCTGAGGCTAATAGTTTTTTGTAAGGATTTATACACGATCCAACATTTTCATTGTATAGGTTTTTTTTATATGGAATATGTAATATGAGAACTGATTCTTACATAAGTATTTATATATGCGTACGTCATTGACCAGACTTTTGATTTGAGTTTTTTAGGATTTTCAAGTTTTGTACGAACACTACCTACATACATATTTGTCATATTTGTACATATACCTATACACCATTGACCAGACTTTTGATTCGAATTCTTTAGGATTTCCAATTTGTTTACTATTCTATTATGAAGGTTGTCGTCTTCAAATAATGTACACATATTCATTCTTCAAATTTAAATACAAACTTACTTCTTGCTGTATTTACACAAAGATACAAACGTCCTTGCAGTGGATGGATTTTTGTTTTGAATTTTAATTTCCATTCAGATAGGTACCTACATATACATATAGGTACATACATATGTATTATGTAGGTATCTATCTGAATGAACTATGTTCAGAAATTCAATCAAAAATTGTTTGTAAATTGATTTATATTATTATTGATTAATTATATATATTATTGATTTATAGTAACAAAGATCTTTTGTTTATTTGAAGTTTATATAATAGATACTAGTTAACCTACCCAGCTTAGCTCGCGGGAAAGAAATTTATAGTTAAACCAAAATATTTCTTTGTACTAATCTTCTATAGATTTCCAAAAAAATACCACGGGTTTGTTACATTTGTAATACCTAATTGCTTAATTTTTACTTGCAATTATTCTAGGTAGGTACTAAGTACAAGTTATGCATTCGTGCAGAAAAAAAAATTTGAGATAACAATCAAATACCTATAACATTACGATGATAGAGAAACATATTTGAGTCACTGGCAAAATTCTGTCCGTCTTTTAAACGGTTTGGCCAGTTGTCTTTAAATTTGGAATATAAGTTTATTTTGACATTCGACATAGGATTTTTTTAGTTTCTTTTTTGGCTGAAATATTTACGGTACTTGCGTAATAACCGTCAAGTAAAAGCTTATTTTTGTCAAAAACAGCTCCAAGAATTTTTTATATAAAAAATCAATGTGCATTTTATTTTGGTTAAAAAAAACATGACAGTTGGCTAAAACTGGTACCACCCATAGGATTTTTTTTTTGGCATCGACTTCTCTGAGAACTGGTTAGGTAACCAATTGCAACAAAAATTGATATTCAGGAAAATGTAAGTAGCCTAAGTAATCTTACACTAAAATATATTTATATAGGTATATTTAAAAATAACGGCAACATTTAAAATAATGTGCTATACCTTTTTTAAAGCCAAAAGTCTGTTCAATCATATTATTTTTTAAATAAAGAATTTCAGAAAAAAATAAATATACATATAAAAGGCACGACTGGGTCGCACGTACTTGCTCCTGTGTGCTAATTTGTTGATTTAGGGGTGTAAGCTTTCGTTTTCTCGATTGAAATTTTTGCATTCAGTAGTAATCGAATAGTTTTTTACTTGCGATTTATAGGGACTATAAGGCAAGTTATGAATTCGTAAAAAAAATTCTAACAATCAAACATGACATTACGATGATAGAGAAGTTAAAAAAAGTGGGTCCGGAAATTCCGTCCGTCTGTCTGTCTGTCTGTCTGTCCGTATCGATATCTACAGCCTAAACGGCTGGGCCGATTTGATTAAAACTTGGTACATAGTATTTTTAGAGTGCTCTACTCAATTTTGGAATTGGCATTCTAGCTCCAAAACTAACGGTACCTGCCATATAACTTTTAATGAAAAACTTATTTTTCTGGAAAACGGCTCCTACGATTTTGATAAAACTTTCAGAATGATGTTTTCTATGCAAAATCTATCTTTTAATTTTAATGGATTTTTGAGAAAAAGTTTTATAACGGTACCTCCCATATGACTGGTTTTTTCAATTAGACTTTCTCGTTAACTAATTGACGGATTTTGATAAAATTTTCAAAATTTGTAGTGTCTTATGATTAAAATAATATTGCTTATTAAAATTTTCAAAAACATTTTTTTTTTTAATTTTAATTTTTTTTTTAACTTATTTTGTTTTTTGAATATTTTGAAAACGAATATATAGATTTTTTTAATTTTTTCTCCTAGTATAAACTATAGATTTCTTTAAATTGACATACTCAAAAAAATGTATATATATGTTTTCGAAAGTTTTTTCAAAAAACTGGTCGAACGATTTTGAAATGAAAAATTTATAAAATAGAAAACAGCAAAAAAAATAAGATGGCTTACATTTTTTCCAAAAAACGTTATGAATATTTTTTTTTTGATTTCATTAAAAAATTATTTGTTTAATATTTTCCCCCAAATTTTGTTTTATATTGCTCGGTTGAGCCTTAGCCACTAGTCTAATGAAAGCAAATTTCGTTATTTATATTATTATTTATTTATCGTTATTTATTTTAAAGCATTTCAGATCGTAACAGCATAAAGCATACAGAATAAATAATAAGGACGCCTATAATAAACACATAAACATGCAAAAACAACTAACAAATAAAAAAAATACTCGATTACCTACCTACTGAATGCAAAAATTTCAATCAAGCAAACAACTCAATTCAACAGTCATATTGCACTACCGTGCCTTATGGCCTACAATTTAAATTTCAATGCCCCTCTGGGGAATGCCAAAATAATCACACACACAAGTTTGAAGATAATCGCTTAAGCCGTTTAGGCTGCAGCTCGTTATACATACTGACAGACAGACAGACAGACATTTTTTGTCGATCACTTTTTTAGACTTCCCTATGATTGTAATGTCATGTTTAATTGTTATCTAAATTTTTTTTGTATTCACGAATTCTAAACTTGCCTTATAGTCCCTATAATCGCAAGTAAAAATTGAAAAAAAACTCCTCTGTAGAATGTTAAAATAACCTTAAGTTCTTAATTTGAAGACGATTGGCTCAACCGTTTAGGCTATTATCCAAAATACATCCGTACAGACAGACGGACCGAATTTTGCCAGCAAACTCAAATATGTTTCTCTATCACCGTAATGTAATGTTTGATTATTATCACAATTTTTTTATGTTCACGAATCCTAAACTTGACTTATAGTCCCTATAATCACAAAGCTACTTGTGCATTAACTTCAACATCAACGATAACGAAGCATGAAATGAAAATTCAAAAAATAAAATCATTGTTGATCCTCTTCGTTGTTCACCGTCACCGAGAACAGGATATACACAATAAACATACACATGTGCTTATTAAGTTTTCCTTGTTAGTATCTCCCTCACCCTCGCTCGCACCATCTACCACACCGACGACCGATCGACGTGAATTTAGCTGAACATTTTATCAAAGATAATATAACAAGTATACCTACGTAAATACACACATTATGTAAGTATGTATGTAGGTATATACCTAAATATCTACCTACCCTCGAAAGTTTTATATGAAAAAAATATAAAACTCAAAATAAACTTATCAACCAGCTTAAACATATACCCACCCCCCAGACACCATTCATTTACAAAAGTCGTTTTTCTTCTTTTTTGTCATTCCTTTTTTAAAACTAGCCATCTCGTCACCCTGCTTGTGAAGCAATCCAGTTGTGCAAAAAAAAAAACTATACTCGCATCATTGTATATATGTAAACTGCAAACTGCAAAGAGTAAAGTACATGTTCACAGAGTTTCTCTTAGATTTCTCTTTGTTCGCCTCTTTCAATTTACCAAGTTAATTTTACCTAGAGCCGCTTGGAGCGCCACGGTCCACATGTCACCATGATAGTACTATAGAAGTTCATATACAATGCTATTCGGATGAAAGCCTAAAAACGAGTGGCGAAGAAGATACAAGAATGTGTTTTACAGCGAGTGACATAAGCCCAGGTAAAAAAATCTGTATCAAGCGGCTAAGATGGCTCGGCAATGTAGATTAACATGTGGATGATGAATGCGGATGAACATCGATTTTCTAGTGAGCAATGTCTTCGAGGCCGTACCTGAGACAGTTAGAAGCAAAGGTAGACCTCCGACTGCTTGGAGTGCGAAACTAGAGACAGCCGGCTAGAGATCGAGCCATCTGGAGGGGCATATTGAACCAGGCCAAGGAGGCAGAAGCACCACGCTATGTAGGTAGTACCAAGAAAAATAAAAGTAAAGTAAGTAAGCCCACAGGATTGGTTCCGTTGACCGGTCACAGAAGGAATTATTTCGAGCTTTCGGATTTTTTTTTACGTGATAACGTCTTATAAAAAGAAATAACATGACTCATGCTGACAAGAAAAATAACGCGTTACGCTCGCTCACCACGATACTGTGGTTTTTTCAACCACTGAGCACCAGGCGAACATGAAAAACAACAGGGAAAAGTGAAATAATTAATCACAAATTCAAAAAGTCCAAGAAGAGATAAAGAAATACAAAATGGGCGGGGTTTTGTTAAAGTAGAATGTAGATGTAGATAAAAAGGGTGTGTGTGTGGATTTAACGAGACGGTTTGTAGGTAATTTTTTTGGTGACTGTTTTTGAATTACAGTGGACGCTCGATAAAGTGAATCTCGGAAGAGTGAACTATCCAGTATAGTGAACACCCAAAATTTTACATGCACTACTCTAAATAGTGAACAATACAAATCTCGATATAGTGAACACATATTTTTTCTCAGGTTTGAATAAGAATATTGCAGCTGCAATGCGTCTACAGCATGTCGACTGCCTTTGAACAAATTTTACCGTTCATTCATGTATATCTCACACTGAATCAGAAAAGAAAGTAGTCACTTGACTCAGTAGAACACAAGTTCTTGCTGTGTTCTTACTTTTGTACAACATTGTAATTGTGAAAACAAATTCGACCAAATGCTGAAGTGTTTGTAATATTCTCATTTTTGTTTGAATTTGTTGTGTGTAAAGACATATCTGGTTAATTTTAGTGCATTTTAAAGTTAGAATGGCCCGAAAGCATTTAACATTGCTTGAAAAAACTGAGGCAACGTTTTTGGCCAAACAAAATGGAATAGCCAGATCCACCGTAAGTTCCATATATAAAAAGAGGGACAATATAACACCTACGGACTTATTGTGGCCTTGGAAAAAGAAAAACTTTGAGGATATCCGAATTTCCAGAGGAGAAAAGAGGCTGTATAAATGGTTCTTGGAGCAACGTAGAAAGAATCTGCCTGTAAGTGGACTGATATTGAAACAAAAAACTATTTCCATACTGGACAAAATAAATGGTAACTGATATGGTTTTGTTGCAAGCGATGGTCGGCTACAAAAAATTAAAAAAAGGTATGGAGTTCGATATCTGAAAATATTCTCAACCAAAACTGGTCAGCCCTTTTAAACGAGTTCTTCAAGAAAAAATGAAGAGTATGGATCTCAAGCCAGATCAAATATATAACGCTGATGAGTCAGTTTATATTGGAAGCTTCTGCCTGGAAAAACATACGTTTCATCGGCTGAGAAGACTGCTTCAGCTAGAAAAGCCGAAAAACAAAGGATTATTTTCTTGGCTTGCACCAATGTCTCAGGTCGCCATAAAGTAAAACCTCTTGTGATTGGAAAAGCCAAAAATCCTCGCCCATTTAGAAAGTGCTTGCCTGTACATTACCGACACTCCAAATCAGCTTGGATGACAGCAGCTATCTTTAAAGACTGGTTTCATAATTTATTTGTTCCAGAAGTGCGAAACTTTCTAAGAAATAATGATTTGCCATTAAAGCCCTACTTATTTTGGATAACGCTCCTAGTCACCCTCCGGAAAATCAGCTTCAAACATCAGATGGCAGCATAACAGTCATCTATATGCCACGAAATGTTACTCCACTCATTCAACCGATGGACCAAAACGTAATCCGACTGACAAAACTTTTTTTTAGAAAAAGCTTGTTATTGTCAATTATTGCAGCTGAAAAGGGTAGGTAGTAAAATGATAACAAAGATGCAAGAAATATACGAAACGTTAACGATCAAGGATGCGGCTTGGGATAACTTAGATGGTGCGGTCATTGCAAAGTGTTGGAAAAATATTTTTGAATCCAACGAAAGTTTTGATGAGTAAGGTGATATTCCCTTTAGTGTTCTAAGGCAACAGGACGTCACAAATATTTCTGAAGATGTGATTAATCTGCTCAATCATGTAAACGAAGGCGTTACGCATACACCTGGTGACATAGGCGTTGAAACGAAGATAGAGTCATGTCGGATATTGAAGAAGCCGAAAACGAAAACGATGAAGAAGATGTGCAGTTAGTCATGGATCGACCAACATGTTCTGTCTCTTCAAAGGATGCTGTTGTTCATTTTGATAAGGTAATTGAGTGGGCGGGACATAATAATACAGACTTTTCTGATATTATAGTCATGAAACGTTTGCAAGAAAAAGCCATCCAAATTAATTTAAATTTAAGAAAAAGTCAGATAAAAGTGACAAACTTCATTGCAAAAATTTAATTCTTATGGAGAAAAAAGATGCTTATTTGTACATGTTATATCTACGTACATTTATGTAATTTTTTCGTTTTTGTATGAGTTAAAATGTTTTTGTTATATGTTATGTATTTTATATAAGTATGTATTATGAACTGTTTTTGTTTTAAGCTGTTTCAACTTGATTAAAATGTTTGTTTATCGATTAAATAAATATAATTATCACACTGAACAAAATGTGCATTTTTGATCAAATTTAACTTTCTAAAGCGTTTCTAGCCTCCCGTTCGAAATAGTGAACATGGCTGGTTTTTATTACTTCACTATATCGAGCGTCTGCTGTATGTAATTAAAAAAAGAATACCCAATGCCAGATATGTGTGTGTGTATGTATAGTGTTGTTAATTTATGTTGCTTTTTTGGGGTTTTAATTTACTTTGTATAATAAAAGACAGAATTTTGTGAAAACTTATAAAACATTAAATGAATTTATTTGTATGAATTGTCTGTTTGTGTGATTTGTGTGATATATTTAATTATTTAGCAAAATGTGTTTTGTGTACAAAAAATTAAGGCAAGGCCAACCGATCTCGTTGGCGAATGAGGTACGAATGAATTATTGTCTTTAAGCTTAATCTAAGATTACAGTAAGATTTTTTTTATATACGATATATAAGAGAGAGGTTAACATTTTGATTTTAATTCTCTTTGAGTGATTTATTTTTAAGGTGAGTTGCGTATTGTTGGCATTCTTAAACATCCAGCCCCCTCCTGAAAGACTATGGGGTTTCAGCACAAGGTAACCGAGCTAATTTGACTGTAGGGCGAATATAATCTCCAAATTTAGTGTGAATTTTCACTACTCGGCATTTGTCATCGGATCCAGAATACGGCCCAGCATCCACTTTGATGGTGGTAGATTTGGTTCATTTTTTAAATCATTTTTATTTTCCGTTTTTTCTTAAAACTAACTTAGAGCTAGACAAAAATCTTAACAACTAGCTTATATAAGTTAACACGAACACGAGCAGCGAACATTTAACAGACATAAACAAAATTCACAAGAAAATTGAAATTGGTAAATTGTAATGGGAATGCAAGCATGCAAAAAGACACTTCATGACTTTTGCTTGAGATTTATTTTAATTCACAAGAAAATTGAAATTGGTAAATTGTAATGGGAATGCAAGCAAGCTTCATGACTTTTGCTTGAGATTTATGTTTAAGTTAGTTCTTTACTAAACTGAATAATAAAGGTCAGGCAAGCTGCCTGAAAAAAAGTATTTTTTTAAAATAAATACGCTTTAAATTTATTAACTGGCGCCCAACGTGGGGCTGCTTAATTGACACCGTTGTCCTTATCGTGCAAAGTAGAAAATTTTTTAAGTGAATAACCAAAACACTAAAATTTTTAAGTGAATATCCAAAACACTAAAACTTCCTTCAGTGAAAGTATTTAGAAATAGTGAATAACCAAAACACTCAAATACCTTCGGTGAAAAGCATTATAAAAAGTGAATAATCAAAACATTTTATAAATAGTGCTAAGTGCATGATTCTTAAAAGTAGATAACCAAACTACTAAGGACAACAGCAGTTCGCACTCCTGGAAACCCAAGACCCGGAGAAATACAAATTTGTTAAGAAAATGAAAGCAGTATTTTTATTAATTCTGTAAGTTAATTGAATAAAAATCATATTAATAATTTATATAAACAAATTTAAACCAAAAAAAAAAAAATATTTCAAAGAATTAAAAAAATTTTATTTGAAGCAATTTAAGTTAAATTAGTAGAAAAAATACTAATTTTGCAAAATTCAAATTATTAAAAGAAATTTAAAATGTCAAAAAAATTGAGCGAAACATAATAGAAAATAAGTTATTTTATTCTTTTTGGAAGGATTAACAAATTTGTGAAATTTTTTATTTTTATCTGAATTTTTCTAAAACATAGACATTTGTAGTGCCTTCATTTGTTTCCACCCTTTCCACCCAAAATAACCAAAATGAATTGGTACAACTAATCACGAGATTAGTAGCCGAAACCCTTCATATTCAGGGAAGACAAATTTTCAATTCTATTATGAACCCTGCAGCCGACATAAATAATGATACAGACCAACCAATTAATTTAGCAGATAATAATCTGAATGACTTAGATAAAATACCAGACGTGGTTAAAAGTCTAAGAGAATTTTCTGGGCAAACTCATGAATTCAATTCATGGAAAAAAAGCATTGACAGGATTCTTAAAATTTATGAGCACCTCAAAGGTACTCCAAGATACTACGGTATTTTATCTGTCATACGAAATAAGATAACAGGACATGCCGACGTGGTCCTGGAGTCCTACAACACACCCCTTAGTTGGGAAAAAATATCAAAATGCCTTACTCTGCATTATGCGGACAAGAGGGATTTGGGCACCCTCGAATAGCAGATGACTACACGGGTTCAAGGTAATAGCACGATTCCTGAATTCTATCAGGTCGTCTATCACCATTTGTCTTTGATCCTCAATAAATTAGGATCAATTGAAATAAGTCAAGATTCCATGAATAATATGACTCAGTGCTACCGTGACAAAGCTTTAGATACCTTTGTCAGGGGTCTGAAAGGAGATCTGCCTAGGTTACTCAGTATAAGAGAACCAGTAGATCTTCCCCAAGCCTTACATTTGTGCCTTAAACTACAAAATGTAGACTTTCGAGCACAACATGCAAATAATTCCAATAGTTCAAGTCGAAAAATATTTCAACAAGCACCTCCGGTGCCTCCTAGAAGAGAAAACTTTCCAAGACCAACACCAATACCGGCTCCCAGACGTGATTTTTACCCTCATTTACTTCATAACCCCCGTGCTCCTCAACCACCACAATTTAATAGGGACACACAATACCAACCCAGATATCAACAGCAACAACAGCAAAGAACTCCACCAAATCAACGACCTCTTCCGCCGAAGCCGATGTCCATTGATTACTCTCTAAGAACTCAAAAGGTCAACTACCAAAATAGACCAAGAAATACACAATTCCTTCAAAAAACGTCAACATTCGCAACAAACGCACCCACCACAGAAGATGCAAAGAATTTATCATACTCAACCAGATGATGACGGAAAAACCCTGGAAGAATATGAAGCAGAAATCCAAAACGAAGACCAGAAGTACGACGAATCATTAGAGGAATATGTTGATCAAGAAGAGAACAACAATCTAGATCAACCAGAAGAACTAGATGACATTTATTATTTAGATTAAAGTTCTCTTCGCTTCCCTTTTTCGAACATATTTCCAGAAGCGGAGAAATTCTGAAATTCCTTGTTGACACTGGGTCGAATAAAAATTATATTCAGCCTCGTCACAGAAAAAAATCCTCTTCCTAACGAAAAACATTTTTATGCTAACTCTGTTGGAGGCAGCATCAAAATAACACACCACTCACTTATTCAACTTTTTGGACCTCAAACCGATAAAATTGAATTTTTTATCCTCCCCAGTCTTATCTCATTCGATGGATTTATAGGGCACGACACCCTTAAACATTTAAACGCAATAATCCATACAAAGAAGAATCACATGTCCATTCACCCTAGTTCCACTCACCCACGAATTTCAATTCCTCTTAAACAGCATCTGTCACAATTGGTAAACAATATAAATATCAGGTCTGATCACATAAACGAAAATCAATATACCAAACTTATAAACATCATCCATAAATGTCCTAATCTTTTTTTCGAACCAAATGAAAAATTAACATACACCACCACTGTCAAAGGAGAAATCCGAACTACAACTCGAGATCCAGTATATTCAAAATCGTATCCTTACCCAATGGCGCTCAAGAATGAAGTAGAAAAAGAGATCCAAAAATTATTAGAAGACGGTATTATAAGGCCATCAAAATCACCTTATAATTCTCCAGTTTGGGTAGTCCCCAAAAAAATGGACGCCTCAGGAGAAAAGAAATTTCGAATGGTAATTGATTACCGTAAGCTTAACGCTTTAACCATAGCCGACAAATACCCGATTCCCGAAATTTATGAAATTCTCGCAAACCTTAATAAAAACCAATGGTTCTCTATAGTTGATTTGAAAAGTGGCTTTCATCAGATCCCACTAAAAGAATCTGACATAGAAAAAACTGCCTTTTCGGTAAACAACGGCAAGTTCGAATTTACTCGCCTTCCATTCGGACTCAAAAATGCTCCATCCATCTTTCAGAGAGCTTTGGATGACATCCTAAGAGAAAATGTTGTTATGTCTACATTGACGACATTGTGATCTTTGGGAAAGACGAGGACGAACACTTTGAAAATCTCCAAAAAGTCTTCAACACATTAGAGAATGCAAATATGAAAATACAACTGGATAAATGCGAATTTTTTCAAAAAGAAATTGAGTTCTTAGGTTTTGTTATCAGCAGGGATGGTGTAAGAACTAATCCAAAAAAAGTTCAAGCTATTGTCGAACGGCCTATTCCCAAAAATCTAAAAGAGCTTCAATCTTTCCTCGGTATGTCAGGATACTATCGCCGCTTCATTAAAGACTACGCCATATTGGCGAAGCCCCTGACATCCCTTTTAAGAGGGGAAGACGGACATGTGTCCAAAAATATGTCAAAGAAAAAACTCATTGAACTTAATCAAGAAGCCATTGAAGCATTCAATAAATTAAAGAAATCTCTCGTTTCTGCAGAAGTCATTCTTCAATACCCGGACTTTGAGAAAAGTTTTCAGCTAACAACAGACGCTTCCGACTACGCCATCGGCGCAGTCCTTTCCCAAGACGATAAACCAATAACATTTCTTTCAAGAACGTTGAACAAATCAGAAGAAGTTTATGCCACCAACGAAAAAGAAATGCTGGCAATAATCTGGTCACTCAACTCTCTTAGAAATTTCCTTTACGGATCCCGCAAGGTAAACATTTTCACAGATCGTCAACCCCTGACGTACGCTCTTAGCAACAAAAATACGAACTCCAAAATGAAAAGGTGGAAAGCCATTTTGGAAGAGTATAATTACGAGCTAAAATATAAATCAGGGAAAGAAAATGTTGTTGCAGACTCTCTCTCTAGACCTCCAAATGCAGAAATTAATTCAATGACTCCAACGGATCATAGTGCTGACAGCTCAGCGCACAATCTTATTCCTTCCGTTGAAATCCCTATAAATATTTTCCGAAACCAACTTCTCCTAAAAATAGGAAACGAAAACAGTTATCAAATTAAGAGCCCCTTTGATCAATACACTAGACACATTCTAATTCGACCAGACTACTCACAAAATGACATAATCAATATTTTTAAAAGATACCTTAGTCCAAATACCATAAACGGACTTCTTACAGACGAAACGACAATGGGACTGGTTCAAGAGATCTATCCTTTGCATTTCAAAGACTATCGCATCCGATTCACACAAAAAATCGTTGAAGACATAGCCAACCCAATCGAACAAGAAGAGAAGATTCTAAAGATACACCGGCGCGCTCATCGCAATGCCGATTTTCCTAAAATGGCTTCAAAAATCAAAAACCTAGTCAACCGATGTATAACTTGCAAGGAAAATAAATACGACAGTCATCCCAATAAACCCCATCTAAATATGACACCAATTCCCAACTACCCCGGACACACACTACATATCGATATTTTTTCTACGGAAAGATACCTCGTTCTTACTGCTGTAGACAAATTTACAAAATTCGCGCAAGCAAAAATTATTTCATCAAGATCAATTGAAGACATAAGACAACCCTTACGAACCATACTATTTTACTTCTGCGTACCCGAAGTTGTTGTAATAGACAACGAAAAAGCTATCAATTCAGCCTCAATAACTTCAATGTTAGAAGATGATCTTCAGATCAAAATCTTCAAAACTCCACCATACAAAAGTGAAGTGAACGGACAAGTCGAACGTTTTCCCTCTACTCTTTCTGAAATCATGAGATGTTTGAAAACGGATGGGCCCTCCCGGTCCTTTGAAGAACTTTTAGAACGAGCTGTCAATGAATACAATTTCACTATTCATTCAAGCACAGGCAAAAAACCAATAGAACTGTTTTACGGACGAATACCCAGGCTAAACCCTGAAGAGTTCGAAAAAACACGTCAAATTAACATAGAAAAACTCAGACTTAAACAAGAAAAAGATACTAAATACCATAACAAAAATAAACAACCCATAAAAAACTACCAGATAGGACAGGTTATTTATGTTAAAAACAATAAACGTATTGGCTCAAAACTGACAGGTAGATATAGACAAGAAATTGTTAAAGAAAATAAGAACTCTACAATATTAACTGAATCTGGAAAAATAGTCCACAAAAGTAACATAAGAAATTAATTATTTTCAGATGTACTTTATACCTTTGCCAAGCTGAAATTCAAATCATGGACTTTTCAAATTCGCAAATCGTCTCTTTACATACAGGACAAGCGAAGATACAGAACGGACATTTTAAATTAATCCATATTATTAATCTTGACCAGTATGAACAATTCCTTTCCGACATATCACCAATCCTTAATCTCGAAACAACCCAAAACCAAACCATTTTTCCTTTACTATCACACGAAATTCAACAAATCCGCACCTTTTTACATAACCTTAAAACTAAATCTAAACGCTCTTTAGATTTCATAGGTAAAGGCTGGAAATGGATTGCTGGCAACCCCGATCATGATGACTTTGTAACAATAAAAGAAAAAATTACAGATGTTTTAAAAAATAATAATAAACAAGTTATCATTAACAAGTTATACAACGAACGTATAAATAACATTACAAAAATTCAGAATGAAATTCAAAATTTACTTAAAGACATTAATAAAATCAATTATGAAATCATTACAAATCTTAAATACAGAAAAAAAATTGTAAAAGAAGAACTAGAGAATATAAGCTATGCCATTCATTGGGCTAAACTAGGAACAATTAACTCTTTTATACTGTCAAAAAACGAAATAGATTTAGCTACTAAAATACTTAATGAACAACAATTACCTTACACAACAATAGAAGAAGTATTAGATTTTGTAGAAATTAAAATTATAAGTAATAATTTATCAATTCTTTTTTTCTTTAATAATCTATCAATTTGTAACTCTAGAAATATTGTAAATATTACAAATGACTCTTGCATTCCCAATTTGTTAAAAAGCTTACCAGCTACTTGTAACACAGTGAATAATTATCACATTCCAACCACAGACGAAATAACACCAGACATATTGCTGAATCAGTTTACCGGAACTCTTGAATTTGATAATACAAGCCACAATTTAAATGGAACATTCCTGCTCAAATTTCGTAATATGACCATCAATCTAAACGGGACCCCATACATCTCTAAAGAGGGTTCTATCATAACACCTCTTCCAGCAATATTCCAAACAAATCCCAAGGAAAACGAATACCGTGAATTACTCTCACTAGAAATGATGAAAGATCTTCATATCAACAACATTAACGAAATTCATCTCCTGCAAATAGAAAATAATCATCATCAAGTAACAACATATTCATTCATTTCCGTCCTTGGATTTCTTTTCGTAATAGTGATCATATGAAAGATCTTGCCAAAACGTCAAAATACGAAAATCGTAATAAAACAGCCAACACCAGAAGCCAATGGACCAGTGGCAATTTTGGACAAATTTCCTATGCTCGAGATAAACTCAATCCAACATCAAAGCAGTCCTAAGTTCAACAACCTACCATACTTTTGACGATCGATGACGATCGTTCCTAAGAGGGGAAGAGTTAACACGAACACGAGCAGCGAACATTCAACGGAAATGCTGACCATGCGTCTGATAAACAAAATTCACAAGAAAATTGAAATTGGTAAATTGTAATGGGAATGCAAGCAAGCAAAATAAACTTCATGACTTTTGCTTGAGATTTATTTTAATTCACTAGAAAATTGAAATTGGTAAATTGTAATGGGAATGCAAGCAAGCAAAAAGACACTTCATGACTTTTGCTTGAGATTTATTTTAATTCACAAGAAAATTGAAATTGGTAAATTGTAATGGGAATGCAAGTAAGCAAAAAGACACTTCATGACTTTTGCTTGAGATTTATTTTTAAGTTAGTTCTTTACTAAACGTTGAATAATAAAGGTCAGGCAAGCTGCCTGAAAAAAATATTTTTTTAAAATAAATACGCTTTAAATTTATTAACTTATATTAACTTAACTAACTTACTGGCCCTATGCGGGCGCTCCCAATTATTCAGTATTTTATTTCACTGCCTTTCGACGTTAGCCTAACTTATGTTTAAAAATTGATGATGAAGCCGCTTAAACCCACACTCTCAAAATATTCGTCTTGGGGGTGGTAAGCCTCGAAGATTTGGCCATTAGTCGATGTCATTGCCCTTGCAATTTGACCTCGAATCAGCTTAATTAAAAAGTTATCTATCCTGTTTATATTGGCTCATTGTATTGGAACTCGTTGGGATAGTAGTGTTTGTACTCCGACTCTGGTGTTCTGTGTAGTCGAAGACAGGTACGAAGGCACTGTCTTTCAAACACACCAATCTTTTCCATTTGAGATGGTGCAACGTTGAACCTCACGGGGCATCCATAGGCAATCATCGGCCTAATGAGGGCCATGTAGCAAATCACCTTTACCCTGCTATCAAGGCGACTGCTATAAAACAATCGTCTTGTCAGGGCAAAACTCCACCAGAGCAGCCTCTACATGTCGGCTGAAATATAGAAAATGGTCCAGCTAGATGCCAAGGTACTTAACTACACTTTTACTCGCCAGTGGATGTCCCTGTGTCCCTTCGATCACTAGCTTGCGCCAGTTCTTTCTCGTGTCCCTAGAGGCTCTAGACAAAGGGGTTCTAAACAGGATAGTTTCACATATCTAATAATTAATTTTCATTTTCCAATCGTTGCAATATTGCTGAATCTTGTCGAAGTCACTCTGCAAGAGAGTTTTGATAATATCAACTGTTGGACCTGTTCTGTACGCGATTAAATTGTCGGCATACGCAATGGCTTGAGTAAGATTACCTGTGAGATCGCTGGTGTAAATGTTGAAAAGAATCGGCGAGTTGACTGCTCCCTGTTGCAGACCATTTTTAATATCAAATATTGTGGTAGAAGTTACATTGCCACTTTTGACAACAAACTTTCTACCATTAAGCATGTCATAAAGCATATATAACAGTGGTTGACTTATGTCCCAACTGGTTAGCTTCACATAAAGACCTTCGGTGTCGAAAGCCTTTTTCAAATCAACCAGACAGGCACCCGTGCATTGATTTTCAGACACGAGCTTAGACGCGGCATGAATTGTGTCATGCCCCACTTTAAAGCCGAACTGGGTGTCTGGAATTATATTTTTGTCCTCCGCCCACTTGGACAGAGCTCTATTGAGAAATTTTTTCGAATACCTTACTGATACTCGGAAGAAGACTTATCGACCGGAGATTTACCGGATTGGAATTATCCTTTCCCTTTTTCGGGAGAGGATGTACAACAGCTGTCTTCCAACTCACTGGATAATATGCATTATTCAGTGCGTTGTTAAACTATGTATTCCATCGACTCCTGCTGGCTTCTTTTTCTTTAGTGATTCAAAGATGATTTGGAGTTCCACCTTGGAAATGAGCAATGAACTGGGTCCATTTTGCTCGGCGATGGTGGCATTTGCCAAGTTTTCGTCATTGAATCCGTTAAAACCAAGATTTCTCAGATCGCCATTGCATAAAGCTGTTTCGAAGGTGTAAGTGATTCAACCCAGCTCTGTCTTCCAGGTCGTGATTTGGGCGAAAGCTCCCATTCACCTTATAAACTTGCTGGAAAACAGACCCTACTGTTTCTACCTTCTCTTAAGGATCTTCGATCATAAAGAAATCGTTATCCAAGATAACGTTCCCTAGGTCTATTCCTGCAGACAAAAGTACGTTTTCGTTCTCTATCGTTCTCTGCAGTTTAAGACACGGAAGGTCGTTTTGATCGTTCCTTATAAATATCTTGTTTATTTGGGGGAACATGCTTGGGTCACTAGAATTGACGGCCCGAATTCTCTTGTCCCAATATTGATTTATAGATATTCTATAATTTTGCTTTATGAGCTGGTTGATGTTTTTGATTGACGCCTTCAGAGGCCTAATCTCCAGATTATGTCTGTCCGTGAACCGTCTGTACAAAAGTTTCAATATCGTCAGCAGTCCACTTTTATGTCTATGAAGTGAGTCTATTGTTGTGTTTCGGTACATAGCAGTAAGGTCTTGTTCTTTGTATCGTTGGATAGTTCTGTCCATTGTTTGTTTTATTATTCCATCCATTTGAAGCAGATATCTATCGATCTCAACGTTGGACAGATTTCTGTCATTTCCCTTGATAAGGCATTAGCAGAGCGTGGCCAGCGCGTTTTACTATAGTTGTAAGAATGCGCAGGCACATACTCTTGCAACTCCAGAAGCTCATTCGGAAGCTGTATAACGGCGGCAAGTCCGCAGTGATCACTATCGTATTCAATCATCTGTAAGCAGTTTCTTGTCCGTTGAACCACTTTGTCAGTAACTGTCAGTCGTGAGTCTAGTAATAATAAATCCATATAAGCACCACTTTTGGGAAAGAATGGCCTATCTGTAGCAAGAAGTTCGATTTTATACCCAACACTATGTTGACCCATCCAACTAAATAGATGGTTCCCTCTGGGATTTTGTATTTGATTTCCATCATTATGTTTGGCGTTCAGATCTCTGGCCATGAGATAATAGTTTTCATATCTGATTGCAGTCTAAGGCAGTCAAAAAGCTTTTCGAGATCTGCCGTAAAATTAGAGGGCTGAGATGCATCTGGTGCGTACACCGCTACACCGAAAAAAAAAGATTTAGTTCCTTGAGTAATACGACCTGTTTAACTTGGCATTTTGAACGATGTTGTAAAGACGTGAGATATTCTGCATGCCAACGTTTCCAGAAACCTTGAACCATTGCCTCAATGTACTTTGATGGAACGAACGCCTCCCATAATCCCCTGTGGAGAGGACGGTGGAATGAAATTCTATTCAATGTTGGGTCGCACGTACCGAACGCGATCGGAGGGAAGATCTCCCATAATTTGTTTTGAGGTTGATTTTTGTTGACGAATGCAAACTATACAGTCTCTGATCACCTTTCTAGTTAGATTTCTGCATCCAAGAATATAGAAATTTTGCTTGAGTAAGGCGAATAAAATTATGCACCGGCACTGAATTTCAGATTTGAACAATGAGAATTGAACATATTTAATGATTTTCGTTTTGGCAACGGTCAATTCCTTAGTAGAAAGTGGCTGTAAGTTTTGATTTTCCTTTGATAAAAAATAGTTTTTGATAAAGCCAAAAAATAGGCTGTAACACGAATTATTTTAAACCAGCTTGAACAGTTATTAATGACGGTTTCCATTGGTTGATTTAAAATTGATTTAAGACACATACCATGGTAATTTTGTTTGTCTTACGCTCTTGCAAATGCTGAATGTCGATTTTATCCAAGCCGCACTTTGATGAAGGCCATAGATTTCCATCCTGGGACCTGTAAGGAAAGTTTGATTTTGTTTTTGCTCTGAAATTAATTATTCTGAGGCTTGGGCTAAATTAGAACAGCGTTATGATCAAAAGCAACTTATTGTTGATTATTTATTCAATCATTTTTATCGTTAACACCATGCAACGCAACAAATTTTCAATCACTTCGCAAAATTACAAATGGGGCTGATGAATAAATACGGGGGTTGAATGCACTGGACAAACATTTGCGAGATTCATGCTTTTATCTGCTTCTGTAAAAAATGGATCAAGAAACTAGAAATGCCTGGGCAGATGAAATAGGCTCGAAAGATGACGCAACGATAGATAAGCTCCTTGAATTTCTCCAATCGCGTTGTCGATGTCTTGAAGCGTGTGGGATCATTTTCAAATTCCAACATTAATAGGGCAGTTCGAACTCATTTGGTAAAAACTGAACCTAGTTGTCCAAAGTGCAAGGGAAATCATTTGCTTTCAAGTTGTTCGGACTTTAAATCTTTAAATATTGACTCTCGTCGCGAATTTGTAAAAAAACAATTCACTATGCTTTAATTGCTTGCATTCCGGGCATGCCTCAAACAATTGTCGCCTCTATGTCCGTTGTCGTTATTGCCAATGGTGACGATTCCATTTTTGAAATTTGAAATCAAAATTCAAACCATGCGCCTATTCAAAATTTAAATTCTTCTGAAAACTCAATTCCACATTCATCGAATTCATTAATCACTTATCATTCCATAACATTTAAATCAACTCATGAAGTCACGACGATCTTACCTACAGCATTAGCCAGAAATCAGGATAAGCAAGGAGTTTATCAAATCATGCGCATCCTTCTTGATTCAGGTTCTCAGGTGTCATTTATTACGGAGCAAGCCGCTCAACGTTTGGGTCTTCCCCGTAAACGAATCAGAATTCCAATTGTAGGAATCGCTTCTTAGTCTGCTGGCGTAACTAACTGGTTAGTTAACATTAACATAGTTTCGTCCTATAGTTCTGTATCTATCGATATCAACTGCTTCATTTTGCCAAACATCACCTCGTCGCTTCCTCCATCTCCAATGAAACAAATTCTTTCCAATCTTGCCGATCCACAGTATCATGAACCTTCTCGAATCGATATCGTCATAGGGGCTGACAAGGTTTTTAATATAATAACTGGAGCTGCTAAAATTAACAAGGGAGGACTCCTTACTTTAATACCAACCATATTTGGATGGGCAGCGTTCGAGTATCCAGACTTTTCACACTCGCTTAAGTTATAGTTTAGAATTTTATTTAGAAAAATTTTGGAGGCTGGAAGAAGTTTCTACTGTACAACCAATGTCTCTTGAAGAGCAATTAGCAGAAGAAAGTTTTGCAAAAAATCACAAGCGCTGTAAGGACGGAAGATTTGAAGTAGAACTTCCATTTAAACCCTCTACAAAATTCAATTTTGGAGATTCATTTTGGACTGCTTTAGCTCGTTTTAAGTCCATTGAAAGAAGACTAATGTACTTATATATATTTTATTGTAGCCAAAATATAACATTTCTTTCTTTTTTCTTAAACCTATATTGCACAATTTACAGAGATTGGTATATAAGCTACCTTACTACTGCCAAGTAATGAGAGTTTCTTTTTAATCAATATAAAGGTAGTACAAAATTTTGAATTGAAGTAAAAGCAAAAGAAAAAAACGAAGCAATGCCATTCAAACAAGATTTTACAGTGTTAGGCGACGTAAATCAGCCTTAAATCAAACAATAAGTGAATATTTACAAAATTAAACAAGTCAATAAAAAAGTGAATAAATAAATAAATAATTAAATAAGTAAATAAATAAATAAATAAATAAATAGATAAATAAACAAATAAAACAAAACAAGTATTTAAATAAATAAATGAATACAAAATTAACAAATAAATAAATAAATAAATAAATAAATAAATGAATTTATAAATAAATGAATAAATAAATAAATAAATAAATAATTAAATAAATTAATAAAAAAATAAATAAATAAATAAATAAATAAATAAATAAATAAATAAATAAATAATAGATTATTAATTCAAACTAAAATAAATAAGCTTTACTATTGCATTTTAAGCAAAACAAACAGTAATCAGTCTTTAATCAATAATTTACTAAATAATTAAATATGTTTATTAATAAACATATAAATTATTAAAAATAATAAACAAAATAAATAATTAAAATAAAAACAAGATGAAAACATTATATTTGTTTGTGTATAAACATTAAATTTATGAAGCTAGATTTGATATCAAGGCATTGTCGGATGATAAACAAGAAACATTATACTGTTCATTTAGTTTCAAAGTTCTATTATATACCAATTCAATATTTGTTAAAGTGTGCAATTCACTAGTTGAAAAGCACCATGGTAGGTTAAGCATCATTTTAAGGATCTTATTTTGGGATATTTGAAATCTTCGAATGTGACTAATTGCACATTTACCCCAAGCAGGTGACCCATACAACATTATTGCCTGGAAAATAACTTTGTAGATTAAAATTTTGTTTTATTTGCTCAACTTCGATTTTCGATTGATGAAGGATATAGTATTTTAATTGTGATATTTATTTTCTTAACTATTTCCTGCACATGAAGACCAAATGTTAATTTTGAATCTAGATGCACCCCCAGGTACTTAGCAGTTGATTTCCACTCAATTCCAACACCATTGACAAAAATCATGGAGCTTGGTAAGAAACAGGCTTTTCTTTTTCGAGTAAAAAAGATAGCCTGAGTCTTAGAAGCATTTGTTTTAATTTTCCAATTAACAAAATAATTTTGTGTAACGTTTAACGCAGATTGCAAATTAGTTCCGATTGTGGAAGCAATTGAATCTGTAGAAAATATGCATGTGTCGTCAGCAAAAATACCTGTCTCGCAATTTTCTAGTCTGGGAAAACCGTGGTTAAAAATAGTGTAGAGAATCGGACCAATGACTGAACCCTGGGGAACACCTGCCACACAAGTGAACATTTCAGAAACAAAATTGTTAACAGATACAATACATTTTCTAGAAGACAAAAATGACTTAACAATTTTTATAAGGAACATTGGAAAATTTAACATAAACATCGTGTGCAGAAGTTCTTCATGCCAAACGGAGTCAAAGGCCTTTTCTACGTCGAGTAGAATCATACCCGTGCTTTTTCCAATACAAAAATTACTTCTAATATGATTAGTTATACGATGTACTTGATGAACAGTACTATGAAATGGGCGAAAACCGAACTGTTCAAGTGGCAAAATATTGTTTGATTCAATGTATGCAACTAATTTATTTTTAACAATTTTTTCAAACCACTTGCTTAGGGAACTCAATAAACTTATTGGTCTGTAGTGGGCAGGATTGTTGGCCGTCTTGCCAGGTTTCAAAATAGGGATTACTTTTTCAATTTTCCATTCATTTGGAAAATATATATAAGAATTAAACAATGATTGTAAAAATCTTAAGCCCAACTTTGGAAGATTTTTTAAATATAAGTTTTTAACGTTGTCAAATCCTACCGACTTTCGAGTTCTTAAAGTGACCAAAATGTCTTTTATTTCATTAGTTGTTACAAATCCTACTTCACTGTTGATAGCACTGCTGTTAATTAAATTGATGGAATTTGATACCAAAGACTCAACAGCAATGTTGCCTATAGCACCACTAGCTATTTGTTGGTTCCCACAAAACGTTTCTGTGAACACATTTGCCAGAGCCCGACATCTTAAATTTATTTCCTACCTTCAGTGCAGGAATATGAGAATTACGTTTTTTGATTACTTTTACTATATTCCAGAATGATTTGCTTGCTTTTTCCATACCTAACAATTTTTGATTCCAGGAATTATTTCTGAAAGTCGCATTGCCTGCTTTTATCAATGCATTTAGAACCTTCATTTCAGTTAAATAAAAACAATTTCTTGTTCTTATCCCCCTGGTTCTATAGATGTTCCTTATCTTAATAAGTTGAACTAAATTTGAGGGTAATATATTTGTGCTTCCAAGTTTAACTCTTTTTTTAGGTAATGTTTGACACTTTCTATTATTGCAGATGTAAACGAAGCGACATTTTGATCAATTTGAAATTCATTTAAGTTTGTATCATAAACATTAGGAACATTTCTTAATTTGGTTTTAATTTGGTTCTTAAATGATCTCCAATTTATATTTTTAAAATCGAGAGTTTCACTTCTCGGACTTAAAGGCGAAGAGAAGGTACATGTAGATACAGGTAAATGATCAGAGCTCATTTCAGTTATAACCATAGGTTCAGTAAATAATCCCGGTATGTTAGTCAAAAAAATATCTTTACCTGTTTTCAAAATATTGATTTTTCAAAAATAAAAAAATTTATTAAAAATACAAAAAAAAGTGTTCGAAAAAAAATTAATGCAAAATTACTCAGGCTACCTACATCTTCTTGAATATCAATTTTGATTATAATCGGATTAGCAGTTCTCGAAAAATTGAAAGAAAAAAAACCGGTCCTATGGGAGGTACCGTTTTTAGCCCACCGTATTAAATTATTTTTTCACCAAAATATAATGCATACCTACAGTAGTACACTGATTTTTTTTAAATAAAAATTCTTGGAGCTGTTTTCGAGAAAAATAAGCTTTTACATAACGGTTATATGATAGGTACCTTTAATTTTTGATCTAAAAAAAATTGAAAAGCTCCTCTGTAGAATGTCAAAATAACTTTAAGTTCAAAATTTGAGGACAATTGGCCCAACCGTGTCTGCAGTCCAAAATACATCTGTACAGACAGACAGACAGACAGCCGGACAGAATTTTGCCAGTAACTCAAATTTGTTTCTCTATCATCGTAATGTCATGTTTGACTGTTATCTCAAAATTTTTAATCTGCACGAATGCATAACTTGTATTATAGTACCTATAATCGCAAGTAAAAAAATAAGTAAGATAATGCATTTTTGTTTTTAAGAAAAAAAAATTAAAAGAATAAATTTTGTAAATATTTATAAAATGTAACCTCATAATTTTTTACTTGCGATTTAAAGGGACTATAAGGCAAGTTATGCATTCGTAAAAAAAAAAAAAATACTAACAATCAAACATGATTTTACGATGGGTCCGGAAATTCCGTCCGTCTGTCTGTCTGTCTGTCTGTCTGTCTGTCCGTATCGATATCTACAGCCTAAACGGTTGAACCGATTTGATTCAAACTTGGTATATAGTATTTTTAGAGTGCTCTGCCCGACAGTTTTTGGAATTGGCATTCTAACTCCAAAACTAACGGTACCTGCCATATAACTTTTATTGAAAAACTTATTTTTCTCGAAAACGGCTCCTACGATTTTGATAAAACTTTCAGAATGATGTTTTCTGTGCACAATCTATCTTCTAGTTTTAATGGACCATGTGACCGGTTTTTTAAAATCAGACTTTGTCGTTAACTTATTGACGGATTTTAATGAAATTTTCAAAATATGTAGTGTTTTATGATTTAAATAATATTGTTTATCAAAATTTTCAAAAACATTTTTTTTTAAATTTTAATAATTTTTTTAAAAAAATATTTTGTTTTTTGAATATTTTGAAAACGGATCTATAGATTTTTTTTGAAATTTTTCTCCTAGTATAAACTATAGATTTCTTAAAATTGACATACTTAAAAAAATTTTAAAATATGTTTTCGAAAAGTTTTTCAAAAAAAACATTTTTTTGAAAAAAACTGGTCGAACGATTTTGAAATGAAAAATTCATAAAATAGAAAACAGCAAAAGAAATAAGATGGCTTACAACACTTTTTCCAAAAAAACGTTCTGAATATTGGGACGTATAAAGGACCCTTTACCTAGCATTATTGCCATACTGCTGATTCCGACGAATCTTTATGCCAGTTGTTCAAATTTTTCCATATCAAAATGAAAATTTAACTGAAAAAAGTCTTTCTTTCTATTAGCAAATTATATTATAATCAGTAAACAACAAGTGGAAAGATAATACACTAAAAAACTGCAAAAGCTAACAATCCTATATATTTATGTGTTTATCCCTTTATCGTGACGCATGTTCGCTCGAGCTTCAAACCACAACGATTCTAAAGAAGTTGCACGTCAAAAAAAACATTAAAATTAAATCTTTGTCAAAAAACGCCTGTACCTAAAAAGGATTAGCACACGGGAGCAAGTACGTGCGACCCAGTCGTGCCTTTTATTTCTATTGAACCAATCGTAAAACAAATAACTATAATAATTACTAGTTTAGAAAGTTATAATTCTGAAGTGCGATATATTCTTTTAAAATACGAGAGTGGGTAAAGGTGTATCAGGTGCGTAAAGTTTGGCCTCTATTCACTAACTAACTACTTGGAATTCAAATAGAAAAACTAATCAGTATTGTGTAAGATTCTTTCATTGTCCGGTTATTCGCAGTACGTGTGTTGCCATTTATAGGCAGATACGTTATACGTGCGTCTTTCATTTTTTGCCTGTCCGTATTGATCGAATTCGTCAGTTTAGGGTGTCGTATTCTATGTTTGGGAATTTCAATTTCAATCCGTAGCATAACATAAATAGATGTCCTAAAACAAGTGATTTGCAGCGTATATAAAATTCTATGATGTATCTTCTAGGTTCACTTTGAAGACTTTCTCATCTTAAACTCTACCTCCTTTCTTTTTAGTTACTTGCGCTACTATAATGCAAGTTATGCATTCGTGCAGATTAAAAATGTTGAGATAACAATCAAACAAGACATTACGATTATAGAGAAACATATTTGAGTTACTTGCAAAATTCTGTCCGTCTGTCTGTCTGTCTGTCTGGATGGATGTATTTTGGACTGCAGCCTAAACCATTGGGCCAATCGTCTTCAAATTTTGAACTTAAGGTTATTTTGACATTCTACAGAGGAGTTTTTTTCAATTTTTTTTTAGATCAAAAATTAACGGTAGCTGTCATATAACAGTTATGTAAAAGCTTATTTTTCTCGAAAACGGCTCCAAGAATTTTTATAAAAGAAATCAGCTTACTACTGTAGGTATGCATTATATTTTGGTGAAAAAAAAAAAATTAATATGGTGGGCTAAAAACGGTACCTCCCATAGGACCGGTTTTTTTTTTTTGAAAAATCAATATTTTCAAAACGGAAGTGAATTTTTTTTTAATTTTGTTTTTACGGTATTTTTGTGCTTAAGTTTGTATTTTTGAATTATTTTTTTGTAATTATTTAAAAAGAGTTGTTGAAAAAACCGTTTTATTTAAAAACGGCTCTTACGATTTTGAAAATAAATAAAAGGCACGACTGGGTCGCACGTACTTGCTCCCGTGTGCTAATCCTTTTTAGGTACAGGCGTCTTTTTGACAAAGATTTAATTTTAATGTTTTTTTGACTTGCAACTTCTTTAGAATCGTTGTGGTTTGAAGCTCGAACGAACATGCGTCACGATAAAGGGATAAACACATAAATATATAGGATTGTTAGCTTTTGCAGTTTTTTAGTGTATTATCTTTCCACTTGTTGTTTGCTGTTTATAATATAATTTGCTAATAGAAAGATATAAAGGACTTTTTTCAGTTTAATTTTCATTTTGGTATGGACAAATTTGAACAACTGGCATAAAGATTCGTCGGAATCAGCAGTATGACAATAATGCTAGGTATAGGGACCTATATAGGTCCCAATAACAATAATTTACTTTTTTGAAATCAAATTAATTAAAATAGCTGAATTATGTTTGATGGATCGATAAACGTATGATGTGGGTAGGTATTAATGGAATTTATTAAGGATATTATTTACCTATAATAAGGTTGGAAGGAAGGTAGGTACTAAATATAAGATATACGTTCCAACTACTGTTAAGCGAGTATGTAAAGCGACAATATTAAAAGTTAACACAGTGGTTTTGTTTATTTATAGGAAGGTGTAAACTTTTGTTTTCTCGATTGAAATTTTTCCATTCAGTAGTAATCGAATAATTCTTTTTATTTGTTAGTTGTTTTTGTGTGTTTGTCATAGGCTCATTATTTATTCTGTGTGCTTTTATGTTGATGAAATGCTTTAAAATACGTAGGTATATATGTAGGTTGTCACCTTCTTTTATTTGACTAATGGCTAGGGCTTAGACGAGCAATATGAAATAAAATTTGGGGGAAAAATTTTTATGAAATCAAAAAAACACTATTCATAACGTTTTTTGGAAAAAATGTTGTAAGCCATCTTATGTCTTTTGCTGTTTTCTATTTTATGAATTTTTCATTTCAAAATCGTTCTACCAGTTTTTTCAAAAAAATGTTTTTTTTGAAAAACTTTTCGAAAACATATTTTAAATTTTTTTTGAGTATGTCAATTTAAAGAAATCTAAAGGAGAAAATATTTAAAAAAAAAATCTATAAAACCGTTTTCAAAATATTCAAAAAACAAAATATTTTTTTTTTAAAAAATTATTAAAAATTAAAAAAAAATGGTTTTGAAAATTTTAAAAAGCAATATTATTTAAATCATAAATCATAAATCATCAAAATCCGTTAATTAATTAACGAGAAAGTTTGATTTTAAAAAACCGGTCATATGGGAGGTACCGTTATAAAACTTTTTTCTGAAAAATCCATTAAAATTAAAAGATAGATTTTGCACAGAAAACATCATTCTGAAAGTTTTATCAAAATCGTAGGAGCCGTTTTCGAGAAAAATAAGTTTTTCATTAAAAGTAATATGGCAGGTACCGTTAGTTTTGGAGCTAAAATGCCAATTCCAAAAACTGTCGGGTAGAGCACTCTAAAAATACTATATACCAAGTTTGAATCAAATCGGCCCAACCGTTTGGGCTGTAGATATCGATACGGACAGACAGACAGACAGACAGACAGACAGACGGACGGAATTTCCGGACCCACTTTTTTTGACTTCTCTATCATCGTAATGGCATGTTTGATTGTTAGATTTTTTTTTTTTTTTTTTACGAATGCATAACTTGCCTTATAGTCCCTATAAATCGCAAGTAAAAATCACACATTTCTACATTTCGTAAAGAAATAAAACGGCATTTAAATAATTTCACCCAATACAATTTAACGTATTTTATTTGAACAATCAAAAGTTACAAACATCGAATAAATGCTTTGAGGTTCACTTTAATTTTCTTAAATTTTATTCTACAATGTGACCGCACATATGAGCAAGTACGTGCGATCCAGTCGTGCAATTTATTTTTTTTATAATTTACCTTTCTACATTTTTAACATAATTATTGAATTATTTGATTTGTTTAATTTGTTTAATTTAATTAACCTGTTTATCTTAATGTAATTTAAAATTATTTCAGTTAAGACTTGCTTTCCTAAAGTTTGTGATTCTAATTATTCGTTTTAATGTAAAGAGTTCCATAATTTGGTTGCATAAACAATGAAAAGCCGTGAAGAATTCAAGTAGTTGAACGCTGGTACTATAAGGTTGTTAGTTCTAACAGATTGCGCAATTTGTAATTTTTCATAAATGTATATTGGTGTTCTATTTTGTAAAATTTTATGCAAAAATATACAGCATCTAGCATCTAAAAACTGCTGTATTGATCACCCAAGGACCAACTTATGATAATGTGACATTTGTTCATTTCTTCGGATACCATAAACGCATCTAATCATGTCATTGAAAGCCACAAGCAGTTTATGTTCAGAATGTGAATCGGGCTTACAATAAACGACATTAGCATATTCGATAATAGGCAATAGTAACGTTTTTAATAACCCGAGTTTTGTGTTAACTGGAGTTATGGTAGAGAACGGCCAGAGTCTACGTAGTCTTGAGTAGATTCTTCCAACTATTTAATTTACGTAAGTTTCAGCTGAAAGCGATCTATTTATTCTAATACCAAGGCTTGTAACAGTGTCAACAAAATGAAGCTGGGATTGGGAGAGGAAAATTGGAGGAAACAGTGAAGTATCAATTTTCTTTTTAGATATCGCTATTATTTGGCTCTTAACCAGATTTTAAGTGAGACCATTAGCAATAGACCACTTTGAGATTGCCATGAGATCTTCATTAATTCTACAAATCAGATCTTCTTGTAGTCCAAACGGTCTGGATAAGTTAACTTGTTCGTCATCTGCATATTGATGAAGCTGTACATTTGAACAAACATTTGGAAGGTTATTTATAAATATGCAGAATAGTAAAAGTCCCAAAACAGATCCTTGCGGAACGCCTATATGTAAGTATAGAGTATCGGATTCAACTCGGCCAAACTTTACTTTTTGGCAGCGATTATAAAGAAAACTTGCTATAAAACGCACAGCTCTATCATGAAAACCAAAATAGCACTTAAGTTTTTTGCAGAGAATATTGTGGTAAACTCTGTCAAAAGCCTTCGAGAAATCCAGCAGACACAGAACAGTTACATTATCCAGATCATATTCAAACCTTAAATCATCAAGAATTTTAATTAAGGCGGTTTGACAGCTGTGGTTTGTACGAAACCTAGACTGAAATGGTAATAGTAATTTAGATCGACCAATATACAAGGCAAGGAAGAATGCTTATGGGACGAAAATCTGAGCAAGACTTAGGATTAGTAATTTTGGCCACAGGGATGACTTTGGCTATTTTCCAGCAAAATATATGGCATTATCATCTTAATGAAGCACATTGGCACTCCATCCTGTCCACGAGCATCAGACTTTATTGAACAAATTCTTTCCAAAACTTCAGATTCTGAAAGAGATTCAAATTCGAATTCCACGGATGCATCATGCATCGTTGGGCACAAAATCCTGACTTGTAAGGTCTCTAAATACGAAAGCCTTATTCAACTCATTTGGATAAGGCAAATTCTGAACTACATGCTTTTTACCAATTCCAATGGACCTCAGGTTATTTCACAGCTTTCGAGAAGATTGATTTATATCTAGTTTAGTCATGAAAAAACGCTTTTTGGCTGTACGAGTCACAAATATTGAATTATTTCTCGCACGGCGAAATAATTCCCATTTTTCATTAGTAGGTTCATTCTTCAATTTTATATATAATTTTCTACGATTTTTTATAGACCTAACAACATCAGACGTAAACCATGGGGCAATTTTTACTACGAACTAATACCGTTTTTATAGGAACATGCTTGTCAAATAGTTCAAGAACCAATGATTGAAAATATTCAATTTGGTCAGAAGAATTAGGGAAATGTTGACATAAGTGCCAAGGAATCCCGATGGCATCGGTTCGGAGTACAAAACTGTCCACTGATTTAAAATCTCTGAATTGAAAAGTCGTTGGTATAGGTACACGTGAGAAATCAATGTTATAAATGCAGTAGATAAGGTCATGATCAGAAAAACCATCCAAGGACAATTGATCTTGCAGGAAAACATTCGTTAGATCAGAGACAATCATAAGATCCAGAAGACTAGGGGAGCAAAACGTGTGGCATAACGATTAGAGAAAAAGAGTCCGTTTGCTGCTATTTCATCTCACAGTTGGTGGGCTCGAGTATCTGATAATAAAAGATCTGCATTGAAATCACCGCATATAATTATGTGTTCATAAAAGGTAGATAATTGTTGAATGGCAGAAAATAAGAGTACAGGAGAAATACTTTTGTTTGGGTTATAGCCCGCCCCTAATACACTCCTAGTGATCCCATCAGTTACCTCTAAAATCAGAAACTCTATACCGCCATTATCTGATTTACTAATAATATTACTACTAAGAGATGTGCTGCATTATATTGCCACACCACCACCGATTGTGTTTTTAATTCTGTCATTACGGATTAAATTGTAGTTGTTAATATCATATACGTTACTTGAAATATCTGGTCTAAACCAGGTCTCATTAACGCAGATAAGATAAACCCCCGATGAGTCAAACACATACTTCAAGTAGTCCAATTTATGCATATTAAGGCTACGAGCATTTATGCAAAATACTTTGAATCCTTCACGGGCACTAGAAAGTATATTTATGACTGATCTAACCGATAGACCGTCCATGCTATTTGAAAGCTATGTCTAAAATAAGTAAAATCAATAGAAAAGTAATCACTAAAATAATGATAAAAATTTAACTAAATATAATAGAGAAAAAGAATTAAAGAAAAGAACTAAAATAAAGTAAGAATAAACAGGCTTTACAAGTAGTGAAAAAAGAAAATAAAAGGATAGAAAAAACAAAAAATTATATAAAAATATTTTTTTTTAAGAAATAAAATTACCTACGAAAATAAAATAATTTGATGGTCAAAATCCGCTCCTGAAGACATTTAAAGTTGCGGCCTCGGGTTTGCTATACTAAATACTTATAGTTGACAACGTATTCAATTCAATTTTCACCTCCGTATCATCACTACTTTTCTTTACAAAACTGAAACCATTCTTTGATCTCACAGAGAATAAAATTCCCTCCTTTTAACTTGCGATTATAGGGACTATAAGGCAAGTTTAGGATTCGTGAATATAAAAAAATTTGAGATAACAATCAAACATGACATTACGATCATAGAGAAGCCTAAAAAAGTCATTGGCAAAAAATGCCCGTCTGTCTGTCTGTATGTCTGTCTGTCTGTTCGGGTGTATATCGAACTGCAGCCTAAACGGGTTAAGCGATTGCCTTCAAATTGCCTTCTTTTTGCATTCCTCAGAGGGGAAATTGAAATTTTATTTTTAGGGCTAAAAATAACGGCACTTGCCATACGATCGTTTAGAAAAGCTTATTTTTCTCGAAAACGGCTCCAACAATTCTGATGAACATTTTTGAGAATTTTGTTGTTGGTATTGGCTATCATTTGATTAGAATCACATATACGAGAAAATTCTATTAACGGGACCTTTCATATAACTGTTTTTTTAAATTTTGGCTTGCTCGGTAACGGCTCTATGGATTTCTGTAAAATTTTATATTTGAGAAGATCTAGATAACCAAATTAATTCTGCATATCAAAATTTTTCTCATACAAATTAATTTTTAATTTTTTTTTGAAAAATCAATATTTTTAAAACTAATCAAAAAAAATAATTTGTAGTTTTATAATCACATGTATATTAATAAACTCTAAAAAACTGCATACCAAAATTAAAAAAAAATTAAAAAAACTAAAAATAAATAACAGGATTTTATAAAAATCCGTCCTACAATTTTCGAAATACTTTTTTCATAAATTCTTTGTTATTAGATGTGTGATGGCGTACTTCATTTTTACTTAAAACCGTTAAGTTTTGTGGTTTTATATAGTCTTTTATAAGTTCAAACTGTGTTATTTTACACGTAAATGTTATTTGTTTTTGTCAAAGATCTTGCCGTCCAATGTAATAAGGCACATAAAAGTTGCGAGATCGTCATACCTTTTGTTGTGTGGAAAGCAGAGAGTAGTGCTTTCTTCTCTGCACTCTGCAGGAGGTGAAAGTCTTATCACCAACGGGGTATCACCAGTGTTGTTATGATTGTGGGAGCGCAAACGGAAAGCATCCACATGAGGAGCCAGCGTATGTTGAAGCTTATTTGCTATTTTTTTTGCAATATTAATTGGACTCACACAAACAATAACATCACTGAGCCTCTGTTGCTGCTGAGAATTCTCCAGTTGGTCTCTGATTTTTTGATTTTCTAGTTTCAATGCAATAATGTCACTCTCACATTGCTGCACTCGACCACATAATGCTGTAATTGTTTCATTTATCTCGTCTTTCATGTTTTGTTCAAGAATTAATAGCAAGCTCTTGAATTTTGAAAAAAGGCTTGACTCAAACTCACGTAGACTTTCGGGCAAAAGCATTCGGCCACTGTTTGTAGGTTTGTTTAGTAGAGAAGGATGAGGATGTAGGTGGCAATGATGACGTTCCAGCTCTACTTGGAGTTCGGACAACATTCAATTGGATTTCTTTCAATTTTGATCGTGTCGAACCGCTTACGGAAACGGCAGGGCTCGTAGAGATGGAAGAAGCCTTTATTGATTCATTTTTGGCATGAGTTTTATTGCTTTTTTGATTTTTTGAGGTATATTTTTTTACTGTATTTTTATTATCGTTTATATTTGGTGTTGTGTTCTGTGGAGTGTTATCGGTGTTGTTAGTGTTATCGGTGAAAGTTGCAGTGGTGTGGGTGGCAGTGTTGATGGTGTCAGTTGTGTGGGTGGTTTCAGTGAAGTTGGTAGTAATGGTGAAATTGGAGATGTGTGATGCGTTGGATGTATTGGCGGTGTAGCATTTTTCAGAGACAGACATGGTTGTATGTGACAAAATATTTAGAAAGATGATTTGCAGCAGATTATCAAAATTCAATTTATTTTTACTTTTTCGTTAATTTTAAGTGACGAAATTTATATAATGTTTTAAACTATCTCAGGAGCGATAAAAAAACACGTCAGACTGTTACGATGACTCTTTGAACTGAACTGAACTGTTAATTCTATCTCTGTTAGTCTCGTAGCAGCAAAATCTAAAGTCGCTCCATTGAAAGTTTTATCCCTTCCAAGGCTCGAGTTTTGTGGGGCCTTATTACTTGTCCGATTATTAAACAAAATCAAACTTTCCTTACAGGTCCCAGGAGTAAATGTATTTGGTTTGACTGACTCATCAATAGTTCCTGCATTGGTTGGCTGCTGCCCCGAAGAAATGGTCGGTATTTATTGGAAATCGAACATCCGAAATTCTCACATCAATGTTGTTTAAATCATGGAATCATGTGTGTTCTGCTACTTATTCCGCTGATGCCGCTAGCAAAGGTCTACTGCCATCGGAATTGCAAAAAACTAGTCTCTGGTGGAAAGGTCCAGAATGACTGAGAAAGGATGGAAATCTATGGCCTTCATCAAAGTGCGGCTTGAATAAAATCGACATTCAGCATTTCCAAGAGCGTAAGACAAACAAAATTACCATGGTATGTCTCTTAAATAAATTTTCAAATCAACCAATGGAAACCGTCATAAATAACTGTTCAAGCTGGTTTAAAATAATTCGTGTTAAAGCATATTTTTTTCGTTTTATCAAAAACTATTTTTTATCAAAGGAAAATCAAAACTTTCTTCTAAAGAATTGACCGTTGCCAAAACGAAAATCATTAAATATGTTCAATTCTCATTGTTCAAATCTGAAATTCAATGCCTGAAGTCGAAAAAAGAACTTCCCTCACGAAGTCGTCTTATAAGTCTTAATCAATTTCTGGACTCATTCGGTATTCTACGGGTCGGCGGACGGTTAGAACACTCGACCTTGAGTTTTTCCGAAAAGCACCCATTCTCTTATGCAAATCTCATCGCATCTCAAAATTAATCGTTAAAATTTACTCATGAAAATCATCTACATGCCGGTGCATCGTTTTATTCGCCTTACTCAACCAAAATTTCTATATTCTTGGATGCAGAAATCTAACTCAAAAGGTGATCAGAGACTGTTTAGTTTGCATTCGTCAACAAAAATCAACCTCAAACAAAATTATGGGAGATCTTCCCTCCGATCGCGTTCGGTACGTGCGACCATTCAGTCGAGTCGGTTGCGACTACGCTGGGCCTTTTACTCTTCGTCTCAACAAGGGTCGGAACCCAAAACATGTTAAGGCTTACATCACCCTCTTCGTCTGCTTTGTAACAAAAGCAATTCATATCGAACTTGTTGGAGACCTAACATCAATCGCCTATCTATCAGCTTTGGATCGATTTGTTGCCCGTCGTGGAAAACCAGTTGAAATTTGGGGCGATAATGGTACCAACTCTGCAGTCAACAACACAATCAAATAATCATCGATCATTTAACCAAAGCGACATTGAATGGAAGTTCATTCCACCGTCCTCTCCAAATTTCGGGGGATTTTGGGGTCAGGCGTTTGTTCCGTAAAATTACATTTAAAGCGAGTGATAGGGGACACCAAACTCACATATGAAGAAATGTACACCTTACTTGTTAAAATCGAAGCCCTACTCAATTCTCGTCCATTGAGGCAAAGTTCTGATGTTGATCCTGTTGCCCTTACACCAGCCCATTTTTTATTGGGGAACCGTATGTTGCTGTTCCTCAACCTGATTTTTCTAATTCTATTATTTCAATAAAAACTAATTGGCCTAATTTACAGGCAATGGTTGAAGGTTTCTGGAAACGTTGGCATGCTCGAAGGACCAAAAATGTTTGTGAATTATGTATTTAAAAAAAGAAAAAAAAAATATTAATATTTTTTGTTACCCAATTCCAGATTTGTGTGTGTGTATGTATAGTGTTGTTAATTTATGTTGCTTTTTTGTGTTTTTAATTTACTTCGTAAAATAAAAGACAGAATTTTGTGAAAACTTATAAAACATTTAATGAATTTATTTGTATGAATTGTATGTTTGTGTGATTTGTGTGATATGTTGAATTATTGTGCAAAATGTGGTTTGCGTACAAAATTTAAGGCAAAGCCAACCGATCTCGTTGGCGAATGAGGTACGAATGAATTATTGTCTTTAAGCTTAATCTAAGATTACAGTAAGATTTTTTTTATATATGATATAAAAGAGAGGTTAACATTTTGATTTTAATTCTCTTTGAGTGATTTATTTTTAAGTTGAGTTGCGTATTGTTTGGCATTCTTAAACAGTGCCTCTGAGGCTCAGAACACGTGTGCGATCGATGTTTGTCACAACTCAGGTCCGGTGTACACTTGCGTCATTTTGACGCAGCGAGCGGTGACGCTTTGCGTCTTATATTACTCATACATGACACGGCGGTACCTGGCGAGTGTGTGCACCACTCTATTTATTTGTGAGTATTGTAAGAGGCCGCGTCAAAATGACGCAAGTGTTTACGTGGCCTGAATTGTACCAAACATCGATCACAAACGTATTCTGAGCACTAGGCGAACATTAGATGTATTTATGTGTGTTCTGTATGTATGTCGAGTATGTAGGGACTCCTAAACCGCCCAACGGATTTTAAAGAAACTTACAGGGTAAATGTAGTTTTGTCCAGTGATCGTTCCTGTGAATGTTTGTTCCCGCTAGCGCTATTTTCGCATTTCACATTAAAATATGTTTTTTCTAGGGCGTAGTAATGCGCGCCGGGTAGCGCTAGTTAAATATAAAACTGGTACCGATCGGTACTAGGTTGTTGGTACAATAGTATTTTTGGTACTATATTTTTCAATTTTACATACAACAACATCTAGAATATTTTATTTTTCTATTTATAGCTAATTATTTAAAAACTTTCTTAACCTTCTAATAGTCAACTGTATATTAATGAACTCATACCAACTCATTAATTAAATACCTACCAACATTTTTTAAAATATAAAGATATCTTTCAAACAACTAATCACAATCGATCGATTTTCATTTTTGTTCTAGGTCGAAAAATAAAGGTACCTGCCATACAATCTTTAACAAAAAGTTTGATTTTCTAGAAAATGGCTCCAACGATTTTGATAAAACTTTCAGGGTGCTATTTTTACTTGCGACTATAGTACTACTATAATACAAGTTATACATTCGTGCAGATTAAATTTTTTGAGATAACAATCAAACATAACATTACGGTGATAGAGAAAAAATTTTAAGTTATTGGCAAATTCGGTCCGTCTGTCTGCCTGTCTGTACGGATGTATTTTGGACTGCAGCCTAAACGGTTGGGCCAATCGTCTTCAAAAATTTTGAACTTAAGGATATTTTGACACAGAATAATTTTTTCAATTTTTTTTTAGCTCTAAAATCAACGGTACTTACCTGTCATGCTGTCATATAACCGTTATGTAAAAGCTTAATTTTCTCGAAAACGGCTCCAAGAATTTTTATAAAAAAAAAAATCAGTGTAAAACTGTGGGTATTCATTATATTGTGGTGAAAAAAAATTTAATAAGTTTTCTCCGACTTTCTCGAAAACTTGTGATCCGATTGCAATTAAAATTGATATTCAAGAAGATGTAGATAGCCTAAGTAGTTTTGCATTAATTTTTTTTTCGAAAACTTATTTTGTATTTTTAATAATTTTTTAAAAATTCTGTTTTTTTTTTGTTTTTGAAAAATCAATGTATTGAAAACGGGTAAGTGATTTTTTTTTAAATTTATTTTTAAATGTACGTTATTTTTGTGTTTAAGTTTGTATTCTTGAATTATTTTTTTTAATTTAAAAAAAAAGTTGTTAAAAAACCTTTTTATTTAAAACGGCTCCTACGATTTTGAAAAAAAAAACTTTTTTACATTTCCTAAAGAAATAAAATGGCGTTTGAATTATTTCACCCAATACAATTTAACGTACATTATTCGAACAATCAAAAGTCACAAAAACCGAATAAATGCTTTGATATTCACTTAAATTTTCTTTAATTTTATTCTCCAATGTAACCCCACATATGAGCAAGTACGTGCGATCCAGTCGTGCAATTTATTTTTTTAAATCTTCATACACAAAATGCGAAGCTAAGAAATTTGGATATTTATTTTATTCTTTTTTACAGAATAAAGCCTTTAAAGGAAATTTGTAAGAACTTGCAGTATTTTCTCTCGTTGCGTTATTGCAACTAAATATACCGAACACATTTTTTGTATTTTATGTAGATATACTCTATACTATATATTATTTTTTAAATTTAAGAATTTAATTCTATTAATTTTATAATACCATATTTTACTTATACACTAGCAATACTACATTTTTAGTGCTTGCATCAGGGGCAATAAAATAGAAATTTATTTGTCAAATAAGAAAACCTAATTACATATGATCTCAAATTGTTTTATTTTCATTAAAGATTAAAACAATATCTTTTAGTTATTTATGAAAAAAATGCCTTTCCACTAGTTCCTATTTCGCAAACATAACTATAGGACCTAAGCATAGTATGTTCCACTCATTTCCTTAATGAATAATAAGTATAAATTAAAGTTGATGTCCCACTAAAACTCTCTGTTGACAAACTTTATAATGAAGCTAAAGTTTTTGCTAAAAATGTCATCTCATTTGCTTTCAGTGTCAGGTTTCATTTTGTTTATAACGTCGCATAACTTATTTAGCACTATTCAGATAAACAAAAGATAGTTCATCACCATTTCTATTTCGCTTTAAGAACAAAAAAAAAAGCAAAAACTGTTTGATGCCATTCATGTCCCCTCTATATAATTCTTTAATCCTGCATTTCGAAACTTTGACAAAAACAACATCACAAAATGTACACAAGAGCAGCGCATCCAGAAAGTGTCAAGAGCCCAACATCACCCATAAAGTATCGATATAATGCCATCGTTTCTACAAGATAGCTACAGATTTAGTAGAACGAATGGGTTGTGTATTCGAAGAGTACAAGTACCAAGGAAAATCGACACATGACTTCATTTTTGTGGGTCAATTATGTCACACTTTAGTTGAACCTTTAGAATCGACCCATATACACTTCACAGTCTCTTTTTGCCTCAAGTTGTTCTTCAGAGCAAAAACTAGTGCAAAACTTTACTCACCCACTCGGTACTCGGTACTCGTTCTTGTATTTGTACAGCTATGTATGATTGTGACACTTCAAAATTAGGTTGCCGGTACAGCGTCACGGCATGGGGCATGCAAGCTGGTGTCGTGGGACTGACGACGAAATGGGGGCGGCAGCAGTTGTTAACAATTGTTGGAAAAGGCAAATCCCATATAAGCTGCTTAAAGGTGACGAACAATCTATAACTAAGTTCTAGGGGATGCAATGAAAGGGAGGTGGTGGTGGGCATTTCATGTACATACTTTGATGGTGTGCGAATGTTTTGCACTGACATTCACCTTCGTGGGACACTAAGTGGGCTTTAAAAAGATGCCACTTCTTGGATACCGGATTTTTTTTATGGTGCGAGTTGGGGATTATAGGAGAATTTGTTTGCTCCTTTTTAGAAAATATTTAAAAAACTTTTGAAAGTAGGACATTTGTGTGATTTTTGTAGCTATTATTATGTGAGTTAAAAAACACCCCATTTTTGTTTATATGGAGTAAAATTGTAAAAAAAAGTATTTTTGATTTTTTTTTTCTTAGAAGCCGTTAACATTATATTTTCGAATATGTAAATGATTTCAGCTGACTATTTAAAGCATACAGACCTTTTTTTTTGTTATGTTCTAACTAAAAGACAATGAAGAAAGAGCATCCATCAACTTATTTTAACATCGCCTACAATGGCGAACCTTTAATGTTACTCTAAGTAAGTGACTCCATTTTGATATGACATATTATTATCATTGTTTAGTTATGTGTGTAAGGTCCATAGAATATCTATCAGAACTACAAAAATGATATAAATGGCAAAATCCCTCTAATAACATTAAAGAAGGTGCATTAGTTCTTCTTAAAGAGGTTAATGTTCTCTCAATGAATTGCAGAAGGGGCAAGGTAGTAAATATATGTCTTGGAAAAGAGGATCTTTGTCGAATAGTAGATGTAAGGATAAGCAATGGAGTTTAAAAAGATCGATTCACAATGTTTGTCCTTTTCCTAAATGACGAAGAAATCAATGCCGAAAATTGCTTTAATTATTACAATAATGTGAAATCATAATACTAAGTTTTTAAATGTAGTTCCTAGTTATAAGAATACAGAAAATTGTTAAAGAAAAAAGAACAAAAACTGTCTCTTAACTATTTTAAGCTTATTATTAGTTTTCCTTAAGCTCTTAGTTTTTAAATTTAGAGGAGAAGGTTAAAAAGACAAGACAAAGTGAAGCATATTACTTGCAGTTACTTAAGAAAATGTCATCGCTACAATTTATCACCTCAAACATAATCCAGAGGCAACATGGCCATTTACAAGATCAATTCTTAAAGGTACCGGAAAATTGTTATGGAAAAGATAAATCGAAGTGAAGGCTTACAACAGTTTAATTTCGAGGTTCTATATTCTATATGAAATTAAACAAGCAATGTTGAAGACACAAAGCAACACATCATATCTTCTGATCAACTTCAAGAGCATCTGGACATGATTAAACTTCAACTTGCGCTGAGATTGAGAGTACCTTTTATGGCTAAAACACAATCACGCTTTAGCTTCGGTTTCGCCTAAGTTCAAACATAGGAAATCAATGCTTCTTAGCACAATGACGCTTTGGCTTTGACGTTACGTTTGGTTCGTATAGATAATGTAAGGTGACTCGAATGTAAGGTGACTCGAACTTTGACAGAAAACAACAACAACAAAAACTGAAAAATATTTGCAACAAATTCTTTGTTTCGAGTTCTTAGTGCTTTTTTTTAGTTAATAAACAAAATGAATTTTGAAGAAAAATTGATAAGTTTAGTTCGGGAAATTAATTTCTAAAGAGCCTTCGCAATCGATTTGTAGGAGAAAGAAGAGCCTTGGAACAACTTTCTGGAATTGGAGCTATCTTGATAGAAAGATGGGAGTTTTTCGACCAATTAGAATTTTTAGTAACTTCTTTGACACCAAGAAAGTTTAATCAATACATATATACCATTTGTTTTTGTTTAACATGCAAATAAGATAGACGTGTTTTCCCTGTAATCCGATTCCTATTTTCTTGTGTAAGACCCCCAGTTTGAGTGCATTCCAACTAGCACATTACTCTACCATTCGTTGGAACATCTATCTCTGCTTTATTCATCTTGTGTTACCATTTTAATACGAATAATTTGTTGATTTTATTTTTAACTGCGCAAATAAAAGAAATTAAGGTGTCTACAAGAGGAACTCGCTCACAACAACAAGTTAGTGTTATATCTCCGGGAGATGTAAGCAATTTGACTGGTATTGCTGACAAGCTGTGGAGCCGTTTGGATGACAAATTAGACAAATGGTTGGATACATTTAATAAAACGCTGAATGACAAAAATCGTTTAAATGCCCAGATAAGCGATAATAAACTATTTTTTGAACAACAATTGGAGAAAACCAAAGTTGATGTAATTCGGCTTGAGCGCATCGTTGATCAGTTTGAGAGAGAGAGAAAATATGTTCCGATGCTGTTATTGTTGGTGTACCAGAATCTCCTGGAGAAGATTTGGAAATCATTTACCAAAATATCTGTTGTATATTCAGCCCGCTCATTCTCCCACTGAGACTTATGCCAGCTTAATACTAAAATTTGTGCAGAAGCGTGAGAAGCAATAGTTTATGCATGCCGTGGCGAGGTCCCCTCAGGCTCAGTACAATCAACATCAATTCGCCGAAAAGCTTTTATATCAATGACTGTCTCACAAAAAATAATAACCAATTGCAGTGCTATGCACTGAGATTAAAAAAAGTCTTTTCTCAAATCTGTGCATTCATTCAACGGACAAATCTACATCAGCACACCCATCATTAAAAATCCATTCATCATCTATACGCTTGACGATCTGAGGAATGCCTTCGGGCCTGACGCGAACAATGATCTACAAATTAATGGTAGCCAAGATGATTATTTTATGGCAAGAATTTCTTACTTTTCATTTGTTTACTTTAAATTTTCTTTCTCTGTCGCTACAAGATGTTTCAGTTCGAAATTTTTTTTATTCTATTTGCCTTACTTATTAGTCTTTTGTTGTCATAATGGGCAGTAACAGTGACTCTGGTTTAGTCAGTATAAATGAGAAAAATAAATGTTTAATTAACACGCTCTGTAAAAATAGTAATGGTTTACATGTTTGCCACATTAATGCTCAAAGCCTTGTTAATAATATTGATGAGTTCAGATTGATATTTTAAGACAGTTTAATTGACATTATTTGAGTTTCTGAGACTGGGTTCCACCCAACTTTAAGTAGTAACTTTTTCTCTATAAGATGATTTAAAAAACCTTATCGAGCTGACAGAATTCGAACAACAGGAGGAGGTGTTGCAATATATGTCAAAAAGAATATCCAATCGTATCATGTTAAGTGTTCAGATGGTACCGAAACTTGGGATTATTATTTCATTGACTTGTTTAATAGTGAAAATAGATGTAGCATCGGTACTATCTACATGCCACCACGCACAGCTAGCTCTTGTATTATTACTCCGATTGTAGAGGAAATGTCTTACCGTGCACCTAAATTGATTAATAGTTAGTGGAGATTTTAATATAAATCTTCTTCTACATTCGTCTGCTTTATTTAAATCGTCCATGAATTCAATAGGACTTTAATTTTTAAATAATTCCGAGCCAACCCATTTTATGCCAAATTGTGTTCCGTCACTCCTAGATGTTTTTCTTGTAAGTGATGTAAGTCTTGTTAAGTGTTATAGCCAGTTATCCCTTCGTGTGTTTTCACATCATGAGCTTATTTTTGCTTCTTTTGATTTAAACTATGAGCCTACTCCTCCACAATCTTTCCAGTAACGTGACCTTAGAAATATTAATGTTGAATCTGTTTCACGATTGTTTTGTAATGGAAAGGCAACTGACGTTGATAATCAAGTTGATTTTATAACTTCAGCCATTGACTATCTTTTTAATAGGCATGTTCTAATAAAGACTCGACTGATTAAATCTACTAGTTGTCCTTGGATCTCTCACGAAATCTTAAATGCAATTCAAGCTAGAGATATGCCATACCGTCGTTGGAAACGTTTCCGCTGTGCAGATATGTTAAGAAATTTCAATTTTAATAAATTTCAAAATTAATAAGAACTGCTAAACACAATTTTTATAAAAACAAATTTAACTCCAATCGTTCTTCAAAATACCTATGGAAAGAAATTCGTAATATTGGTCTAAGTAAGCGAACGTCTGTTCACGATGAAAATATTGATGTAGAACAGTTGAACATAAAGTTCTCTTCTCCGCCTACTTCTTTCTCTACTTGCATCTCTGCAATAACAACCAATGATAGGGATGATGCCTTTGAATTATATGCAATAGATGAATATGATGTAGGAAAAGCTATATTCTCAATAAAATCTAAATCCACTGGGTTCGATAACCTTAATCCTGACTTCATAAAAAATTCTTATACCTATCATACTTCCTTATATAACCCACATTTTTAATGCTATTATAATGACCTCAGTCTACCCCAACTCCTGGAAAAAATCAAAGGTTATTCCTATTCCAAAGCAAGGTAGCAAAAGTGAATACAGACCAATAGCCATTCTTCCATTTTTATCGAAAACTGCAACCCACTCTGTGATAAACTGACGACTTATTTTAATTTCTCTGACACTACTAAAAATCTTATTTATTCATCTTTGACTAATCGTATACAGTGTCGTTCAACGGTGTCCTCGTTCCTCAATGTTAATGTCGGCGTTCCTCAGGGATCAATCCTTGGTCCTTTACTGTTTTCTATGTTCATTAATGATTTGCCATCAGTGTTAGTCTTATTGTCATTATCATATTTACGCGGATGATGTTCAGCTGTATAGCAGTTTTCCTAACGGAATGATAGAAGATGCTATTAGAAAAACGAATGCTGATTTATGTTCAATTTCTGATTGGTCCACACGTAACGGGCTTAAACTCAACCCGGCAAAAAAACGAAAGCTAATCCAATTTCAAGAATTAAACCTCATTTTCATGATTTTCTTCCTCGTTTCTTAAATTCTAGCCAAATTGAGTATGTTACCTAAGCAAAATATCTTGGCTTAATATTCAACAATTCTTTGACTTGGGATACGAATATCAATTCTGTAATTTCTAAAATCTATGCTTCACTAAGACGGCTATCTATAACGAAAACATTCCTACCCACTGATGTAAAATTGAAATTGGTTAAAGCGCTAGTCATACCATTGCTATCATACGGATGCGAGTTGTTCGCAGATCTTGTTCCCAATCACTTCAAGAATGTATAGTTGCATTCAATTCAATTGCTCGGTTTATTTTTAATCTCCGACGGTACGTTCGTTGTGTATCTTCCAAAGCGTATCAGCTGCTAGGCTGTAGCCTGGAAATATCGTTACTGTTCTTTTCTTTTCAGGCTTATTATTAACAAGACTCGCAGCTTCACGTAGGCAATTCTTCGTTTGTGCTGCCAGATTGTGGAATAATCTTCCCAATCATTTGCGGTCTGGAATCGAACACAGAAAGTTTCAAAAACTATGCTTTGAACATTTCTGCAATTCGGGCTGAACTACGTAAAATATTTTTAAGTACATTTTTGTTTTTTTTTATTATATTTTAATATACATATATTGGTTGCGACATTGTTGTTATTTCACTTCTTTTTTTCCTCTTTTTTAATATTTATGAAAAAGATTTGTAATAGTAATTAAATGTTTTGATATATTTTAACTTGCTTTTTTTACATTCTTGCATATCCTTGTTTTAATTTTTTATATACATATATCCTGTACTAGGTATAAGTTATCTTAATGTACGGTTGTCATTTGAACAATAAATATCAAATATCAAAATATCAAATATACAAAAGTTTTTTTTTTGAAACAAAAAGTAATCTTACATAAATAACTTATACATTTCAGTCAAACCGGGAATTTTTCAACAGAAAATTCCCCACCCATACCTGAGCTCCATAACGACTTTATAAAAGTTGTTGAGAGTTTCTTAAGAATAAAGGATACCCATCTTATCGTCTTTGAAAAAAATTGTATCCGCTTATAAATGCTTAGTCACAATTTCGAATTTCAAGAAAATTTGAAAAATTCCTACAATTAAAGTAAATCTCCTATATGGGGAATTAATTTTTTAATTTTTTTTTTTTCAAATATTTCTGAATTTAAAATAAAATGATACAGTCTTTTAGAATATTCAATTTGTTATCAGAAAACAAATAATTCATCTCTGTAGGTCCAACAAACAGCACCGGAATTTGTTCATGATATTTGAAATTTCTTAAAAAAAAAAATTAAAACTCATCAACATATTCCTGTGCTTCTTCTATATGGTTGGACACTAAAAGGCTGCATTACTACATTTTGATATTAGACACAATTTAAAAAAATCCTACAGTTTTATTGAAAAAGGGTAAAGAAATGAAATGGAAATAACTTTTGCTCTAGGATATTTTCAAATTAGATTCAAATCTAAAATGTAATAACACAGTGTTTTGGAATACCTAATTTGTGTTTATAAAACACATACCTCATCTCTGTAGGTCTAAACATATAGAAACAGCACGGGAATATGTTCATGATTTTTGAAATTTCTTTTAAAAAATTAAAAAAAAAACTGAAAACTCATTTACAAATTCCTGTGCTGTTTCTATATCGTTGAACCACAGAGATGAATTATAATATACGGAAGGAAGGATCTTGGTTTGCGGGCTTACAAAATCCAACTCGTGCAAGAATTGAAGCCGAACGACCATCAAGCCCGTCGTACGTTCGGTGAATGGGCCCAAAACGAGATGGCCACCGATGCCGATTTTCACAAAATTATGAAAATTGGGACTCGGCTGGAATTTATTCGAGCTAGCCGCGGCGGCCACCTGCCCGAAATCATTTTTAAAACATAATGGCAAACCCTTATCTTTATATAAAAGCTTTTTTAATAACATTAAATTATGTATATGCGTTTATTTCTTTTTGAAAACCACACGTCTAAAATAAACATGAAACTTGGTGGTAGTACACATAAGTTGTTGTTCTTCATTCATCAAAAAGCTTCTACTGTGTACCAGTACAGACAGCAACTTAGTTCCTAGAGTGAGAAGCAAATATACATAAATACATTAATTAATGATAAATAATACTGTCTGTTTTATTGCATATCAATTTTGTTAACATTGTTTGCGTGCGGCTGCCGAGCGTGGATTTTATTTGATGTTCTACCAAAAAGAAAATGCTTACCCAAGTAGCACAGACGGGTTTTGATTTGGTAGATAAATTAAACTTTTACTTATTAATTTTCCATACAAAAAATATTTTTTACTTCTTATTAATTTTTTATTTTTTTTTGAAAGATCAGCGATTCCGCCACGGCTTATGTTAGATTACAAAGTGAACAATATTTTTCTAAAGCCAGAACTTAAATACCTATTTTGTGCAACCCCAAGCATCTTTGTCGACGACTCGTTCCCATAGCTATTCACTCGCTACGTGATGGAATGCAGCTTGCTGTTGGATGTCCCAGACGCATTGTCAGCACATTTATTTTGTGGGAAACTTACTTTGCTTTTCAGCAACATTGTCGTTAACTGATATAACCCCAGTGAAACATTCAAGTTGTTGTCCACGTTTTTCAGGAACATATTCTGATACAATTTTGCAACCCCAATAGCCGCATTTATCCTCTTTATTTGCAACAAATTTGTAGTAATTATGTTTTATACTGGTTAAATTTTATCCTTTATCGGTTTTATTTAGGTTGTTTGAACTATATAATGAAACTATAGTTGACCAGAAACTATAGTTGAACCCGATGATGAGCCTTACTAATGTTGTAGAAATGTTTATTCAAGGATTTTTCTTCGCATATAATATGACTAAAACGAGAAACAAAAGTTTCTAATAAATTATAATAGCTTAAAAAATGTTTCTGTTAAGTTTCTTTTACTGTCATTTTATTTATTTTTATTCTAATATGTTATAATTATAATAAAAATCATGTTTCTGAAAAAAATTTCAAAGTTTCTGAAAAGTTATTATTATTATTATTCACATTCTTTTAAAATATTTATATAAGAGAAAAAATTCAAAGTATTAAATAAAAATCTCATTTTAAATCACAACATTAGACGTATTATGTTGTGATTTAAAATGAGATTTTTAGTTATAAATGAAGGGAAAACCTTAAACGAACGCTTGTTCAGGCTGATGTTGACAAAATGTTTGCAAACTTGATGCGGTTTAAAAAAATTTACAATTTTCGTAAAGTTCTTCGAACAAAGCCTTCTAAAAAACCCTCTTCTCGCAGTCGTCCAAAAAGTTAAGGGTGGGTCTCCCGCAGAAGTAAACTCAAAACTCATAAAACTCATGTAGAAAAGTTTGCATGTATTTGTGAACAAATATCCCTTTCTAAGAGATTTGTTGTGTACAAAAAGAAAAAAAATCCTGGCTGTCCTTGTCGTGATCTCTTTCATGAGGATTAATTTTTGTGATTTCCATGGGGTGTGACAAAAAGCTTGAGCGTTTAGCCTGAGCTCCGACAATACAAAAAAATATGAAAAGGGGTCTAGGACAGTTTTTAAAAAAAAATTTGCTTCAAACAAAAAAAAATTAAATTAACTCTAGGTAACACAATTCCATATTAAACATTTTTTGTAAGTCCAGGAATTCGTTCTTTTATTTTCTTTTTAAATAAAGTTGTTTTTGAAAAAAATTATTTTCTAACTAAGAAAAATGAAGATACCTACATATATTCAGGTAAGCTATAATTTATGTAAAAAATTTTTTTGGCAACAGCAATATTTTTACTTGCGGCTAAAATAGGCACCTACCATAATGCAAGTTATGCATTCGTGCGGATTATAAAATTGAAATACCAATCATACATGACATTGCGATGATAGAGAAACATATTCTCCCTCTCTGTCTGTCTGTTCATATGTATTTCGGACTACAGCCTAATCGGTTGGGCCAATTTTCTTTAAATTTAGTAGGTACCTATGTACGTACGGTTATTTTGAAATTTTTCTACAAAGGACTTTAAAAATGTAAATAAAAATCTTATTTTTCTCGCAAATGGCTCTAAGAATTTGAAGAGAGTACGATAACTTTGGCGCCGCAATTTTTTTTAAATCTTTAAATATCTATAAAAACTTGAATAAAATTATTTGAAACTCAAAATTTAAAAAAAATCAAAATAAATTGTTTATAGGTATTGACTTTTACTCAAAATTGACTTTCACTCTAAATATTTGTTACTATTATTAATTATCAATTGAAAACTGAAAATTAGATGATATTACATATGTATTCTAGTTTTCGAGAAAACTGAAGTTTTCTAAGCCCACTTTGTTATAATTTTGTTGGTTTTTATGTGGTCTCTTTTTTTACACATTTCGGGTAGATTACGACAAATTTGGCGCTGCAAAATAGTAACAGATTCCTATGAAGAGATTAAAAACAAGAATTTTTTGCTGAGAGGAGGGTCAATCGACCCCTTTTTAGGAAAGCGAAGCCATTTTCTAAAGAAGCACTTACTTATATTGGAAGACCTCGTAAAAATCAACAAAATTATAAAAAGTGGGTTTGGTATCAATTTTCTCGAAAACTAATTTTCAGTGTTCAATTAAGAATTAGTAGAATTAATAAATTAGGAGATTTAGTGCACATCTTCTCAATTTAAAAAAAAAAATCAATATGGACTATTTTTTACCTGCGATTATAGGTACTATAATGCAAGTTATGGATTTGTGCAAAAAAAAATGTTTCTAACAATGAAACATGACATTACGATGATAGAGAAGTTGATAAAAGTGGGTTCGGAAGTTCCGTCCGTCTGTCTGTCTGTTCGAACCTCTACAGCCTAAGCGGATGGCCGATTTTCTTCAAACTTAATATTTAGTACTTATATGGTAGTATCTGGGGGTTGTTTTTCATTTTCGCTCTAGATCGAAAAATAACGGTACCTGCAATACAATTTTTAACAAAAAGTTGGATTTTCTCGAAAACGGCTCTAAGATTTTGATAAAACTTTCAGAGTGCTATTTTTTTACAACAATACATCTTTCAGTTAGAATAAATTTTTCGAAATTTGTTCTATAACGGTACCTTTCATAGAACAGGTTTTTTTCAAATGCGTTTACATTGCATTTCAAAATTTTCAAAAACTTTTGTTTTCGATTTTTTTTAATTTTCTAAAAAAAAATACACTTGCTCATATGTGTATACGACTGGATCACACCAGTCGTGCAATTTATTTAAATCTAAAATTCAGAGTTTAAAATAAGTTTTTTAAATTTTTTTTTATCTATATATATAAATGGATGTATGTTTGTATGTATGTCCAGTATGGACTTCTAACAGGTCTTCAGTTCGATACTGATGGTACAAAATGTTTGTATTTTAGTCCTTCTACAATAATCCGTTATTATTTTGGGGCGTCAAAGTAATCATACTCTTGCCAAGAATTTTTTAAAAAAAGAAATCAGTTTAATTTTGAAGGTGCCAATAAATATTTTTTGTAAAGCTAGAAATCTCTACTTTTATTTTTTTTTTAACAAAGCTGTTGTATGAAACAATTTTTGAAAATTTTATTTACATATGTTATTTTTTTTTCAAAATAAAGTGCTCTGCTCAAAAGCAGAAAATTGGTTGCTCAATTGAGACATTTTAAAATAAAGAAAACTACTTTTTTCTAAAAAAAGTACTTTTTTAAATTCTTACTTACTATACTTCTATTTGAAATCTATTCTAAGTGTGCCGTCAAGACTATGGGTTCTACCCGCAATTTTTTTTACTGAAATACAAAATACACGATTGAAATAATACCCAGGTATAAATAAAAGGCATGCATTTTTTGTTAAATAACCATTTCCAATTTGAGAGTCAATCGTCAACGATCACAATTTCAAACTACTTACTTTCGAAAAGAATAAACGCACTTCTGCTACGATTTAGCCTAAAAACTTTATGCTAAAAGATACATCAGATTGAAAACTGACTCCCCCTCTAAAACAATTTTTTCCTTGCCACAAACCAACCTACACGCTCTTGCTTTTTATCACATCTCCTATGAATCACCCCGTATATTGCAATCATCACGCCAATTCTGACCACCATACATAACCTTTATTTGCTCCTGTTTAATTTGCCTACTACAAAAAACAGGATTTTGTTATAGGAAATGCAACAAAATAACTGGACAAGCATTGTATGCTTGCCGTCTTGCCAACTGACAACGAGTAACGCGATGACACGGCCGATGCTACAATAGGCGTTTTTTCTGCGTCAAATCGTCAACGATCACAATTTCAAACTACTTACTTTCGAAAAGAATAAACGCACTTCTGCTACGATTTAGCCTTAAGACTTTATGCTAAAAGATACATCAGATTGAAAATTGACTCCCCCTCTAAAACAATTTTTTCCTTGTCATAAACCAACCTACACGCTCTTGCTTTTTATCACATCTCCTATGAATCACCCCGTATATTGCAATCATCACGCCAATTCTGACCACCATACATAACCTTTATTTGCTCCTGTTTAATTTGCCTACCACAAAAAACAGGATTTTGTTGTAGGAAATGCAACAAAATAACTGGACAAGCATTGTATGCTTGCCGTCTTGCCAACTGACAACGAGTAACGCGATGACACGACCGATGCTACAATAGGCGTTTTTCTTTTTTCGTTCAGAGCAGAGTCTGAGTTGTGAAAAAAGGAGTTGTGTTTCTTTTTTCACTCAGAGCGTGCAGATCTATAAAATTCTGTTTATTTTTTCGTTCGGAGAATGATCAGAGTGTGCTCTGAGAAGGCTATATATATGCGCTCAGAATAAATTGACTGAGCATTCTGAGAAAATACTGAACGAAATTAACGTCACTTTAGAGTTATAGGCTATTTCACTTTATCCCATGCACATTGCCTACACCACTCTTCGAAAAATAGATGCCAAAACGAAAGAGACGATAGTATTATATGCACAATATTGCCGCCTGTGAACAAGCCATATGAAAAGTGTCGATTTGTGACAGCCAAGAACTAGAACTTATTTCAAAATTATATCTGATCGCTCAGATCACGCTCGGTTCAGAGAATTATCAGAGTATGCTCAGAATGTTCAGACTCTGTTCCGATCCCTTTTCTGAGTTAATAAAGAAAAACGCCTTATAAGTATACGATATTGAACCCAAAACCTACCATGCCACAAACCATGATTGCCATTTTCACTTGATAACATTTTTTTTCTGGTCGCTTAAAGAAATATACAGACATAAATTATAAGATATGTATGTGCTCATTAATTACCTTCTTTATGTTTTATTATATTTCATATTGTTCATTCTATAAAAGAAAAGATAAAATAAGTCCTTATATTAGTGTGTTCTATTATTTTTTTCAGATTTAGAGTATATCTTTTCAATTGGCAAAAATGGCTACAACAAGTGCAACTAAAAATCTACCCGTTCAAAAGTAAAATAAATTGCACGACTGGATCGCACGTACTTGCTCATTTATGTGCGGTCACATCGTCGAATAAATTTAAAAAAATGCACGACTGGGTCGCACGAACTTATTCTTATGTTAGATAATAATAGTGGCTGCACATGTTTTATATCGGTATCGGTGGCCATCTCGTTTTGGGACCTTGACGCGCTTGATGGTCGTTCGGCTAAAATTCTTGCACGAGTTGTATTTTGTAAGCCTGCAAACCAAGATCCTTCAGCAAAATCTTCCAAAAAGGGGATGGGCACATCTCCAATTGTGCGATTGTACGCGATGGCGGATGGACTCATTCGGGTCTGCTTCGATACTCTGCTCCACCGAAACGAACCATTATTTTGGTAATACATTTGAAGTAAGTCTATTCATTATGAAATGGCAAACCAAACTGGGCGTAAATCAAGTGACAGCTGTAAAAAAGACCAACTCCGAAAAAAAAGTATTGCCAGATTGAAAACCACTCTGTTAAAATAAAAAAAAATATTTTTTTTTAGAAAATTCTTTAATTTTTTTAATTAGTTTAGGAGTTTTCTCGGAAAAACTAAGTATACAATAAAATTTGAAAACTAAATGTCTATCGAGGAAAAAAAATATTGAAAATCGTTCGACCAGTTTTTTTAGTCGTTTTTTTGAAAAACTTTTCGAAAAAATATTTTAATTTTTTTTCTAGTATTATAAGGAAATCTGGGAAAATTATTAAAAAAAATCGAAAAAAAAGAACATTTTGAAATGCAATATTAATTGAATTATAAATGACTTCCTGTGTGCAATTTTATTGAAATTAGGATAATATTTTACGATAAAACCCCATTTGAAAAAAACCGGTTATATGAGAGGTACCGTTATAGAACAAATTTCGAAAAATTTATTGTAACTGAAATATGTATTGTTGTAAAAAATAGCACCCTGAAAGTTTTATCAAAATCGTTAAAGTCGTTTTTGAGAAAATCAAACTTTTTGTTAAAAATTGTATGGCAGGTACCGTTATTTTTCGACCTAGAGCAAAAATGAAAAACACCCCCCGAGATACTACCTAATAAATACTAATTACCAAGTTTGAAGCAAATCCGCCATCCCGTTTAGGCTACCCACACATGATTGTAATCGGATCACCAGTTTTCGAAAAAGTCGAAGAAAAAAAACGGTCCTATGGGAGGTACCGTTTTAAGCCCACCATATTATTTTTTTTCACCGAAATATAATGCATACCTACAGTAGTACACTGATTTTTTTATAAATGTTCTTGGAGCAGTTTTCGAGAAAATAAGCTTTTACATAACGGTTATGTGACAGATAACGTTAATTTTTGAGCAAACAAAAAAAATTGAAAAAACTCCTCTGTAGAATGTCAAAATAACCTTAAGTTCAAAATTTGAAGACGATTGGTAAAACCGTTTAGGCTGCAGTCCAAAATACATCCGTACAGACAGACAGACAGGCGGACAGAATTTTGCCAGTAACTCAGATATGTTTCACTATCATCGTAATGTCATGTTTGATTGTTATCTCAAAATTTTTAATCTGCACGAATGCATAACTTGCATTATAGTATATATAATCGCAAGTAAAAATATGTTGTATTTTTATTGGCTGTGCTTCGCTAACAATTGCATTACAAATATTGATATTTTGAAGTTCATTTTTAAGTATTTTACAGGAGATACAAATTAATTCTAATACTCAGACTACCTCAAACATATATTTGCCTTTTATAAAAAAAAATATTTCAAAAATTTCAAAAATATTTTAATCTATTTCCCAGGCATACAACTATATAAACCATATATTTTTCGTCCTCGTGACGCAAAAAAATATTATAAAAAACAATTTTATTTTATTTCAGGTGATAGCACATATATATTGGCTTCGTAAAAAAGTTTATTATTTTTGTTACCTTTTGTACTTTAGAAGTTGTATCTAATAGAACATTCATATTTTTTAATGAATTTCCTGTATTTTTAATAGTTTTTGAATTTTTTTTGTGAACAAATAATAAAACAATCAAAAAACAAACATCCAACTTAATTCAATAAATATATTGTCTCTAGAAATACAATATAAAAAAATAAAAAAATATATACTAAACGCATTTCCCATTGGTTGAAGCAAACGTCTTTCTAAATTTTACAAATTTTCCGATTGTTTGGCGATTTTGAGGCACAAAGTGTTTCTAAGTTTTATTTTAAGTTAAACCAATATTTGGCTTAACATACTGCAAATAGATAACCATTAGTTTCATTAAAATCTTCCAATAATTGCGAACGCTACACTGTTTGGGGCACAACTCCACCACATTTTTCGAGACAAATTTTACTCTTGGAGGTTTTGTCAATTCCCCGCAAGAGGCAGTACCCCAGAAAAAAAAGTGGCTATGAGCGGGATTTGAACCCAGGCTCTTTCGCTTAGCAATCCGACACACTAACCACTAGGCCACGGCCACGGGGTTTTACTCAAAAAACACATATTTTCATTTTGGTAACAATTTAATTCAAATGTTGGCAAATGAACTTGCCTGTATATAGTTGCTTTCTGCGCTAGTAAAAATGAAATCAGTGATGAATCACTTTGGTCAAAGTTTTAATTGGATCTTTAACTTGAAAAGAAACTTTTATCTTTGAAGTCTTCATGTTTAACATGCCTAAACTTTGACGCTCCGAAATTCGTCGGGCTACTTGGCTTAAAGGAGTTCTTCCTATTTTTCATCGCACTGATCGTCTCTCATACAAATAACAAGTACTACACGGTAAAAAGCAAGAAATGTTGAATAATTTTTGGATCGTCGAAAAATTTTCGAACAACGAGAATGCTGAGATATAATAAAAAAAGTCCTATTATTCAGTTCCTTTCCAATGCGCCAAATCACTCAAACCTCGAGTTGCTCTATCAAATTCTTTCGGCAACTTGCATTATTCAATAAAGGAAGAAACTTCATTTGATAGGTGAATGCTCCAGCGGGCTTTGTGATTATTTAAATTTCCAGTTTTCCATCCAATTAAAAAACGTTTTGTGATACCTGTTGGGCAAACAATAGTCAATATAATAGATTATTTATATTCAGGATTAAAAAGACTTCTTCATTACCTAAATCTAGTAAATGTAGGCTATCTGCAATAGGAAAATCTCCGATCAAGTCAATAGGCAGGTCTCTTAAAACAGTATTCACTTTGCAATGATCGTTTTAAACTCCGGAATGAAATTTTTCATCTGTTCGCAAAACAGCTTTTATATCTGTATATATCATTGTTTTGGCATTGTGGGAGTTTTTCCCTTTTGTTTCGCACTTCAAGCATCCGAAATAACCATTGCTACCTATCACACCTGGATTGACAACAAAATATAGTACGAAGAAAATTTAATAATTTAATTTCAATTATATTTACCTTTTAAGTAATGACGGGCTGGTGTGTCACATATAAAGCACCGGATTTTTACTAAAATTTTTTTTCCGTTTGTCTAGCCCATTTTTGTCTTTAATTGAGAGGAATTCATCCACAAAAGGTTTCATGAACCAATTAACGTCCTTGGGTTCGCCTAGAACGCCTATGAAGAAAATGTTATATATTTATTGTATAAACTTGTTTATTAAATTTCATTTTGCATAAACATCTTAGGTGGAATAATGTTACAAAAACGTTTTTAGTATTTAATTATCCCTAATTAATTATGAATTGTATATCAGTTACAGAAAAGTTATAGCAGATTGCTGCAAAAAAGTTATTTTAAGTCCAAAAGTAACAAAACAGAAATTCAATAAAAGTAACTGAAACTTTTTATCAACCTTCAACTTTTTGACTTATATATAATTTGGTTTTTTTTTGAAACATGTTAAAACTTTTATGAAACTGGTTCTTAGCATTTCAGTTGACAAAGTTGTAATTTTTTTTCAATGAACAAATGAAAAACTGAGAAACAACTCATGGTGTTGCAGATAACTCTAATAAAACAGAAGTACAACCTAATTCTTGTTATAAATCGAATTCTGTGCTACTCGGGTAATTATTTGTACCATTTTTAGAAAAATGTTTTTACTTACCGTCACATTAAGTTTAGATTTTATTGTAAAACAAATACTCACTGAATTTTCCCTCATAGCAAAGGCATTTTGAGTGGCGTTGTCAGAGCAAAGGGTATTACTTCATTTCGCCAAAGCCCATAGTCGATTAAGTCATTTTCCATAATATGGTCAACGGTCAAAATATTACGTTGTCGTTGAGTTTTACAAAATTGTGCAGTACAACAGTTGCTTTAACAATTTTTTCAGCATTTCTAGGAACCATGTTTAAATTACTATTTAATAATTGCCATTTGGTCACCAAAATTCCAAAGGTGTTCTCGATAGAAGGTGAAGCCCTAGAAAGTCGTTTGTTAAAATTGTATTTTCACCGTCAAGAAACTTTCCGGGATAAGGGCGCATTAAAAATGGCTTAAAAGGGAATGCAGCTTCTCCCACTAAATGAAATCCGATTTTTAGTTTACTAGGTGATGGAAAATTCAGATCACCAGATTTAATTTTTTTTACCAAATGTTGACTCTGCAAGTATTCCACCATCGCTTTGGCTTCCATAGGCACATATTTCAATGACAGTGATCGTATAGTTCGCGTCACAAGCTGCGAGTAGAACTATAGAGTGATGTCCCTTGTATTTGAAATATTCTGAACCCCCGCCTGGTGGACATGAAAAATTTATAGGCTTGCCATCAAAGGCAGCAACACAATTTGGAAGATCCTATTTTTTTTCAAAATCTTGTGCGCAATGCTTCCAATCTGTATCTGTTGGTGGGGAGAGGTAAAACGGCATTAGGTTGTCTCAAAGAACGTCGCAAGTTTCATAAATGATGCTCGCTACTGTAGTGTACCCCATTCTAAATATCCAAGCTTTGTCACTCCTTGTGACAAATATCTAAAGGAAATGTATTTTGAAAGAAAAGAGGAATCTTTATTATGTATATATGTATATCTACATAGTCTTTACTTGCAATAAAATCGAAAACAGTCGTGCACTTGTTTCGATAGGTCATCTCTATGACTTTTTTTTCTAGATGAGGTTCAATTAAATCTCGCAGCATATCAAATGAATGGGGAGACATTCGCGTGTCTCTTTTCTGCTCAAAGTTGAGAGCAACGAAGCCCTCCTGGTCTCGGTGAAGACTCAGCTCTGGGACCCACCACCGCTTATTATAACTATCATCCTCCTGGTTCAAGAGCTCCATGTAACAGCAATACGCTGCGTATGCAACTTTTGCAATAAATGCAACAGTTTCAATTTTCTTGTTTTTTTTTTGAGCCAACTATTCTTTTTTGACAAAGAAAAAATCCTGCAAATGTGGACCCTGCCTCCACAACGTATATTCACCAGAAGACCGTTCGCGCATTGTGATTGCGATATCGCTTTATGCTAAAAACTTATTCTGGTCGAAAATCAAAATTTTCGAAGTCCTATGCATAGTTGGTTGCATGTTTAATTTCAAAAACAACACAGCTCAAAACTCGTCAGTGACGACTGAAGCATTTTTGGCTCCCTATTCGTCCGTGTGTGGCACATCGTGGGAAACCGTCAAATATGTATTCTGAAAACGGGACTATCGTCCGTGAAGCTGCTCATTCTTCTCAGAAATGCATGAACTGTCCTAGCACCATAATTCAATTGTTGTAGAATCCTTAGCTCGTTAACGTATTTTCCGGCACTTCAACTCTCCTTCGAAACCACATTTCTTTGGTTTGTGGAAGGTTAGGTGTAAAATCTATTAAACGACACTTTCCAAGGGTAATCAGAACCGACAATATTACTTTTGCAGATTTTTTTACAATCCTAACCCAAATCGAAGCGATACTTAACTTGCGACCTTATTTGCCAAATTAAAAGAACTTACTCAAATTGAATTGAAATTGAACAAACCGAATTCTTGACATTGTAGTTCAAACACTTTAGGCTTATTTCTTGCCTCTGATCCTGATAAATTTTTTATAATTTTTAAATTTTACAAATATTTAGTGCTTTGTAAAATATGAGAACGGAATTGTTTGTTGTTATCGTTTCCTTAGCTCGCCTTAATCTATACTCCAGAAGATGTCAGGTCTTGAGAAAAAGCCAAATTGCAGCAAATTCGATGCTTTGATTTCAGCAGGTGTTGTAAAACCTTCTGTACTCGAGAGCATACATAAATGATTTTATGGAACAAACCTTTTTATTCATTCTTTCAACGGCAAGAGTATTGAAAGATCCCGATAGGCTAGTTATATCAGAGCACACTTGTGCGTCCCCATAAAATCTTAATTAATATCAGAACACACTTGTGCGTCCCCATAAAAACTATATAAACAAAAATGGGATGAGATCAATTAAAATATGATGCAGTATCAGCACTTCTGGCCCTCAGCTAGAATTGATTTGTATACAATGGAAAATATTCTTTTGACTATTGCATCATCCGCAAGCAAACTAAGATTTGCTGCGTTAGCAAGTAAGTTGTATGAAAAGGGATCGTTCGATCTCAATAGTTTCAGTTTGTATCCCACCGTATAGCTAAAGATTTCCCTCCACCAGTGGTAAGGGACCTGAAGCTTGATTAAATAAAGTGACAGTTTTATTTTCTGTTCTCCGTTGGAGAACAGATAAAAATATATTTTTTTAGTTATTCGGGAGTACTAAAATAAAAATGGCGCAGTTGGTAGGAAACCAATCAGATATATGAATGCAAATCATATAAAGATATGGTAGTCCAGTGATCGAATCTCGTTTTTCGCGAAACTTCATAGCAGCTCCTAACTCTTGAATGTGTGAAAAATTTATATTTGTGAAAACCAACACTAGACAAGCAACAAAATACGTAAAGCAACTCGTAACTCGTGATTGTGGTACTAAGCTTAAAAGTTTGGTGGACAAAATAAATACAAAAAAAATAAATATTTTTAAGCAACTAGTCCTCCGTGATTGGGACAATTTTTTTTTTGTGAAAAAAGCGAAAAATTTAAAATCGATCTTAACGAAAGAATTCAAACGAATATTGAATCTCTTTCGAAAGCATTATTTTAGTAGTTTTAGTCAATGAATATGCCCTATATTACGAAATCCGTAGAGGAAAAGTAATTTGGAAAAAAAATATATAATAATAAAACAAAAGTGAAGTGAAAAACGAAAATCAGTAAATTAAAAGTTTAAAGTATAAAAGAAAAAAGAATTTAAAATATAAAGAAATAATTACCTGAAAGAAGAACATCTTAACGAGGCATATATTATCCATGTCGAAAGCCCCAACGTGTTCTATGTATGAAGAAAATTAAAAAGACGGTGAAAACATTCAGGAAATGACATCAAGGAGAAAACCATAGTAGAAGACATCATGAACATCCAACAAACAGCAACAGCAGCGGAAGTAGCCGCAATAAATGGTAATAGATACTAATATTCCTAATTTAAATATGAATATGTTACAAAATAATGTTAATAATAGTTCATTAAGAGTGTTAAAACTCAACCCATTAAAATATATAGAAAGACTTTTGACTTTTGATGGAAGAACGGAAGATCTTCTAATATTTTTAAATAACGTAGATGACATAATGCCAACCCTATTGACTTATAACGAACAAGCTCATTGTATATACATTTTTTATAGTACTCTCATGGTGGTCATTTTTCGTCTGGCCATCTTCCTGGTTGATTCAGAACTAACTCTAAATAGTGGAGACTAGAACCTTCACCGATATTTTACCAGTATTTAAAAAACTTTTGTTGTCTGTACTTATTCTATATTCACACCAATTGGCAATTTCAGCACGCCTCATTGCAACTTGATTCAGAACTAAAAAATGATGCTCCATGATAGTACTATATGCAGTGTATATACAAAGACAAGGTCAGAAAATGAAATCAAAATTCATATTCCGAGAAAGACAGGGCATAGAAATCCACACACATTTAACGAAATGAATGGGCAGATATTGTAGCAATGTTGCTAGAAAATTTCGATGGCTTTAAAAAAAAGTTACCAATTATATCAAGATTTAAGAAGTTCCCAATTTCGTGGTGATGTCTTGAAATTTTATAATTACATTCAAAAAAACACTTTCATTTCTTAATCAAAAATGTCTTCAAGGAGGAAATCACTAAGATATTCCTAGAGACAATGGAACAACGTTAAAAAATTTAAAAGAAAAATTACCAGCTCACATGAGAACGATTATATATTCTTTAAAACCTTCAAGCATGGAGTCAGCACTTCATGAACTTTCACAGGCACAATTTGTTAACAATAGCTTTGATTTTAAAACTAATGAAACAGCAAATAAACATAACAATTTTAAACAAAATCGGTATGAAAATAAGGATAATAATAATAAGAGAAGTAATTGGCAACCTAAACCATTCCATACTCAAAATAATTTCTCAAACCAGAGACAGTACAATCAAAATTACCGGAGACAAAAATAGAAAATACCTTACATTTCTTGATAAATTTTCAAAATATGTGGAACAGATAAAAAATAAAACATACGTAGACGTTATGAACGCTATCACGCTATGACAAAAATATTTTCATATATGACTAAACCTAAGCTTATTACTTTAGATGAAAATGCCTTTATGGCAGAAACCTTAAAAACTTTTTATCAAATAATAACATAGATGTACATTACTGTACAGTAAGCAGACATACCGGTAATTCAGTCATTGGAAGATTTCATAGTACCCTAAACGAACAACTTAGAATTCTATCTCAGGTAGAAAAAACAGATGATCCATTTCCATTAATAGATCAAGTTATTAACAATCTCTCAATTTATAATAATACCATACTTTTGACAACTAAGGAAAGACCTAAAAACATCCATTTAAATAAGGTAAATAATGAAGTAATATATAAAAAATATAGAAGAAAAAAAGAAAAGGTACTACAGAAATTAAACGAAAAAAGAAAAGATGTTGACATAAACGAACATTTTATAAAAACAACAACACAAGAACGTATTAAGAATAAAACTATACCTCGATATAAAAAGGCAGAAGTAATAAATAAAACTAATAAGAAATAAACAATTAAAGAACTAAACGCATACTCCATAAAGATAAATTTAGGAAAAATAAAAAGTTTCAAGAAAATATATTATTCCATTCTAGATCATCTAGCGAGAGCATATCGAATAATGCAACTTACGGAGAAAATTTTGAAAATAATGGCCCTATTGATGATACTGACAATTCTTAGCACAGCACATGCAGAATTAGAAATTATTGACCTAAATAAAGGAAACGGTTTTGCAACAATCCAATTAAAAGAATCCTCAATAATTAAAAGATATAATACGATCCTTCACATTATTAATTTAACAGAATACGAAAGAAACATTAAAAATAGTAGTTTAGAAAGAAAAATGCTAAAAATACGGAACTAATTTCAAATTCTTTTACGACATCCTACAGTTAATAGACAAAAACATGGACTTTTCAATATAGTAGGTACAGGATTACAATTTTTATTTCGTACAATAGACGATAGAGATAGACAAGATATAGAAGAACATCTAAAAATAATAGAAACAAACGATCATAATGAAGTTCTGAACCTAAATAAACAGATTATAATCAATGACAAGTTTAACAAACAAATTAAAATTCTTACCGATACTTTTAACAATGAAACTAAAGAAATAATAAAGAAACTAGATAATTTCAGAAGAACTTATGATTATGAAAAAGATTTACCTAAATTTTTTTTTTCAATTTCAATTCAATTTATTAATAAAAATAAAGTAACATTTATAACATATAATCTTTAATTCAAATAAAAATTTAAGCATGGCATATAAGCCGTCTGCCGTATATGATATCGATTAAAATTTATTTTTTAAGAGATTGAATAAAGTTAAACAGTTTATACAATTAAAATATGATGGTACAAATAAATACTAACAAAAATAAATTTACAGAAATAGATTAATAGAAATAAGTACCTTTATAAAACACAATTTTTATATTTATATTTAAGCAAAAACAATGATTATTTTATTTAGGAGTTTCGAATTATTTAATATTTACACAAGATATTACGGATTACATTAAAAAGTCAAAGAACTGCAATAAGACGAGAAAAAAAAAGAAAACGTAAATGAAAAGTTAGAGATGGCATACTTGGGCTTCTATTTTAGCTAAAAAAATGGTCTTTTTATATAAAATAACTAAGAATAGTCAAGTCAAAAGAATTTCAAATATGAATTCCTGTAATTGTTTGCATGTGAAACAAATCGCACAAGTAGTTTTCAACCTCTCTCACCATTTTAAATACTGATAAGCTCATCGAAAGACAAGAAGCTTTTGCTAAAATAAAGCCTGCGTATTTCTTGAAGAATAGGACATATTGCAATGAAGTGGCGTACGTGTTCAATTTGATTAAGGTTGCATAGAGAACATTTAGCGTCTAAATCTGTTCTGTGTGTCCTATAATTAAGTTCAAGGGTTTCAGTTCAAACCTTAAAGATTAAACTCATATCTGAGGTTGAAAGTTCCTTCCTAAAATAATTATTATCACGCAAGCTCAGATTCAAACGTCTATACGTAACCCTAGAGGTGGAATTTGTTACCCTTTCTAATTGTTGTTGATAGATTTTATCATCTACCACCGATATTAAATCATAAAAGATGTTTGTCCACTCTTCTATGTTCCTTACATTCAGATCTAAAGAGACGCTGTAAACCGACGCGAGCGCGTGCCAGTTTCTAAAAGGTGAATAACCACATCGGAGTGATATCAGTAGAATTATTTTATGTAAATTGCTATCAAATCTATGCATTACTTTCGTGAGATAGTCTGCATAGGCTTTCAAACTCCTCACATAAACTTGTGGTAGACCAGATTCAACATGTATTGCGTAATTGGGGGTATTAAAAGGCAACCGGAAAATTCGTTTGAAAAAGTATCTTTGAATGCTTTCAATTTCCTCAAAAAATTGGTACCCATAAACTTCAGTTCCATAACAAAGACATCTATTAACCGTTGCAGTAAAAACTTTAAACTTTGACTTTGAGTCAACAAATTTATTAGTAAAAATTTTTTAACCACAAAGAATTAATTGCTGATTTTGCTACGGAAAGTTTTTCTTTAATATGGGCTTTCATACTTAGATTGTGAGTTATAATTAGGCCTTGATACTTAAACTCACTAACTACCTTAATATTTTGACCATCTAAATTCCAGTTCCTTGTTAGGTTATCAGATCGGTTTTGAGTTCTGAAGATCATTATTTTAGATTTATTAATATTAATTTTAAGATCCCATGCATCACAAAACAGTTTCAGCTCATTAATTTGGAGTTGAAGCTTCATAGGATTGCGTAGAGCAGGAGCTTTATTGACAAATCGCCAAAGGTTACACCTCCTGGTAAGTAATTTTCAATATCATTTATATATAAGGCGAACATCAACGGACTCAAAACGCTACCCTGTGGGACACCTGTTTCTGATCGGGAAGCTTTAGACTGGTGTTCACCATTGCATAAAGTCACAGACGTGTTCAAAAGAAGCTGTTCATAGACTTTAATGAACTTTGTTGATACACCAATAGTTGAAAGCTTATATAATAGTGAATGCCTATTGATAGTATCAAAAGCAGCTTTGAAATCTACAAAAAAAGTTTACAATGGTTTCTTTTTTATTGATAAAACGTCTTGCGATGCTTGTAAGAGCAAATATTTGATCCATTGTTGAGAGATTGGCCCGAAAACCAGCTTTATAACAGCTTATAATTTTATTGCTGTAAACTCATCTTATAAGTCTACAGTATAAGATCTGAGCAAAAAGTTTTCTTAATGAACACAAAACGGATATACCTCTGTAATTCTCAGGAAGATTTGGATTACCTTTTTTAAATATAGCACATATTTTCGCCAAGCGAAAGCTACTTGGAATCATCTCGTAAATGAACATTTGATTTAGCAATGCCAAAATGCGTTCAACAAACTCAGGGGTCGAAAACTTGTAGATCTCGATCGGGATTCCATCTAATCGCGCAGCTTTATTATTTTTCATTTTATTAAGTGATGATAATAATTCAAGCATTGTAATTGACTTATATAGAAACAATATAATTTTTGTAATCAAATTACCTGTATTTACAAATGAAACATATCAAAAATTATATATACAATCAATACCTAATAAAGATAACAATATGCAATTGAAAATAAATAAACATTTATGTTTAACGAATAACCAAACTATGTATGAAAACACAAAATATCTAAAATACTTAAAAGAAATAAAATATAATGGTATTGAAAACCTTTTTAACAAGCAAATGCATTGTAATTTTATAAAAAAATTAAATAAAAAGATCTTAGAAATAGGTAACAACAACCTTATACTAATCAATGTTAAACAACAAAAAATAAACCAAACATGTAATAAACAAAAGATTTTTGTTAAAGGAAATTATTTTCTTAAATTCCAAAATTGTCAAATAAGAATAAATAATGAAATTTATGAAAAAAACAATTACAAATATGAACCAACAACACAACACTTTCTTAAATATCAATTTTACCAAAATAGAAAATTTGGCATTAGAAGAAAAGAATTACATTACGAAAACATAAACAATTTAAAAGAAATGGAAGAATTAAAATATAATTATAAGAAGTCAAATCTAACGATATATTTAATCATTGTAATCATTTTAACCAATTTAATTATTTATATTTGTATAAAAATGAAAAATTATAAAAGGAAGATAATAAATAATGTAAATCTTCCAACGGTCTCATTTCAACTATTAGAAGATTCTAAGGGGGGAGGAGTTATATCAGAGCCCACTTGTGCGTCCCCATAAAATCTTAAGTAATATCAGAGCACACTTGTGCGTCCTCATAAAAACTATATACACAAAAAAGGATGAGATATATTAAAATATGATGCAGTATCAGCACTTCTGGCCCTCAGCTAAAATTGATTTGTATACAATGGAAAATATTCTTTTCATCATTTCATTTCATCCGCAGCCAAACTAAGATTTGCTGCGTTAGCAAGAAAGTTGTATAAAAAGGGATCATTCGATCTCAATAGTTTCAGTTTGTATCTCACCGTATAGCTAAAGATTTTCCCCCCACCAGTGTTAAGGGATCTGAAGCTTGATTAAATAAAGTGACAATTTCTTTTAAATAAAATCATCTGTCTTTTATTTTATTTTCTCCGGTGGAGAACAGATAAAAATATATTTTTTAGTTATTCGGGAGTACTAAAATATAAATGGCTCAAATCCGCTAGCACGGGTAGTACCTATATCTGGTACAGTTGTTGTTCTGAAGAAATGTTCTTCCAATGACGAAACCATAGCATAAGCAGTTCCATCTGTCCAGTTCTTCTGGTTTCTTTCTTTACACTTGAGCCTAGCTTCGGGCGTACAATCAGTGATTTTCTTAGCCCCATTCCAGAAGAATGTAAAAAACGTTGCAGGACAACGTTTCCCTCTCCCATTTTGAAATGGAAAGATATGTACTTGTACATCCTTCCCCCGCTGTGTTTATTCATTATAAGGATAACCAAGACCTCTTTAGTTTGGTCTAGTTATATAAAAAACCTCTTTGGGCAAAATATAAAGAACACACATGTATGCATAGCATCTAGTTAAAAGGTACATTCGACATTGCCTTAAACGTAAATATGTTTATTTTTCAAATAGAGAGTTAAGAGTTTCAGTAAACTTCTAAGAAAAAATTAAAATCGACTTCAAGCTCGATATTTATGTATGCATGTGTATGTCAGTTGATACTTTCTTATTCAAGTTAAATGTCATTTTTTGATGAAACAACATAAAATGTGGGTAGCTTTCTGAAACTCTCATACAGAAAAAAGGTCGATAAAAAATGCTTGAAGGCGTCATTAACAAACGTAGTCGACCGCTCTTCCTTGATGTCTTGTTCGCCAAATCAAGGCGTTCTCTTGCTCAACATAGCTCCAGGAAAACATCCTCCTGTCACGTTATGTTCGGTACTTTCATAATATCTGACCTAGGCAAACCTTATCAATTCTTTATCATTTACTTCTTGCCCGAGGCTCTTCCCAACGAAACCAACATCGCCAACGATAATATCTGGAACATTCGACCCTCTTCTTTCTACAAAAGAACTTTAAAATAGTCGCATTCAAAATGTCACTCCAGAACGACTGATAAATTTTACTCAAATTTAATTTGTAACGCTGCTGCCTCCTTCCTGACAGTCTTTTCAACCCTCATCGTCGCATATCGGAATGACATAAATTGGTCTGCTTACAAATTCATGAAATGTAGTTCGAGGATAGAGCAGTTGTACACTGAACCGGGATTGGGAGAGGTAGATATACCTGAATCCATCTACTGCACCATTTGATGGGTGGTATGCTGTGGTTGTGAAGCTGTCGGAACTGTACATCCATTCATTTTATAAATCGGAATCAACATCTGGTAAAGCGACAACGATCAAGATTGAGCAGAAGAGCATAACGACATCGAGGCAATGAAAAGATGACATAAAATATTTCGGAAAATCATTCAAAGTAAGATATCTTTATTGATGCTTTACGTATAGTTAAGCAAGTGGATTTTCAGAATCATTTCGAATCTGAATTTCAGCCATATACCTTTGGTGGTTTATTTTTTTATTTCTCTAATCCATTTAATGTAGGTGAAGGAATAGTTGGATGTTTTGTATATGATCTCGTTGGAGTCTTTAGAGTTGATAGATAAGTATTAAATTTGCCTAGAATTGTAAATAGAAGGCTTTTGGCACCCAGGTCAAGACTAAAATTATTTTTTTCCCTTAACTTAAAGATGTAAATATTTTCAATCTCGGTTGGTAATTCAAACTCTAGATGGAATGGCGTAGGTACTTTTATTAATGTTAAGAGAAATAGGGAAGATTGTAGTTCGAGGTTCCGACTGACATTTGTTTTGAAGGTCTCTAGGTATTAAAATGGGTTACCAATTTGTAGACAGACAGAGTATACACATTCGTGTTTTACGGCTAAAAGACAAGATCTCTTAACTACACTATATTATATATAAATATCAAATATGTAGTTATAAAACAATGTCCGGGCCTACAACACCCGAAGGTATGTGTGCTGAGATCTTTGCCGAATACAATCATCTGGCTCAACTAGTTGATTGTATGCCTACTCGCATATCGGACTTCGATGGCTAAGCAGAAAATACTCTTGTCTTGTTTATTACCTCTGACCCTGATAAGTGCATTATTAGTGTATTATCGCTTCTAGGCACTGCTGACCATTGTGTCATATCCGCTAGATCTACTTGCCAAACAAATCCAGTTAAAGAAAGAGCTCCTAAGAGAACCGTTTGGAAGTATGAGAAAGTCAATAGGGTCGGTCTCAACAATTTCTTCAGGATCAGAATTTCGTCACTAGTGAGTGACGTTGACTCCAGTGCAGATATGGTCACTAATCTCATTGTTTCGGGGATGAGAATTTTTATCCCAAATAGAGTCAAAAGTATTAGACCCAAAGAAAACTCATGGTTTAATACAAGCTGTAAGGAGGTTATCAGATTTAAAGAGGTATGTTTGTTCATATTAATTTTGATGTTCTGTTTTCAAAATTCTGTATTTAAACAAAAATGGTTTTGATTAAATACAGAATTTTGACGATACAGAATTTTCTTAACACAGAATTTTGTGTAACCAGAATTTTGAAATTAAGTATTTTGAAATACAGTATTTTCTAAACAGAATTTTGACCACACAGTATTTCGACCCCAACCCAAACAAAACTTCTGTTGACCGGTACTGACGGTACTGAACTCTTAAGAATCACACATAGATGTCTGTGAATTGTGTTTTGTCCCAGAGCGAAAAATCAACATTAACTTTTTACTTGCGATTATAGGCACTATAATGCAATAATATTCAATAATAATACCAGGAGCATTATTTAACTCATGTTTATCGAAAAAAAAAACGACAAACAGCAATGATTTTGTTTTTCTGGTCCGCTCGAAGCCACTTATCAAGCAAGCGTTGTTTTTGAGTTTCTGATCAACTGCAAACAAAAATTAATATCTCACTAATAGGCAAACAAAAGCAGATCAAACTTTGTCAAAATCAAAATTAATATAATATAAATTTATATAATATAAATTAATTATCTATATGATTTTAAACGATATTTTTTTAAATTGAAATTGAATCTCAGCTTGACAATTTTTTTGAGGTTGATTCAATTTTTTTTTTCAATTTAATAATTAAACTTATTTAAAATAATGTTTGTACAACTAAGACTTAGTCTTTTACAACCCATAATAATTTGGACATTATTTAAAGATTATAATAAAGAAAAATACAAATAAGTAGGAAAACTAATTTAACTATTTCAAGTTAAAACACATAAAATATTTACAAAAAGTATCTGAATTTGTATCAGAAAAAGAATCTGATAGTAAGAGAAAAAATATAAAAAAAAAAGAATAAAAAGGAAGAAGAAGTTAAAGAAAGAGTAAAGTGAATAGCAAAGAGAGAGAAATGAAAAAAAAATTATGGGATGTAAGAATGAGTGAAGAGAGAAAACAAAATAAAAATAGGACAAGGGAAGGGTTACGGAAACAAGAAGTGCCTGAAAACAGCATTTATAAATTTAGTAGCTCTAATAATTTCCTTAATAGATGTAAAAAAGGAGTTCCAAAGCCTTGTGACATGAAATACATTGTAACGGGTGATTTTTTAAGAGCTTGAGAACTTTAAAAAAAAAATGCATAAAATTTGCAAAATCTTATCGGTTCTTTATTTGAAACGTTAGATTGGTCCATGACATTTACTTTTTGAAATTTGAAATTTGATAATTTCATTTAAATGTTGACCGCGGCTGCGTCTTAGGTGGTCCATTCGGAAAGTCCAATTTTGGGCAACTTTTTCGAGCATTTCGGCCGGAATAGCCCGAATTTCTTCGGAAATGTTGTCTTCCAAAGCTGGAATAGTTGCTGGCTTATTTCTGTAGACTTTAGACTTGACGTAGCCCCACAAAAAATAATCTAAAGGCGTCAAATCGCATGATCTTGGTGGCCAACTTACCGGTCCATTTCTTGAGATGAATTGTTCTCCGAAGTTTTCCCTCAAAATGGCCATAGAATCGCGAGCTGTGTGGCATGTAGCGCCATCTTGTTGAAACCACATGTCAACCAAGTTCAGTTCTTCCATTTTTGGCAACAAAAAGTTTGTTAGCATCGAACGATAGCGATCGCCATTCACCGTAACGTTGCGTCCAACAGCATCTTTGAAAAAATACGGTCCAATGATTCCACCAGCGTACAAACCACACCAAACAGTGCATTTTTCGGGATGCATGGGCAGTTCTTGAACGGCTTCTGGTTGCTCTTCACTCCAAATGCGTAAATTTTGCTTATTTACGTAGCCATTCAACCAGAAATGAGCCTCATCGCTAAACAAAATTTGTCGATAAAAAAGCGGATTTTCTGCCAACTTTTCTAGGGCCCATTCACTGAAAATTCCACGATGTGGCAGATCGTTCGGCTTCAGTTCTTGCACGAGCTGCATTTTATACGGTTTTACACCAAGATCTTTGCGTAAAATCTTCCATGTGGTCGAATAACACAAACCCAATTGCTGCGAACGGCGACGAATCGACATTTCACGGTCTTCAGCAACACTCTCAGAAACAGACGCAATATTCTCTTCTGTACGCACTGTACGCATTCGTGTGGTTGGTTTAATGTCCAATAAAGTAAACTGAGTGCGAAACTTGGTCACAATCGCATTAATTGTTTGCTCACTTGGTCGATTATGTAGACCATAAATCGGACGTAAAGCGCGAAACACATTTCGAACCGAACACTGATTTTGGTAATAAAATTCAATGATTTGCAAGCGTTGCTCGTTAGTAAGTCTATTCATAATGAAATGTCAAAGCATACTGAGCATCTTTCTTTTTGACACCATGTCTGAAATCCCGCGTGATCTGTCAAATACTAATGCATGAAAATCCTAACCTCAAAAAAATCACCCGTTATATACATTGCCTATAGTACTATCATGAGACGAGAAAAAATCTTTTTACCTAGAGCCGCTTGGAGTGCTAGTGTAGGGACATATTATTTGAGTGAGAGAGAATTAAGAGCATGGTTTTCAGTGTTATGCTTTGTGCTTAGTTTTTTGCGCATGTGCAATGTGGGGCAAGAAAAAACAGAAGGAGAACATGAAATAATTCAGTATTTTGTTTTGTTCATTGTATACCTATGTATATGTTTATAAGCTGCTCATTGTATATACATTGCCTATAGTACTATCATGAGACGAGAAAAAATCTTTTTCCCTAGAGCCGCTTGGAGTGCTAGTGTAGGACATTTTATTTGAGTGAGAGAGAATTAAGAGCATGGTTTTAGTGTTATGCTTTGTGCTTAGTTTCCTGCGCATGTGCAATGTGACAATGTGAGGCAAGAAAAAACCGAAGGAGAACATGAAATAATTCAGTATCTTGTTTTGTTCACTGTATATATGTGTATAAACTGCTAGCAGTTTTGAAGTTAATATACAATGGTTTCGCTTAGCTGAGGCGAATAGTTTTTTGTAAGGATTTATACACGATCCAACATTTTCATTGTTTACGTTTTTTTTATAGGGAATATGTAATATGAGAACTGGTTCTCACATAAGCATTTATACATGCGTACGTCATTGACCAGACTTTTGGTTTAAGTTTTTTAGGATTTTCAAGTTTTGTACAAGCACTACCTACATACATATTTGTCATATTTGTACATATATACATCATTGACCAGACTTTTGATTCGAATTCTTTAGGATTTTCAATTTTTTTACTATTATGAAGGTTGTCGTCTTCAAATAATGTACACATTCATTCTTGAAATTTAAACACAAACTTACTTCTTGCTATATTTATACAAAGATACAAACGTCCTTGCAGTGGATGGATTTTTGTTTTGAATTTAACTTTCCATACAGATAGGTACCTACATATACATATAGGTACATACATATGTAGGTACCTATCTGAATGAACTATTTGCAGAAATTCAATCAAAAATTGTTTGTAAATTGATTTATATTATTATTGATTGATTATATATTATTGATTTATAGTAACAAAGATCTTTTGTTTGTTTGAGGTTTATATAATAGGTACTAGTTGACCTACCCAGCTTAGCTCGCGGGAAAGAAATTTATAGTTAAACCAAAATATTTCTTTGTACTAATCTTCTATAGAATTGCTAAAAATACCACGGGTTTTTTACATTTGTAATACCTAATTGTTTAATTTTAACTTGCAATTATTATAGGTAGGTACTAAGTACAAGTTATGCATTCGTGCAGAAAAAAAATTGAGATAACAATCAAATACCTATAACATTACGATGATTACGAATGCATAACCAAAATTGATATTCAGAAAAATGTAAGTAGCCTAAGTAATCTTACACTAAAATATATTTATATAGGTATATTTAAAAATAACGGCAACATTTAAAATAATGTGTTATACCTTTTTTTAAAGCCAAAAGTCTGTTCAATCATATTATTTTTTAAATAAAGAATTTCAGAAAAAAATAAATATACATATAAAAGGCACGACTGGGTCGCACGTACTTGCTCCTGTGTGCTAATTTGTTTATTTAGGGGCAGGTGTAAGCTTTCGTATTCTCGATTGAAATTTTTGCATTCACTAGTAATCGAATAGTTTTTTACTTGGGATTTATAGGGACTATAAGGCAAGTTATGCATTCGTAAAAAAATTCTAACAATCAAACATGACATTACGATGATAGAGAATTTAAAAAAAGTGGGTCCGGAAATTCCGTCCGTCTGTCTGTCTGTCTGTCCGTATCGATATTTACAGCCTAAACGGTTGGGCCGTTGGAATACGCATTCTAGCTCCAAAACTAACGGCACCTGCCATATAACTTTTAATGAAAAACTTAATTTTCTCGAAAACGGCTCCTACGATTTTGATAAAACTTTCAGAATGATGTTTTCTATGCAAAATCTATCTTTTAGTTTTAATGGATTTTCAGAAAAAGTTTTATAACGGTACCTCTCATATGACCGGTTTTTTTGAAATTAGACTTTCTCGTTAACTAATTGACGGATTTTGATAAAATTATCAAAATATGTAGTGTTTTATGATTTAAATAATATTGCTTATTAAAATGAATAGTGTTTTTTGATTTCCTAAAAAAATTTTTTGTTTAATATTTTCCCCCAACTTTTGCCACTAGTCTAATGAAAGCAAACTTCGTTATTTGTATTATTATTTATTTATTATTATTTATTTTAAAGCATTTTATGATCGTAACATCATACAGCATACAGAATAAATAATAAGGACGCCTATGATAAACACATAAACATGTAAAAACAAATAACAAATACAAAAAATACTCGATTACCTACTGAATGCAAAAATTTCAATCAAGAAAACAACTCAACTCAACGGTCATATGGCACTTCCTTTAATTTTAGGCCTACAATTTAAATTTCAATGTCCCCTCTGGGGAATGCCAAAATAACCACACACACCAAGTTTAAAGATAATCGCTTAAGCCATTTAGGCTGCAGCTCGTTATACATACCTACTGACAGACAAACAGTCATTTTTTGTCGATCACTTTTTTAGACTTTGAAGTCGATTGGCTCATCGGTTTAGGCTATAGTCCAAAATACATCCGTACAGACAGACCTACAGACAGACGGACAGAATTTTGCCAGCAACTCAAATATGTTTCTCTATCATCGTAATGTAATGTTTGATTATTATCACAATTTTTTTATGTTCATGAATCCTAAACTTGACTCATAGTCCCTATAATCACAAAGCTACTTGTGCATAAAATTCAACATCAACGATAACGAAGCCAATGAAATGAAAATTCAAAAAATAAAATCATTGTCGATCCTCTTCGTTGTTCACCGTCACCGAGAACAGGATATACACAATACACATACACATGTGCTTATTAAGTTTTCCTTTTTAGTATCTCCCTCACCCTCCCTCACACCATCTACCACACCGACAACCGACCGATCGACCTGAATGTAGCTGAACATTTTATCAAAGATAATATAACAAGTATACCTACGTAAATACACACATTATGTAGGGATGTATGTAGGTACATATCTACCTACCTTCGAATGTTTTATATGAAAAAAATATAAAACTCAAAATAAATCAACCAGCTTAAACATATACCCACCCCCCAGACACCATTCATTTACAAAAGTCGTTTTTCTTCTTTTTTGTCAATCCTTTTAACTAGCCATCTCGTCGCCCTGCTTGTGTGAAGCAATCCAGTTGTGCAAAAAAAAACTATACTCGCATCATTGTATATATGTAAACTGCAAACTGCAAAGAGTAAAGTACATGTTCACAGAGTTTCTCTTAGAATTCTCTTTGTTCGACTCGTTCGCCTCTTTCAATTTACCAAGTTAATTTTCCCTAGAGCCGCTTGGAACGCCACCGTCCACCGGTCGTCATGATAGTACTATAGCAGTCTATATACAATGAAGCTGCTAGCAGTTTTGAAGTTAATATACAATGGTTTCGCTTAGCTGAGGCTAATAGTTTTTTGTAAGGATTTATACACGATCCAACATTTTCATTGTATACGTTTTTTTATATGGAATATGTAATATGAGAACTGGTTCTTACATAAGTATTTATATATGCGTACGTCATTGACCAGACTTTTGATTTGAGTTTTTTTATTTGTACATATACCTATACACCATTGACCAGACTTTTGATTCGAATTCTTTAGGATTTGCAATTTTTTTACTATAATGGTTGTCGTCTTCAAATAATGTACACATTTATTCTTGAAATTTAAACACAAACTTACTTCTTGCTATATTTATACAAAGATACAAACGTCCTTGCATTGGATGGATTTTTGTTTTGAATTTTGCTTTTCATTCAGATAGGTACCTACATATACATATAGGTACATACATTTGTATATGTAGGTACCTATCTGAATGAACTATGTGCAGAAATTCAATCAAAAATTGTTTGTAAATTGATTTATATTATTATTGATTGATTATATATTATTGATTTATAGTAGCAAAGATCTTTTGTTTGTTTGAGATTTATATAATAGGGGACTAGTTGACCTACCCAGCTTAGCTCGCGGGAAAGAAATTTATAGTTAAATCAAAATATTTCTTTGTACTAATCTTCTATAGAATTGCTAAAAATACCACGGGTTTTTTACATTTGTAATACCTAATTGTTTAATTTTTACTTGCAATTATTATAGGTAGGTACTAAGTACAAGTTATGCATTCGTGGAGAAAAAAAAATTGAGATAACAATCAAATACCTAAAACATTACGATGATAGAGAAACATATCTATATATAACATGGCTAAATTCTGTCCGTCTACTAAACAATTTGGTCAGTTGTCTTCAAATTTGGAATATAAGTTTAGTTTGACATTCGGCATAGGATTTTTTTAATATCTTTTTTAGCTTAAATATTTACGGTACTTGCGATATAATCGTCAAGTAAAAGCTTATTTTTGTCAAAAACAGCTCCAAGAATTTTTTATGAAAAAAATCAATGTGCATTCTATTTTGATTAAAAAAAATATGACGGTGGGCTAAAACTGGTACCTACCACCCATAGGAGTTTTTTTTTGGCATCGACTTTTCTGAGAACTGGTTAGGTAACCGATTACAACCAAAATTGATATTCAGGAAAATGTAAGTAGCCTAAGTAATCCTACACTAAAATATATTTATATAGGTATATTTAAAAATAATGGCAACATTTAAAATAATGTGCTATACCTTTTTTAAAGCCAAAAGTCTGTTCAATCATATTATTTTTTAAATAAAGAATTTCAGAAAAAAAAATAAATATACATATAAAAGGCACGACTGGGTCGCACGTACTTGCTCCTGTGTGCTAATTTGTTTATTTAGGGGCAGGTGTAAGCTTTCGTTTTCTCGATTGAAATTTTTGTATTCAGTAGTAATCGAATAGTTTTTTTACTTGCGATTTATAGGGACTATAAGGCAAGTTATGCATTCGTAAAAAAAAAATTCTAAGAATCAAACATGACATTACGATGAGAGAGAAGTCAAAAAAAGTGGGTCCGGAAATTCCGTCCGTCTGTCTGTTTGTCCGTATCGATATCTACAGCCTAAACGGTTGAGCCGATTTGATTCAAATTCAAACTTGGTATATAGTATTTTTAGATTGCTCTACCCGACAGTTTTTCGAATTGGCATACTAGCTCCAAAACTAACGGTACCTGCCATATAACTTTTAATGAAAAACTTATTTTTCTCGAAAACGGCTCATACGATTTTGATAAAACTTTCAGAATGATATTCTCTATGCAAAATCTATCTTTAAGTTTTAATGGATTTTCAGAAAAAGTTTTATAACGGTACCTCCCATATGACCGGTTTTTTGAAATTAGACTTTCTCGTTAACTAATTGACGGATTTTGATAAAATTTTCAAAATATGTAGTGTTTTATGATTTAAATAATATTGCTTATTAAAATTTTCAAAAACATTTTTGTTTAAGTTTTAATATTTTTTTTAAAAAACTTATTTTGTTTTTTGAATATTTTGAAAACGAATTTATAGATTTTTTTAATTTTTTCTCCTAGTATAAACTATAGATTTCTTTAAATTGATATAGTCAAAAAAAATTTTCAAAAAACTGGTCGAACGATTTTGGAATGAAAAAATTATAAAATAGAAAACAGCAAAAGAAATAAGATCGCTTACAACATTTTTTTTCCAAAAAACGTTATGAATAGTGTTTTTTTGATTTCATAAAAAAATTATTTGTTTAATATTTTCCCCCAAATTTTGCCACTAGTCTAATGAAAGCAAACTTCGTTATTTGTATTATTATTTATTTATCGTTGATTATTTTAAAGAATTACAATATCGTGACAGCATACAGCATACAGAATAAATAATAAGGACGCCTATGATAAACACATAAACATGCAAAAACAACTAACAAATAAAAAAAATACTCGATTACCTACTGAATGCAAAAATTTCAATCAAGAAAACAACTGAACTCAACGGTCATATGGCACTTCCTTTACTTTTAGGCCTACAATTTAAATTTCAATGTCCCCTCTGGGGAATTCCAAAATAATCACACACACCAAGTTTAAAGATAATCGCTTAAGCCATTTAGGCTGCAGCTCATTATACATACCTACTAACAGACAGACAGTCGATCACTTTTTTAGACTTCTCTATGATCGTAATGTCATGTTTCATTGTTATTTTTTTTTTATATTCACAAATTCTTGCTTTATAGTCCCCCTATAATCGCAAGTAAAAATTGAAAAAAACTCCTGTGTAAAATGTCAAAAGAACCTTAAGTTCTAAATTTGAAGACGATTGGCTCATCGGTTTAGGCTATAGTTCAAAATACATTCGTACAGACAGACGTCTGTAGGTAGACGGACAGAATTTTTCCAGTAACTCAAATATGTTTCTCTATCATCGTAATGTAATGTTTGATTATTATCACAATTGTTTTATGTTCACGAATCCTAAACTTGACTTGTTCCCTATAATCACAAAGCTACTTGTGCATAAAATTCAACATCAACGATAACGAAGCCAATGAAATGAAAATTCAAAAAATAAATTCATTGTCGATCCTCTTCGTTGTTCACCGTCACCGAGAACAGGATATACACAATACACATAAACATGTGCTTATTAAGTTTTCCTTGTTAGTATCTCCCTCACCCTCGCTCAAACCATCTACTACACCGACGACCGACCGATCGACCTGAATTTAGCTGAACATTTTATCAAAGATAATATAACAAGTATACCTACGTAAATACACACATTATGTAGGTATGTATGTAGGTACATACCTATATATCTACCTACCCTCGAAAGTTTTATATGAAAAAAATATAAAACTCAAAATAAACTTATCAACCAGCTTAAACATATACCCACCCCCCAGACACCATTCATTTACAAAAGTCGTTTTTCTTCTTTTTTGTCAATCCTTTTAACTAGCCATCTCGTCGCCCTGCTTGTGTGAAGCAATCCAGTTGTGCAAAAAAAAACTATACTCGCATCATTGTATATATGTAAACTGCAAACTGCAAAGAGTAAAGTACATGTTCACAGTTTCTCTTAGAATTCTCTTTGTTCGACTCGTTCGCCTCTTTTAATTTACCAAGTTAATTTTCCCTAGAGCCGCTTGGAACGCCACCGTCCACCGGTCGTCATGATAGTACTATAGCAGTCTATATACAATGATGAAATAGAGAGAATAGATTGAGATAAGAGATTGATCGAAATAAAAATTCATAACTCTTCCATACTCTTATAAATTTTTTTTTTTGTAGAACAAATTAACGTATAAAGTACGTCTGAAAAAAATACTCTCCAAATATTGGCATTAGTACATTAAGACTTTTGCCATTTTTCTGTGTTCAAGAGTGAAGTTTATTAACATAATTGAAAATTTATTAAAAATAATACCATTTTAATATGAGTTGAGACTTTTTGATAATGTTTCTGTTTCTGTAGTAAATATATGCATAGATAAATAAATTGCACGACTGCATCGCACGTACTTGCTCTTATGTGCGGTCACATTGTAGAATAAAAATTAAGAAAATTAAAGTTAACATCAAAGCATTTTGTGACTTTTGTTCGAATAAAGTACGTTAAATTGTAAAATTGTATTGAGTGAAATAATTTGAACGCCATTTTATTTCTTTAAGAAATGTTACAAAGTGTGAATATTTTTTTCAAAATCGTAGGAACAGTTTTTAAATAAAACAGTTTATTTTTAACAACCTTAAAAAAAATAAAAAAAATTATATAAGAATACGAGCCTAAGCACAAAATTAACATATATTTAAAAAAAATTAAAAAAAAAATTCAATTTCCCGTTTTGAAAATATAGATTTTTCAAAAAAAAAAATTTTTTTATTATTAAAAATACAAAAAACATTTTTCGAAAAAAGTTAATGCAAAATTACTTAAGCTTAAGCTACAGTCCAAAATACATCCGTACAGACAGACAGACAGACGGGCAGAATTTTGCCAATAACTCAAATATGTTTCTCTATCACCGTAATTTCGTGTTTGATTGTTATTTCAACATTTTTAGTCTGCACGATTGCATAACTTGCATTATAGTACCTATAATCGCAAGTAAAAAGTAAATATTGATTTTTCGCTATGGGACAAAACAGACATTAATGCGTTGCCATGTCAAATAACAGACAACAAAAATTAATTGTCGAAGGTTATACATTTTGTTTGGAGCATAAGCAGAATTTAGAAAAACAGAATTTGTACATACAGCATTTTGGATAGCAAAATTTTGGAAAACAAAATTATGAAATGCAGATTTTTGTATGTACAGTATTTTCCAAAAAGAAAAAAAAGCAGAATTCTGGTCATGCAGAATTTTGACCACCGGAATTATGACCCGCTCCAGTTTTGTTTTTGTTTTTATTGGCAATTTATTTTCATATTATTGATATTCGCTAACTTCGTAACCAACCAACATATTCACCGGTACCTGTGGGAAAAGACACTAAGTTCTTCCATGTACTAGCGATTGTACTATGTTTATTGATAGTGAAAGGAATTTTTATTGTAAAAATTATCCGCACACACGAGAGACAAAAATATAAAATCTTGGAATTAACAATTCGTATTTCCATTATTAATGGCAATTTTCGTTCAGTAAGGAGAATTTATAAAAATAATTATTATTTATGAATGTAGACTTATTCCGTTCACGTCTCGATTGTAATCGCGAGATGCGCGACGTAATTTTATCATTTTTCCAACCTGCATAATCGAATAGGAGTATAGGCATTAAATATTTATGCCTATATCTATTCTTGGATTTCTCCTAAATGGATTTTATTTTACCCATTTTTATTGGCAACTTATTAGAATTGAATTTTTCCGAACGCCCAACGATGGTTGTAAATCATCTAAATCGAGAGCAGAAGCGTATGCCGAAATCGTTAAGGGATCCCAGCATATAAAGCACAATTTAAACGTTCCAGTGTTGCCGCCGCGCGCCGTTTCGTTCAGCTTTCGAGAGTTTGAAATGCCAAACAAAATTTATGAGATCAAAGCAGTGGAAATGGTGAATGTTCGGCTTAGGGGGAGGTTTTAATAAAATACAAAAAAAAAGAAAAATCTTTCAATACCATTTCAACAAACTAAAGTTCTTTCACATTTTATTACAACAAGCCAATGGTAAATCAAAATCAAATGGTCGGAGGATACGGTGGGAATTTGGCTGTCGGACGTGCGGATGGAAAATCGTAAATCCATAAAACGTAAATTTTATTGACACGCTTCCTGTGGTGACTTAATGCCAGAGCGATGTTTTTCGGGTGGATTTTCAAACAAGCGAATAGGGTTTATTTATGTATTTACTTTTGAACAAGGAATTATCATAAAATGAATTTTTTATAATTCAGAAATGATTTAAGGCCCTATGCTGCCAATCAGGAATGGAGTTTGATTTGAGTTGAGAATTTTTTATGTTTTGATTTTTATTCCTTTTCCATGTTTCAACTTCCGATTATCGTATATGTTGTTATGTGGGCCGTAAGGGTCAAGAAATTGTGTTAATTTTATACTTTTGAGTTGGTTGTTCAAGGTTATTTTATTGCATACACTAATCAAACTTAATATATTTATTATAAGAGTATATTTACTTAAAGGGGATAGTATAATAATATAAAAAAATATGCAAGTTGTTTTGAAAATATATTGGGAAGAAATATCTATACCTGTAATGACTTTGGTTAAACCAATAAATTGATCTGTAAGGGGTTATTTTTAGCTAGGATTGCTTCCGTTCGTAATCCTTAATACTTACACCAAGGAAGTTTCGTTGTGATACCACAATGGTTTTATGTTTTCCGCATCATTTGCTAAGAGGAAGATTTCATGCAATTCATGACTATATCCTCTTCAACATAGTCCTGCCTCGCTCACAGGCCAACAATTCTCCATCGGTCATATTATGTATAGCCTGTTCCACCAAAAGCTTCTTTCTGTCCTACTGATAATTGCACTAACGTCATTATTTCCAAGGTCATGGAAACCCTAATCAACCTTTATCTTAAGAAATAAACCGTATGAGCAGACTTTTTAATCTTAACGCTTCACAAATGGATTTTAACTTAAGTAAAGTGGGATTAAAATCCTTATTTCGAACCAGTGCTCCATTGTCGTGATTGTTTTGTTTTATGTTTTAATTATGTATATAATTCGCATGATTTATGTTATACTTTGTGCATGTGTTAGGCTAGCTGTGTTTTATTTTATTTTATTTTAGTTTTGTTTTGTTTAAGTTTTTACTAACGTCTAACTCATGCACTTATGATGAGCCTCTGATTGTAGAAATAAGCTTGCTTTAAGCTTAATACATTAAAGAATCTGAAGTGTAAAAAAAAAAGAAGCTCGAAAGCTCGTTATGATCCGCAAAATGCAGCAATCCTTGGCAAATCTCACAGTAAAGTAGATCAGAAATAAGATTATTCCGCATGATATTTTTGAAGTATTGAATAGAATTTGCCATTGAGCTCTTTAATTTAAAATGCCGGCATTTATTTTCAATAAATTTTGAGTATGCTTCACAGGTATGGACTCCTTATTACGAAATTCATAAGAACCGAATTGAAGCAATGCAACACAATTTCATTCGTTTTGCTCTTAAAGGTCTACTTTGTAATGATCCATCCAATCTGCCACCTTATGAACAGCGAATCCAGCTTCTCCAGATGCAAACCCTTCACCAAAGGCGTGTAAATAATGATATTATATTTCGTCATTAACTTGTTAAGGGAAATTGATGCTCCTCATTTATTAGCCTGTATTGAGTTATATTACCGTGGAGATCTTATCACCTGCATAGATCGGAACTTCTGCATTTTTACTTTCATAGGACAAACAATTGCAAAAGTGAAGCTCTAAACCGAATAAGAAACTTTTTAACCCATTAGCGCCCAGTGATGCCATACGGCATCACAGCAGTAACATATCCGTTATTCCTGCCAATACTTTTGACTCTGGTGTTTGTTTTCCGTTATTTTATCATCGGTTGAGTGTGAAAGAAGCATTATTTCGGACAGTCGTGCTTTGAAAATAATTGAGTGAAGTGCTAAGTATATTTAAAAATGGAATAGTTCGTGGACCTGGAGTCTCTGAGAAAATCATTTGCGTAAGTTACCAATATTTGTATCTTTAGTTACTATTTTTACCGTTTTACTATCTCAAAGTGTTATTTTCCAATAACCAAAACAAAAAGACCGAGTTTACCTACTTTTGTGATATTGGGATGAGTAAATATATGGGCACATATGGGGATCTTTTCAACTACTGTGAATGTAGTACAAAAATCTCCGTTGATTTGTTTATGAAAGTGAATATTTCTTTTCAGGCCAGGATTTTCGCTGCAGGATGCGCTTGATATACTGTGATACACCTACAGGTAGTGGACCTATTGATATATATATCGAACCTCCTGAGCCTTGTGTTCATACTGACGAGGAGTCTGGCAACGAAGAAGATTATTCTAGTTTTGATAAGACTCCAACGGAACTCTTTGAGGAGGTTTTTTATGACGAAATATGGGAGTATCTACGAAAAGAAACTGAGATTTACATGGGTCAAAAAAATGTTACTGATGTTACTCCAATCACGGTGGAAGAGCTGAAATGTTTTATTGGGATCCTTGTCCTTAGCGGGTATAATGTTTTACCTTCCTCTCGACACTATTAGGATCAGAAGTCTGACATGTACAACGAAATGGTCAGCAACGCTATGCGTAGAAATAGATTTTTGTCTATCCTAAAATTCATACACTGTGCTAACAACAATGTTGATTTCGACAATACTGACAAGGTTTGGAAACTGCGAAAACTGATCAACATGATGAAAAAGAGGTGCATGAAACGTTTTGTGCCATATCCCGATATTGACTACGATGAAGGCATGATCAAATATTTTGGCAGGCATCCCATGAAGCAATTTATTAGAGGAAAACCCATCAGATTTGGCTTTAAAGCCTGGTGCATAAATTCTCCTGATGGTTAGCTTGTAAATTTTGATATATACCAAGGGAAGCTGCAGAAACTAGATCCGATACATGCGACCTTATTTGGAAAGGCTGCAGCTCCTCTTACTGAGATGTTAACAGAACTACCTAACAATGTTCGGGATCTTCCATTCAATATATTTTTGGACAATTTGTTTTCTGGACCAAGTCTTTTCTCTTTTTTGCGTGAAAATAACCACTATGCAATGGGGACTTTTCGTGAAAATAGGATCTACAAAGTAAAAAATTAATCTTTTTCTGAGAAAATCCTTGTGAAGAAAAAAACCAAGACTACGAGTTTTTTTTTTTTTTTTTTTTTTTTTTTTATTTGTAGCGTAATATACAAGTAATTGATTTACATTTCATTGTAGGTAAGTGATATAGAAATATTTTGTTCTTTTCTTTACAACTTTAATTCTTGGTTTATATAATGAAAGGCAGATAATATGAAATCAGTTACTATATTAAGGGAAAATGCTACTGAAAAAAACCCTTATATGATACTTAAATCTAGTATTGCTGTGTTCCCATAATCTACAATTTAAGCAGTGAGTTACAATAGTATAATAATATTATATTAATTTGAAAGTAGACGAACAAGTTCGTTTTCAGAATAAGTGCAATTAAAATAAAATCTTTCTCGAAATTTACTTATAAGGAACATAATAGTATTAGCATTCGCGTAGTTCCAAGCTAACTAACAAGAAAATAAAGAAAACCACAAAAAAAATCAAAGAGGACAACTTTTATTGCACAGCAGAACTTCAAAAATCATTTTCCCCAGCAAGTCTGATTTCGAAAAATTGCCAAGAGGTACAATGGCCAGTGCGATGGAGCAAAATGATGGGATTCTGTATGTGCGTTAGAAGGATAATGGTGTTGTGACCGCCGGATCTACAAAATTTGGAGTCAATCCCACTGTGCAAGTGAAACGCTACTCCCCGAAGCAAAAAAAAAATGTTAGAGTGCAAATGCCCTCAATGATCCACCGTTATAATAAAGGTATGGGTAGAGACCTACCTGGCGAAATATGCAGTTTCAAGGAAAAATCCGGGACCTTCTGGAAGATATATTTCTGCGGCCAGAGTACTGGACGATATAAGATTTGATCGCAGTGACCATTGGGTTGTTTCTACAACAGATAAAAAAATGAAGGGATGTGCTGCACCAAACTGCAAGTCGCAAACAAGAACTATGTGCCATAAGTGTAAAGTAGGCTTATGTGTAGTTTGTTTTATGCTTTTTCATTCGAAAATGTAAAGAATTATAATAAATGATTTTGATAAATATACTTTTTTTGATTGAAGGTGTGACTGCATTTCCTATTTTGAGCAAGCTGTTCTATTTGGAAGCGAAAATGTATAAAGGATATTTAGGTTGAATGCCAGCGATGCCATATGGCATCGGGCAGTTCCAAAAAATTAAGGATATTTGAAATTTGTTTCATATTTTTCCTAGGTTCTAGAGCTCATAAGCAACAATATAACGATTTTCATAAAAAAAATTAACAAAAAAAGATACGGGCGTTGATGGGTTTTAATATAAATGCTTCATCTATAGACTTTAATTTAAGTAAAGTGGGATTAAAATCTTTATTTAGGACCAGTGCTCCTATGTTATGATCTCGACACAATCCTTCTACTTCTTAGCTTCGAACTAAGGCTTCACATGTGGATTTTGCGGAGTGAACATAGGAAAACTAGGTTACACCTCCCACGATTTGGGTTATTCCATTCATGTGACTGCATTTTTTTGATTTAGCAGTTATTGCGTCCGCCTTTTTTATGTGCATGCGCGTATATATTTATTGTATATATTGTATATATTTTATCTTTATCATCTTTAGTATTATCAACCCAGAATTTGGATGCACACTTATTTACATTTTTGTAAGTGTTAAGGTTAAATGTGATTTCTACTTTAGTCACCTCGTATTTGACTCTGTTACTGCACAGTTGTTAAACACTGATCTTCACAGAACAAATATTAATTATGCTATGAAAAGTCGCGTGGAATTATACTTCAAAAATTCAATGTTGTCTCTTGTCGTTGAAGCTAAACTTATCTACAATGCTATTGTCTTAGTATGGCGCTTGCATCGATGAAGCCAAAAGCTCACAATATATCGATCCCAGAAATTTGTCTTCTTTTGCTTGTGCATAACTCCCATCTTTAGGATGGCAATAAAGAATAAAGCATTGAAAATAGGTGGAAATAGACGTATTATGAAATCATTTTGATCTCTCAAACATCGACGAACTTTTCGAAAACATATTTAAAAATTTCTTTGAGTATGTAAATTTGAAGAAATCTGGTAGGGAAAAAATTAAAAAAAAAATGTATCCATTCATTTTCAAAATATTCAAAAAACAAAAAAAGTTTTTTAATACATTATTAAAAATTTAAAAAAATTGTTTTTGAAAATTTAAATAGGCGATATTCTTTGAATCCTAAAACACTACCTATTTCATCAAAATCCGTCAAATAGTTAAGTAGAAACTCATATGGGATGTACCGTTATAAGACTTTTCATGTAATATCCATTCAAACCCAAAGATAGATTTTGCATAGAAAACACCATTCAGAAAGTTTTATCAAAGTAATAGGAACCTTTTCAAGTAAAATAAGTTTTTGATCAAAAGTTATACCGCAGGGCACTAACGGCACGTTAGTTTTGGAGCTAGAATGCCAAATTGCAAAATAGTCGGATAGAGTACTCTAAAAATACTATATACCAATTTGAAGCGATTACAGTGTAGGCAGTAGGAATCGATACAGACAAAAAAAAGACAGACAGGCAGACAGACAGAATTGTCCGACCCAATTTTTTTAAAGGAATGCATAACTTCCCTTATAGTCCTTATAATCGCTAGTAAGAAACTTAATATTGTTAATATGAAAACTTATATTATATAGTGAAAACTATATATTCGTTCATATTTCCACCTCAGCGCCAAGTGTCTATTTTTTTAAAGAAATAGACAAGAAAAACTTTAATTGGCGCCTAACGTGCGTGGCTGTGAGTGTTTGAGTCTTTGAATGTAATTATTTATAAATTTTACAGTGTGTAAGACGACGTTAAGTACCTCGCCGCGCGTGTTAAAAAAAATAATAATTATAAACTTAAAAGTGCGTAAGACGACGTGAATTACCTCTCCGCCCGTGTTCAATAGACAAAATCAAACTCAATAAGCCTACGCGAACCAGATCCAGTGCGAATCAGGAGTCCACTGACAAACTGAGGCCCGCGAAGGAGTGTGTAGAAAAACACCAATAGTAGCAGTATCTAAACATAGTGCACAAAGGACCAATGTCTATTCAACCAGCGTGGGACGTAACGTTATTGGTTTTGTTTGAGTAAGATTTAGTATTTAAGAAACTCTATTAAATTTATATTGTATTATATAAATTGTTATTGAAAAATTATTAAATAAATTTTAAGAAAAGAAAGAATCTACAAATCAATTACTTTATATTTAGCTAGCAATTTGAAAAATCCAAAGTGAATATTAGAAAAAATAAGTCGAAGAAAATGTAATACATAATCATTAGAAATAAGCAATACAAAAGTGAAAGTATTAAATGAATTTTAAGAAAAGAAAGAATCAACAAATCAATTACTTACATAATCATTAGAAATAAGCAATACAAAAGTGAAAGTATTAAATGAATTTTAGGAAAAGAAAGAATCAACAAATCAATTACTTTATATTTAGCTAACAATTTGGGAAATATTAAGTGAATATTAGAAAAAAAGTCAAAGAAAATTTAATACATAATCATTAGAAATAAGCAATACAAAATTGAAAGTATTATATTGTGAAAATTATAATTAAACCAAACCGTTCCCTTCAAGTTAAAAAAACAAAAACAAATTAATAATGGCTCTCCCTAACGAACAAGCAGGCGTTGCTACACCTGCTCTGCAGAACCTTATAACTGCCATGATTAACCAAACCTTACCAAGAGAAGGTAGCCAATTAATTTATTCTGTTCTCAACTCAAATGCATATCAATTTGTGGGTGTTGATCAATGCATCAATCCAGAACAAATGGTCAATATTAGTGAAATGGATAAACTTCCAGATAAAGTACGTAGCCTACGAAAGTTCTCAGGGCAAACTGGAGAATTCAGTTCATGTCGCAAAAGCGTGTAAAGGATTCTAAAAATGTATGAGCCCCTCAGAGGTTCACCCAAATATTTCTGCATTATTAACATCATCCTACAATACTCCATTGAATTGGAATAACATCTCAAGATGCTTGACGCTGCACTATGCATACAAGAGAGATCTTGGAACGCTTGAATACCAAATGACATCATTGGTTCAGGGTAATAAATCAGTTCAAGAGTTCTATCATTCAATTTACGAACCGTTTATACTAAATAAAATATCTGCAATGGAAGTCAGTGGTGAAGCTCTTAATCTACTAATGCAAATATACAGAGATAACCTTTATTCGAGGCCTTAGAGAAGACTTACTTAGATTCTTGGGCATAAGAGAGCCCTCTGACCTACCACAAGCTCTTCATCTCTGCATGAAACTTGAAAATCAGACCTTTCGGCAGCAATATGCTGCAGCTACAAATAATCATGTTAGGAAAATGCAACCTATTCCACCTCCAATCCAAATTCCAATTCCTTATAAAAGTTTCCAAAACAAAAATCCTCAACAATATTATCCACAGTTAATGTATAATCTTGTAAAAACAAACAACATTCCATTTAATAATTACCATCCCAGACCAAATCCTTTCCAAAATAACTATCCGCAACAAAGACCAATCCACCACAAAAGCCTACTCAACAACCGTTTTACCGTCCTCAAGTTCCTAACAATTCTAGATATCAACCACCTGAGCCAATGGATACGTCCACAATTGTAACAAATAACATAAACTATATGAACAGGCCACCAGCTCCTAAAAGACCAAGCGATCCCCAATCTCGCCAAGTACATCCCACTAAGTTACAACGAAATTTTCATTTGAACACTTCAGTTATCCAACCGACGAACAACAATCAAGAAGATCAATTTCATGACCAAACGTTGCAAGAATTCGTAGATTCTTATCCACAAGAATATTCTGAATCTTCATCACAACAAGATACAGAAAATCCCTATAACCGGCAATCGCAAGAATTTAGCGATATCCATTTTTTAGATTAAGTGGTTCCTCTCTTCCATACTTCGAGTGCAAAACGAAGAGTGGAACTATATTTAAAATTCTAATAGATACTGGGTCGAATAAAAATTACAAACAGCCTTCCTTAGTACCAAATCCTAAGGACAATGAAACAAATTTCTATGCGAACTCTATAGGAGGTAATATTTAAATTACATTTTTGAACCTATTCGGCCTTAACGATATTAAAATAAAATTTGTTTTCATGCCCGAACTAAAATCGTTTCATGCCATACTAGGAAACGATAGTCTTAAGGACCTATCAGCAGTTATCCATATAAAAGATAATTTTATGATTGTGAAAAATGTAATTAAAATCAAAATTAAGCAATTAATAGCCCATTCAGTCAATGCCATACGAACCATATGTCTAACGTACAAAAAACAATGATTCCCTAGATTATTCGATGATCCGGATCATGGCACTACAAACGTTAAGGGAGAAATAAGAACAACGACAGAAACTCCTATTAATTCTAAATTTTACCCTTACCCATTGTCACTAAAAGAAGAAGTCGAAAAACAGATTCATAATTTATTACAAGACGGTATAATCAGACGATCAAGATCCCTGTACAATTCACCTATTTGGATTGTACCCAAGAAACAGATTCATCCGGAAATAAAAAAATACAGACTAGTTGTCACGGAATGATAAGTCTAAACGTCCCATTTGGGGTTTCAGAAGGGAATTAAACTGTGGTAAGGTATAAATTAATATTTTGTCATTACTTAAATAATTACTTTACCAAAATAAACACTGAATTCAAAGTTAAATTGCATCCCTCTTTTATTTTAGCCAAAAAATCGCAACATTAGTCATAGATTACCGAAAGTTAAATTCAATCACTATAGCCGAGCGATATCCCATTCCCGATTCCTTTAAGAGAGGAAGACATGGAAAAGACAGCTTTTTCGGTATATATGAGTTTACTAGGTTATCATTTGGATTGAAAATAGCCCCGTCCATTTTTCAAAGAGCTTTAGACGATATCCTCCGCGATCATATCGGCAAAATATGTTACATTTATATTGAGGACATTATAATATTTAGTCCAGATGAAAATACACTTTTCAAAAATATTTGTAAAATTTTCGATACCCTGAGTAAAGCAAACATGAAAGTTCAACTCTATAAGTGCGAGTTCTTCAAGGAAGAATTAGAATTTTTGGGTTTTGTTATCTCTTCAAAAGGTATTAAGACCAATCCTGAAAAAGTAAGTGCAATAAAGAACTTTCCACATCCAAGAACTTTGAAGGATTTACGATCCTTTCTAGGTATGTCAGGTTATTACCGTCGTTTCGTCAAAGAATATGCGAAACTAGCAAAGCCCCTGACATCCCTCTTAAGAGGGGAGGATGGACGAATATCCAAAAATTTATCAAGCAGAAAACTAATACATCTAAACGATGACTCCTACGAAGCCTTCAATAAAATAAAGAAATCCTTGACATCAGAAGATACTATTTTAATTTACCCCGATTTCAACCTTCCCTTTGAACTTACAACTGACGCATCGGACTACGCAATAGGCGCTGTTCTTTCCCAAAAAAATAGACCAATTACCTTCATATCCAGAACTTTGAGCCAATGCTAAGAGATTTATGCCACGAACGAGAAAGAAATGCTCGCTATCGCGTAGGCTTTACATTTTTTAAGAAACTACCTGTACGGTTCTACTAAAGTTTTAATTTATACCGGCCACCAGCCACTGACATATGCGCTCAGTAGCAAAAACAAAAATACGAAATTAAAACGATGGAAAGCTCAACTAGAAGAGTACAATTATGAGCTAAAATATAAGCCCGGACATACCAATGTCGTTGCAGATTCTTTATCCAGACCACCAATAGCCCAAGTACAATGTAATTCCCTAACCCCGACGATTCATAGCGACGAACCATCCAGTCATGGACTAATTTATAGCGTGGAATCACCAATTAACTATTTCAAAAATCAAATTTTCCTTTTAGAAGGCACATCTCCCAGCCAAAATTTCCAGATAATATTCTCAACTTATCATAGACACACCTTTACTCTGAAACAAATTTAGTCCAAATCCTTAAAAATGCCTTAACCCATCAAAACAAGTGAAAACATTATGCGTATGATTCAAAATATTTACAAAGACCATTTTAGTTCAATGAAGATCCGATTTACATAAATACAAGTTCAAGATATTGTAAACGAACAGGATCAAGAAAACCTAGTTATGGAAGAACACAATCGTGCTCATAGAAATCAAAAAGAAAACAGAGCACAAATTTTGGAAAAATATTTCTTTCCCTCACTAATTAAAAAACTTAAAAAAATTACCAAAATCTGTTTAGTTTGTAAACAGAATAAATATGACAGACACCCGAACAAAGTACCGATACAACCTACCCCAATTCCGAAATATCCTGGAGAAATTATACATATTGACATTTTTTCTACAGAAGGTAAGTTAATTATAACATCAATAGATAAAAATTAAATTTATTGGCGCGACAGCTCCTTAAGGAGCCAAGGCCTAGTGACTTCTACTCTCAACCATTCCTGTGTGTGTGTTGTTAATCTGCAAGAATGGAAGGGACCTATAGAACATCAATAGATAATTTTTCTAAATACGTGTTAACCAAATTAATGAAGTCAAAGGCGGTAGAAGATATTAAACAACCAATTAGGGACATCGTTTATAGTTTCGGAATACCAAAGCTAATAGTTTGCGACAATGAAAAATCTTTTAGTTCAGCATCACTATTATTCATGTTACAAAACGAATTTGGAATACAAGTTTTTACCACACCCCCTTATACAAGTATTTCTAACGGCCAAATAGAGAGATTCCATTCACCTCTCGGTGAAATTATGAGATGTCTGAAGTCAGAGAAAATCTATGAATCCTTCACGGAACTTCTAGAAGCCTCCGTCCATGCCTACAGTTCTTCCGTACACTATGTTACGAACAAAAAACCTGTTGATATATTTTTCAGTAAAAACACTACAAACACAGCTCAAGTAGAAAATGCAAGAACCAAGAATATCGAAAAATTAGAGTCAAAACAAAAAAAGATTTGGCATACCATAACAAAGGAAAATCCGAATTTAAAACTTATTCCCCCGGAGACACAATTTTAATAAAAGTAAACAAACGATTAGGATCCAAGCTTTCTGCACGTTACAAAAAAGAAAAGATTAAAGAAAACAGACCGACAACAATTTTAACAGAATCAGGGAAAGTTGTTCATAAATCAAACATTAGGAACTAGAACCAAAACTTAATTCCTTCCATTTATCCCACAGATTCCTAATAAAACGAACCTATGGAACTGTCGACATCTTCGATTATTCAAATTCTCCCATCATCATATTTGACAATAGAATGGCCAAAATAAATACACCGTATGAAAAATTCCTTATAGAAGCCCAATCTATCATCCTTTACCGAATTCCTAAAACCAATCCATTTTTTCCCATCATAAACAACGAAATAGTACAAATAATTCGACTTGTAACGAGTTTGATGCACTGTCTGATTCCATCTCGAAAATTGTTTCCCTTTGTCCTCGCACTGAAATCGTTATTGCGGGCGATTTCAATGTACACAATTCCAACTGGCTCCGCTATTCTGGTCAGACAACACCCGAAGGAAGGTATGTCGAGCTCTTTGCCGGGTTACATCACCTTACCCAACTGATCGATGTGCCAACGCGTATACCGGATGTTGCTGGGCAAGCAGCCCATACTCTTGACTTGTTTCTTACTTCTCACCCTGATAAATATACCATTAGTGTAACTTCTCCATTTGGCACTTCAGACCATTGTATCATTTCAGCTAATTTCTCATCCCCCACCCATCCAGTTAAAGAAAAACTTCCCACCAGGACCGTTTGGCAATACGAGAAAGCCAACTGGGACGGCCTGAATTTCTTTTTCCGAAACTTTAACTGGTCACTATGCTTCCTCGATAGTGACATTGATGCCAGTGCTGAAATGATCACAAATGTGATTCTTCTAGGGATGCGTGCTTTTATTCCTAACAGAGTAAAAAGCATCAAACCTAAAGAAAAGTCTTGGTTTAATTCTGAGTGTAAAGAAGCTATCAGGCTCAAAGAAGTAAGTTTCCGATCTTACAAAGCCAACCCTACAGAGGAAAATCGGAAAAAGCACAAACAAGCAAGGAACTCATGCAACTCCGTTATAGAAAGAACCAAATTCTTGCATGACCAAAAATTACGGCAAAAAATTCTGCAGTGTCCCAAAGGCAGTAAAAATTTTTGGTCATTTGTAAAAAATATAAAAAACTCCTCGACATCTTCGGTTCCAACGCTCATCGACAATAACAAACCAATTGTTTACTCTTCAGAGAAGGCAAACTTGCTCGCCGCCCATTTCGCTGCCAGCTCCACGCTGCCTCAAAGCAACGTTGCCCCTCCTGTACTTGAGAATGTAAATTTTTCCATGGGACAGATTTTTTTCCGCACTCGTACAGTAGCAAGAGTTCTCAAAGATCTCGATATACACAAATCCGCTGGCCCGGATGGTATACCCCCGATTCTTCTGAAGAGGTGTTCTTCCACACTGGCAAAGCCACTGCGTAAGCTTTTCCATCGCTCCTACTCTTCTGGAATCTTTCCTAGAAGATGGAAAACAGCATTTGTCCAGCCTGTCCCTAAGAAAGGTGACCCATCCTCCCCCTCCTCCTACCGACCCATAGCACTGACATCCCTTCTTTCTAAGGTCATGGAAACACTGATTAACCGTCAGCTTAAGGAATATCTCGAAGATCGAAAGCTTCTCCATGACCGTCAGTACGGCTTCCGCAGCAACCGTTCCACTGGTGATCTGATGGCATATCTCACCGAACAGTGGAACAAATCTTTACATCGCTTTGGTGAAAGTAAGATTATTGCTCTTGATATCTCCAAGGCATTTGATAGAGTTTGGCATGAAGCTCTCTTATCGAAAATGCGTGCTTTTGGGATCGATAATACTCTTGTTCGTTGGATTAGAAGCTATCTTCTGGACCGTTCAATACAAGTTGTATTGGACGGATTCAAGTCTGATTCCCATAAAATAAATGCTGGTGTGCCCCAGGGCTCTGTTCTGTCTCCGACTCTTTTCCTCATTTTTATAAATGATCTTCTGTCTGTTACTTCTAATCCACTTAACTGTTTTGCTGACGACTCTACCCTCAGCTTTTCATATTCGTTCGATAATTCACGTCCTTCGCCTTCGGACGTACAATTGCAACGGTGCCGTATGTCAAGCTCATTAAACTCCGATTTATACAGCATTGTCAAATGGGGTAATAGAAATCGTGTGGAGTTTAATGCTTCGAAAACTCAATGCTGTCTTCTGTCGTTAAAGCTAAACATTCCCCCAATGCCATTGTCCATGAATGGCACTTACATCGAAGAAACCGAAAAGCTCTCAGTACTCGGTATGTGTGTCAACGACGACCTCCGTTGGAACGACCATATATTTGAGATCGCTAAGAATGCTGCAAAGTGCTTAGGTTTTCTGTATCGGTGTAAGAAGTACTTTTCCCCATCTGATCTGGCTACAATTTATAAAGCGTTTATACGCCCTAAACTCGAGTATAACTCCCACCTCTGGGCAGGTGCTTCGCAAACATCGCTTCACCTGCTTGATAGAATACAAAATCGAGCGTTAAGATTGATAGGTAATAGAACTGCCGCTGAAACAATTGCCCCACTCGAACACCGACGCAATGTTTCATGTCTTTCCTTATTTTATCGTTTCTTTTACAAAAAATGTTCACTCGAAGTAGCCAGTTGCATTCCTCCCCTTAAAAGTTTCTCCCGTAATACTCGTCTCGCAAGGAATGCTCATCAGTTCACCCTTGAGCCTAATTTCGGACGTACCGTGAAATATAGGGATTCTTTTTTTAGCCGAACGACACGAATCTGTAATAGTTTACCCGGCGGGATTTTCCCTTGCCATTTTGATCTGCAAACATTCAAAACCAATGTTAATCGGCACCTCCTATCTCTCCCCTCCCTATCCTCGTAATGCCCGCGCAGTGTGTTCTACATTAAAAGGGAAACACATAATCCCTTGTGCGCGCGTTAATTATAAAAAAAAAAAAAAAAAAATAAAAGATATTATTAAAAATTTAAAAATAAACCGACAGAAAAGTAAGATAAATAAACTCACAAATGTGACAAATGAAATAATAAATAAAATAAAACCAGATAGCTCATTAGCATATCAATATAATATTATTATTATTATTATACTCTATTATTATGTCAAAAAAAGAATTAAATGTTATTTAAGATAAGATCGATAAATATGTACTACCCTATTCAAATATAGAACAAGCACTAAAATTCACTGAAGTAAAAATTGCTTCTAATTCTAATAATTTAATCTATATTATAAGCGTTCCAAAAACAAGAAAAGAAATATTTAAGAAAATTATGCTGATTCCTATAAAGAAAAGTAATAATTTAATAAACAAAATAACTTATAGACATATACTAAAAAATGATAAGGAGATATATGGAATAAATACTAGTTGTAATAAAATAGAAAATATGTATCTATGTAAAGCATCAAATATTTTAGATATTAGTAACAATAAATGTATTGTAGGTTTATTAAGAAATAAATATGCACCTTGTTACGTAACTAACAGTCAACACATCCCCCAAGTTGAAGTCTCACCCGGACTCATGATTCTTAACAAGTTTAATGGAACTATCCAAACAAACAAAAAGACGCAAAACATGGAAGGAAACTATGTCCTAAAGTTCACCAACGAAACTGTAACAATCAATGATCAAATGTTTACGGCCCAAGAAATTATCAATATCGAAGTATTACCACCAACCCTACATCCTTCATCTGATGATACAAATCTAGAGGAAATCCTTTTCCTGGAACTAATGAAGGAATTGCATATAAAGAATACCCACCATCTTGCAAAAATTCAAACCGAAAAAGATTTCCACAAGACCACTACGTACGTAATTCTGTCAGTAATAGTTTTGGTAGAAGCAATTCTAAAATTCAGTAAAAGATGATTTGATGTCCATATTATGTCCCATATTAAGAATAGCAAGCCAAAGTGACTCCAACACTCCAACATCCTTACAGAAATATCCCAGCCTCTACAATATTATGTAATGCGTGGGCGCATTATTCTAGGAAGGGAGTAGTTTACGCCAACAAAGTCAAATAGCAAACAAAGCTCCACCACCTGCAATGTACCCGTGGAAAATTAATCAAATTACGATTCACACCAATTTTGCTGACATAGCGTCTGCGACAGAGGAGACTCAACAGATGTTCATTCAACAAAAATAGGTGTCATAGGTTTCATTAGATTTAAGATTCAGTTTGTAAATTAGTTCTAAGTTAACTCTCAACAAATGAAGTTCTATTTATTTTAAAGAAATAGACAAGAAAAACTTTAATTTACGTAATTCCAATTGGCTCCGCTATTCTGGTCAGACAACACCCGAAGGAAAGTATGTCGAGCTCTTTGCCAGGGTACATCACCTAACCGGATGTTGCTGGGCAAGCCGCCCATACTCTTGGCATGTTTCTTACTTAATGGATAAATATACCATTAGTGTAACTTCTCTATTTTGCACTTCAGACCATTGTGTCAGTTCAGCTAATTTCTCATCCTCCACCCATCCAGTTAAAGAAAAACTTCCCACCAGGACCGTTTGGCAATACGAGAAGGCCCACTGGGACGGACTGAATATTTTTTTTCCGAAACTTAAACTGGTCACTATGCTTCCTCGATTGTGAAATTGATGCCAGTGCTGAAATGATCAAATGTGATTCTTCAAAGGCTGGGTGCTTTTATTCCTAACAGAGTTAAAAGCATCAAGCCTAAAGAAAAGTCCTGGTTTAATTGTGAGTGTAAAAAGCTATCAGGTTCAAAGAACTAAGTTCCCGATCTTACAAAGCCAACCCTATATACACAAATCCGATGGCCCGGATGGTATACCCCCGATTTTTCTGAATAGGTGTTCTTCCACACTGGCAAAGCCACTGCGTAAGCTTTTCCATCGTTCCTACTCTTCTGGAATCTTTCCTAGAAGATGGAAAACAGCATTTGTCCAGCCTGTCCCTAAGAAAGGTGACTCATCCGCCCCCTCCTCCTTCCGACATATAGCACTAACATCCTTTCTTTAAGGTCATGGAAACGCTGATTAACCGTCAGCTCAAGGAATATCTCGAAGATCGCAGCAACCGTTCCACTGGTGATCTGATGGCATATCTCACCGAACCGTGGAATAAATCTTTACATCGCTTTGGTGAAAGTAGGTGCCAAACTCTATCAAGACGACATTTGAATCCAGTACTTGGTATGTGTGTCAACGACAACCTCCGTTGGAACGACCATATATTTGAAATCGCTAAGAATGCTGCTAAGTGCTTAGGTTTTCTGTATCGGTGTAAGAAGTATTTTTCCACATCTGATCTGGCTACAATTTATAAAGCGTTTATACGCCCTAAACTCGAGTATAACTCCCACCTCTAGGCAGGTGCTTCACAAACATCGCTTCACCTGCTTGATAAAATACAAAATCGAGCGTTAAGATTGATAGGAAAAAGAACTGCCGCTGAAACAATTGCCCCTCTCGAACACCGTCGCAATGTTTCATGTTTTTCCTTATTTTATCGTTTCTTTTATAAAAAATGTTCACTCGAAGTAGCCAGCTACATTCCTCCCCTTAAAAGTTTCTCCCGTAATACTCGTCTCGCAAGGAATGCTCATCAGATCACCCTTGAGCCCAATTTCAGACGCACCGTGAAATATAGGGATTATTTTTTTAGCCGAACAATACGAATTTGGAATAGTTTACCCTTGGAGATTTTGCTTTGCCATTTTGATCTGCAAACATTCAAAACCAATGTTAATCGACACCTCCTATCTCTCCCCTCCCTATCTTCGTAATGACCACGCAGTGTGTTCTACATTAAAAGGGAAAGAAATAGTCCCTTGTGAACGCGTTAATTATAAAAAAAAACCTATCTAGTAAAAATTTTGGCAAAGGCTATTTTTCATTATTTTTACTTGAATATTATATTAATAAAATATGGTGTGCTTTAGTCAAATCGGTTAATACCTTATTAAGATTTTTGAATATAGTCCATCGCACGTAAAAGCAACGCAATATAATGCTAATCAATCAGCTAAGATTCGTCCGTCAAAAGAACACAAGGTCGGCCGCAAACATTGCCGTGGCCCGTGAAAGTGAATAAAAGCACACGAGGTAGTCGATGCGTGCACAGGAACTCGGTCTTTCGCAGTCTTCACCTCGTCCAATAATATTAATAATAATAATATTTTAACTATGTGTCGGTAAGGCACAATGCCTTTTAGAATGCAAACGGATGTTGCACGACACTAGTTAGAAGAGTTAGAGAGATAGGAAAGAATTGTTTTCGGCGCAGTAGATCGAGAATTAGGTGACTATTTTCTGTGTCCTATCCTAAAGTCGCAGTTCTATGCGAATAAACAACAATGGAGCGATCCCATTAAGGTGAATACAACATAGGGGGCTATCGCTCAAATTCAACCGGATATTATATGTGTATGGAATAGTCATTGAAATTGGACCACTAGGATCAGTGTCGCTGTTAGAAGCCGAGGCGGACATTTGAATGATGTCATATTCCATGCATATTACAAAGGCCTTTCAAATAAATAATAATTATTTGTATTAATTTAGCTAATTGAAAAGCTCTTTATATACCTTAATTAAGTGGAAAATCAGCTGAAATATTGCAAAAATAGAAATCACGAGTATTAAAATATACAAGTTAGTGTCAATTTGTTATTGCGAATTCCTGGAATGTAAAGGACTAAATGCCTAAGCAAACAAAACTCTATGGCGTATCAAACTGTATTTGGAAAAAACTTGCGTCATTATAGTTTTTTTCTCTTTTTCTAAAACATACATACACATCTCTCCGAACAATGAACTACAGATGGCGACCGGAAACAAAATGAAATAAAATCCAAATCAAAACCCATATTACATAAAATAAAAGTAAAAGAACACAGCCAACACAGACCATAACACGAAACTTTTTAAATCAATTAACTTCTGCATAAACCATCATCGACATTAATATTTCATGACAACTGTCCTCAAACACAAAATGTTTACATAAATAAACCTCCAAGGTAATTTGCCTCTGAACAAATAATACCGAGAGTCCTTTTTTCGTTTTTTGTCATAGCTCCGGCTGCTGCTGCTTCATGCTGCTGCCACGGCTGGTCTTTCCTGGGGAGCATAGACATGCAGAGTTCCTCGTCTGTATATTACCATCCCATACCATAACTTGGCTGTCTATAGGAATACCATGAACAGCGACCAAAAAGATAAAAAGTAATAACAATAAAAAAGAAGACAAAAAATACAAGTAAAAGCCACAGCGACTGTAATAACAACCAAACGACCTTTGAAACCCCATCCCTGGGCAATAAACCAAAAATACAGAAGTATTCGAATTCGAAGCCCCTCATGTCGTTTCCGGGTTGGCCTAGGCCGATTGATCTGGCCGTATGTGTTTGCCAACCCACAATTTCAAATCGATTTTAATCCCGCCTCTACCCGCAACTCTAGTCCATAATCAGCCTTGGCAAACAGGATAGATATTGGGGCTCACATACCATTCATCTCCACCTATTTCATCCAAGGTTCATATGAACATACATTTAAAACAGACACGACACCATACATGACACAAATAAAAGAAAAACGAAAGGGCATGCTAAGGATAACCAAATTAAATGCGAAAAAAGATAGAAATATAATAAGATAGTCGACAATATTCTGATATCCCGAAGTTGGGAGGTAAGCATAACACCAATAAGAAGCGGTTTTAAAAAAACCAAACAAGGCCAACATAACCCTTTCACGATGACAAAGGAAACCACATCATGCATTGAATTAGAGGGATTGGGGAAGGCTGACCAAACCAAAGTGGGTATCTGTACCCTCTGTTACTGATTCTATGACCATCCAAGATAGGTGACACACGTGAAGAAGGAACAAGGATCATTTTAATTACGTTCAGGTGTAAAATTCCATGAGGGCGAATTCTAAGCGCTTTTCTAGTTAAACCCAAAGTCAACCGCACACTTTGAAGCTCACAAGCACATATCCATCCATGTTAACCACACCCATCTGGTCGTACTAATGCCGTACTCCATTCTCATCTTAAATATGTATATAGATACCTCAACCTAGGAGTATGGATGTAATTTTCGGTTGACGTTTATTTAACACCTTGTTTAAATATTAACTATTATAGGGTTTTGTAGAATAAACAAAGTGGTGACGAGATGTTTGGGTTTGATTTTGCTTTTGTTAAGGGCTGTTGGAGGGTGGCTTCTGGTTTTCGTCAAAAGCAACAAAGATTATTATCATTTCACTAGCAAATTATGGGTAGGCATTTATTATGTGCATGTTCTTGAAATTGTAATTAAGTTTTGCGATATAAACCTTAAAGGGGCTCTGAAAGCCTAGATTACTAATAGTGTTACACATCATCAGCTATATAGTTAAATTTATGCAAGCCTCCTCCTGTTGGAAGAGGCTATCTATATTTCCTGATGGTTTTTTGGGATTTGCTTTATGTAATGGAATAGTATAAATTTGCTACATGTATCTTAGTTGGTATCAAAGAACTAGCGGGCTACCTAGAATCTTCAACACGTGCATAGTCTGTTGTTTTTACGACACTTGTTTGTTGTTTGCAGTTCTGGCAATTACTGATTCGTCCTTTACAGAAAATTCCTTTAATTATTTTTTTTTTAACAAATTTTATTGAAAGAGGCTATCTATATTTCCTGATGGTTTTTTGGGATTTGCTTTATGTAATGGAATAGTATAAATTTGCTACATGTATCTTAGTTGGTATCAAAGAACTAGCGGGCTACCTAGAATCTTCAACACGTGCATAGTCTGTTGTTTTTACGACACTTGTTTGTTGTTTGCAGTTCTGGCAATTACTGATTCGTCCTTTACAGAAAATTCCTTTAATTATTTTTTTTTTAACAAATTTTATTGAAAGGATGTGGTAGTTACACTTTTTTTTTCCTCAACACCGTGCAAAGAATTACAAATACAAGAACATTTTGATTCCTATTAAAGATGTCTACGGCTTTTGTATGGCACTTCCATCGCTTCCTTCCTGTTTTGAGAACAGCTTGAAGTACTGTAACTTTCATAAATTAAGGATGCTTTTTTTTAAACATCCTATCCACTGTTCTCGGAATTACGTGTAAGATCTAGATTGTCTAAATATATCAAATCCTCGAGCGAAAAGCACAAAAGCGTTCTCTCAAAGCATTCATTTTACGAGTGGTCTGGTTGGGACAAAAGACGTCGACTAACATTGGTTTTGAATGCTTTCGGATTGTCATGGCATTATAAAACCGCTTGTACGAGTGCAGAAAAACATATGTCCCTTGGAAAAGTTTATATTCTCAAGAACAGGAGGGTCAACGTTGGTGTGAGGTAACAAAGATTTAGCAGCAAAATGGACGGCGAGCAAGTTTGGCTTTTCTGAGGAGTACACAATTAGGGTGTTATTGGTGATGAGCTTTGGAACCGAAAATGATGAAAAGTTTTTAATATTTCTTACAAATGACCAAAAACGTTTGCTGCCTTTGGAACTTTGCAGAATCTTAAAAATGTCGTTCCATCAGTAACAGAGTTACATGCTTTTTCCAATTTTCCTCTTTTGGGTTCGCTTTGCTGGATTGGAAACTTACTTCTTTGAGCCTTATATCTCTTCTTAAGAGTCAGAGTTAAAATAAGATTTTTGTTTGGGTTTGATACATTTTTCCTACCTAGGAATAAACATCCCTAGGAAAATCAAATTTGTGATTATTTCGACAATAAACTTAGCCTAAGCCTAAGCAGGGGGGTTGCTGGGGAGCAGCATGCCCCCCCATACGTACCTCATACTGAACATAAAAAAAATTCAATTCAGACATTATCTCCACTTTTAAAAAAACATAATGACCATGGACGTTATGTCCGTAGACCTTATGTTATCCCGCCAAGTTTATTATTGAATTCTGCATTGTTTAAAATGAAAACTAGGCAGGAGGCACGCCGTTAGTTGCAACTTCTTGACAATAACATCAACGGCTGCGGAGCTATTAGCAATTAAAATGGATAGAGTCAAGGCGAATCAAGAACCTTCCACTTATTTTACCTCTGGAGAAGCAATTATTTTTTCACTCATTATTTCTTGTGTGTGGATAGCTAGTGCACGGGTTGAATTCAATACCTATCTGACAGAGCAAGAACCACTCACTCAGGACGTCAAAATAACGAGATATAGGCGTGTGAAGTTTCGAGTAAAATAATGTATTTTCAGACACGTGTTCCTTCAATCCGCTCCTGGAGACGCAGTAAGTGTTTCAAATAGTTTTGTGATATTATGGATCTGGACTTAATACTTAACTGACAAAACATACTAAACTAGGACCTCTACATAACGATTCGATTCTAGCTGCTTAGAATGTTCACTTAGAAAATCGAAATGAACTTTCTAAAATCAATCCATTTGAGAGCGATGTTCTTGAATTTATTGCGAAAACACATGAAATAAAATCAAAGGCCGATGGCTTTACTGTTAGCGGCTTTTTTCTATTTCTTGTAATATATTATTGCATTAAATATTAAATAAATAAATAAAATAAATAAAATCAAATATGAATTACGTTTGAAAAAAAAATAAAGTAATTTGTTTCAACGTCCATCAGACTAATTTTATTATACAAACTTTTTTCTACTCTGACTACGAATTGTTTTATTCAACTTTGGAGGGAATTCCTTTAGCTCTTACATCCAACCTATCCGTTTGTATGCTTTGCCCTCTTTCCTTAATAGAAATTGTAAGCAACTTCTTATGCTTCAAGACATATCCAAAGAAACGAAACAAGCTTCCTTTTTACTTATCATTATAAAAATATTTAACTCCGTTGCCCCGATGGTATTTTTCTTCTGCTTATTTCATTTCACTTTTGATCTACAAATGCATGCCACTTTATAAAAAAAATGAGCACGACTGGGTCGCACGTACCTGCTACTATGTGTCTAATCAAATTGTAAATTTAGATCTTAGAAAGAAATAAGTAACATATAAGTAGAAAATAACATGGTTTGAACTTATAACAAGTGTCAAAACCACAACACTAAACTGTTTTTAGTAAGAACGAAGTACGCCATCACAAGTCTTAAATAATAATGAATTTTTGAAAAAAATATTTCAATAATTGTAGGATAAAATCCTGTTTTTGTTTTTAGTTTTTTGGAGATTTTGTTATGCAGATTTTTAGAGTTTATTAATATACAGCTTATTATAAAATTAAAAATATTTTTTTGATACTGAAAATATTGAATTTTCAAAAATTAATTAAAAAGAAAGAAATAATTATTTTGAATGCTGGTAAATTTGTAAGGACGTAACTTTCTTGTTGGGGGCGACTTCAATGATAAACACACCCACTGGGGATCTAGGCTTATAACAACAGAAGGAAAACGGCTATACAAAGTAGGCCGCGAATTTTATTCATCTGGTGCGCCAACTTATTGGCCATCTGATACTAACTAAATACCTTTTAGTCCTTAAAGGTATTAAACGAAATCATATAATTACGATCGTCAGATCATACTCCAGCATTTTTATCACTGAGTGAAGCAGAAATAATAGAGAACAGTAATCCTATGCTCATGAGTAACAGAACGAATTCAGAGAAAAACTTGAAAGTTTTATAAAGCAAAGATCTCCTATGCAAACAATTAAACAAATTGAGTAGAACAATTTATTGCTGATGTGCAACAGTCTGCAGAATAAAAGTACTTCAACTATTTCGAACACGAGGAAAAAAGAAATTTATCTTGTAGAAATAAGAAAGCTGATATTGGAAAAAAAAGAGCGCAAAGAAAATTCACTACGAGATTTCCAGTGAAATAAAAAAAGAATCTATGAGTTTAAAAATGGTTCACTTAGAAATCCCTGAAAAGTCTTACGGCAGATGCTTCTGCCGAATACTCCCTATGGAAAGCAGCAAAGCGTCTAAATAGACCCCAGACACAAGACCCGCCAATAAAATCTCAATATGGTAAATGGATCGGAAACCCGAAACAAAAGGCTGATCTCTTCGTTAAACATCTCGCGAATGTGTTTACGCCATTCCCAGCAAACACAACTGCAGATATCTATTACAGTTTGTTGATAGAAATGACGAATGTGCTGTCACGCTTAAAGTAAGAAGCATGTGTCAACCTAAGTTGTCTAACAAAATATCACATGGGGACGATCTAATAACTGTTCAGGTTATGAAAGAAATTCCTTCAATAGCCTTCAAAAAACTCCAATTAATAATATTAACGCATGCCTTTCACTAAGATATGTGCCAGATCATTGGAAAATTGCAGAAGTCATTGTTATACCTAAACAAGGTAAACCACAGACAGAACTAACATCTTACAGATCAATATCACGTATCCACTAATCCACTAATCCGTTACCGAGAGAATCGAAAATTAAAAATACCGTTACATGAAAGGTACCGCTTTTCCTTAACGTTTATATGGCAGGTAACATTATTTTTAGCCCTGAAAATAAAATTTCAATTTCCCCTCTGAGGAATGCCATCATATAAAATTTGAAGGCAATTGAATCGCTTAACACTTTTAGGCTGCAGCTTGTTATATACCCAGACAGACAGTAATTTCTTAATTATTTTGTTATGCTCCTCTAATGATTGTAATGTCATGTTTGATTGTTATCTCAATTATTTTAAATTTTCACGAATCCTGAACTTGCCTTATAGTCCCTATAATCGCAAGTAAAAAATCCTCCAAAAATAAAGGACAATTTGATTACTTTTGTTTGTTATACTACTTTCGAATTTTAAAGAATAATATTGTTTTCAAATATATTCATTCCTAGGAGTATATACGAAACTATTTATATTTTTCATAGAAAAATGCAAAATATTAAGTTTTCCTCTTCATGGATGATGGAAAAATGAAAACTTTTTTATTTCTTGGACGCGGTTTTATTACGTAAATTTATATTATGTTTTTATGCGCCGACGACGACCGAAGATCCTATGAGTGAAAAGTCGAAAAGGTGGCTGCTTGAGTGTGACCAGCGCTCTGTTGGCCGTTCGGGAGAAGTGCATTGCATGTTGACGAACCGGTAAGCTTTCAATTCGATTAAATTCTTTTTTACTTGCGATTATAGGTACTATAATGCAAGTTTTGCATTCCTGCAGATTAAAAATTTTGAGATAACAATCAAACATGACATTACGATGATAGAAAAACATATTTAAGTTACTGGCAAAATTCTGACCGTTTGTCTGTTTGTTTGTACGGATGTATTTTGGTCTGCAGCGTTAACAGTTGAGCCAATCGTCTTCAAATTTAGAACTTAAGGTTTTGAAATTCTACAGAGGAATTTTTTCAATTTTTTTTTAGCTCAAAAATTAACGGTACCTCTCATATAACCTATGTAAAAGCTAATTTTTTTCGAAAACGGCTCCAAGAATTTTTATAAAAAAAATCAGTGTACTACTGTAGGTACGCATTATATTTTGGTGAACAAAAATTAATATAATAATAATAATAATAATAATATTTTGAACTAAGTGCCTGTAAGGCACATTGCCTTTTAGAATGCAACATGACGTTGCACGACACTAGTTAGAAGAATTAGAAAGATAGGAAAGATTTTTTTTTGGTGGGCTAAAAACGGTACCTCCCATAGGACCGGTTTTTTTTTCTTCGACTTCTCGAAAACTGGTAATCCGATTACTATCAAAATTGATTTTCAAGAAGACTTAGGTAGCCTAAGTATAATTGCAATAATTTTTTTTCGAAAACTTTTTTTTTGTATTTTTAATAATTTAAATTTTTTTTTTTTGAAAAATTAATACTGGTAAATGAATTTTTTTAAATTTTGTATTAAATTAATATACATTTAATTTTGTGCTTAAGTTTGCATTTTTTAATTGTTTTTTTTTAATAGGTATTTTAAAAAAAGTTGTTAAAAAAAACGTTTTAATTAAAAACCGCTCTTGAGATTTAAAAACAAATTTCCACTTTTTAACATTTTTTAAAGAAATAAAATGGCGTTTAAATTATTTCACTCAATACTTTATTCGAGTAATCAAAAGTCACAAAAATCGAATAAATGCTTCGATGTTAATTTTAATTTTCTTAAATTTTATTCTACAATGTGACCACATATTAAGCTTTTTATGAAAATCTATTTCATGCATTAATAATATGACAATTCATTTAATGTATATAAGTTTAGCGTACAGGGTGAAAAACGTCTCTTAGCAATTCATTATTTTCAAATATTTTCATTCTTTAAAACAAGTTGAGCAAGTACGTGCGGTGATTGAGAAATGGTCCAAAGGGTTTGTTAGAGAAATAAAATGTATTTAACATTTTGCATATTTTTTTCATAAAGTTAACATTAAAAAAAGAAAATCGATCCTTGAATAGTCGCGCCTTATACATACATACATATTTCATGCATGTTTGTTAAGATTATGGTAAGTTTTAAGAAGTATTATTTGAGTTTCAAATCCTTTCATGATCAATTTTTTTCGTTTTAGTGGTATAGTTCCAAAACAAAGAACGAGGATCCGAATTTTGGCCAATTTTGGTATTGTGTTAAAAGTAAACGGAAAAATAAACACTTAATTTAAATTGAAAAATAATGTTGTAATTATTGAGTAAAGAAAATCGATAAAAGGAAACGGAAAGTAATATTAAAATTAAATTAAAATTGTGTAATAATAATTAAGTAAAAAGGCAATACAATACAAGTAAAAGAAAAGAAAGTAACATTAATTAAAATTAAAAGAAGTAGAAGAATAAGTGAAAGCAACGAAGTTAAAAAAAGTAACATTTAAATCAAATAACAATAATAACAAATTAACAAAGAGTGACAAAATAATAAATTGAACAACAGTAAAGGAGTTTTGGAGATATTTAACGAAGAACAACACAACCAAGAGGAAGAGTACCCGAGTCACCGTGGGAACTAGGAATCCCCACCGGAAAAAAAGGATAATACTCGACCGCACAATACCGGAAAATGAAAGAGATTTTATTGTAAGCATACAAATTTATAATTTTATCTAAAGATTTTAAAGAAAATTAAATTGTTTTAAACATAAACTAAAAAATTTAATAACATAAGAAAATCAATTCAACATTTAAAATAAAAAAGGCAATATTTAAATTAATTCTAAAATTAAAAGAGGAAAAAATAAATTCCTTCCTGATTTTTTATAAAGAACTGATGACTTAGAACTCACAAATCCTTTTAATTTACCCAAAATCCTTTCCTCATAATATCTGTTAAAGCTCAATAATTAACTTAACTTTATATTGCTTTAATTTTGTTTTTATTACTTAACAGAATTGCTTGTACTAAAACTAAAATTCTATTTTTGTAATCTACGAGCACTTGCATAATGTCTGTTGCATTCTATTTTTCATCTCGTTTCACTTGTTCGGTGTTCTTTTGTGCTTTCATAATTTTGAATTGTCAGATTAGATTCAATTTGACCTTAGCCAGCGCTAGCCGCAAGTAATAAATATTCAGTATTTTCAAGGTGGACAAAGACTTTTATTTCTTTGAAAGAATTGCTAATTTCTTTTCGGAAATTTAAAATTGGCGACCGTGACAGGACCTTATGCCAGGTCTTGTAAAAAAAAAAAAGGAAAGTTACAATAAATATCAACTGAAAATAAATTCATCGCTGTGAACTACTACATAAAAGGCTTGCGCTGCTCCCTTGCCATTGGTAGTACACCGGTTAATTTTTTTTAAAGCAAAATTAAGTTTTTCAACTCAAAGCTAAAATCTTAACTCGTGTGGGTTATTTAAAACAACACAAAGTGAACATCGGACGATAGTGGTAGATGAGTAACGGAACTGGTTAACGAGTGTTCTTGTAACGGTTCAAACGATCAGGCGATAGTGGAGTGGCTTGTAAAAAAGAACGCTTCCTTTCTCGACAAAAAACGTAAAACAAAAAAACAAAAACAAAATAATGAGTGAGAAAAAGTTAGCGAATCTGAAAACGAAACGACAAACGCTCATCGGGCAACAAGACAGAGTCAAAGAATTCGTTAATAAGAGCTTGGATGAAGCTACGGTTTTTCAATTAGAGATTCGGTCCAAATGGCTTGAAAAATATTACATTGAATTTCAGAGCATTCAATCGTTAATAGAAGAATTAGATAACTCGGAAGGTGAAATCGCTGTTCGCGCGTCTTTTGAAGAGCTTATTATTATTATATTATTTATATTATATTATTATTTTATTATTATATTATTATATTATATTATTATATTATTATTATATTATTATATTATTATTATATTATGATGAAGCTCTAAAAATTCTGAAAGATCGGTACGCGAATACATCAGTCATCATTGAAGAGCACATTAAAAGGCTTTTAAATTGTCCCCCGGTTACTAAAGCAGCGTCGAACAATATACGCGATCTTATTGACACGGTTAACGTTCACTTGCGCACCCTTAAGTCACTCGGTCGACCGGTTGCTCATTAGGATGACATAATTATTTGCATTATTCTTTCTAAGCTAGATTCAACAACCAACGAAAAATGGATAGACGAACGTGCAACTGAAACACTGAAAGACTTTTGGACAAACGATGTCAACAGCTGGACCAAAAGACATCACAACATTTAATGTTCCCAACTTCAACAGCAGCAACGAGGGTAAGCAATCGACCACCAGAATAAATAATAAGGACGCCTATGATAAACACATAAACATGCAAAAACAACTAACAAATAAAAAAACACTCGATTACCTACTGAATACAAAAATTCCAATCAAGAAAACAACTCAACTCAACGATCATATGGCACTACCTTTACTTTTAGGCCTACAATTTAAATTTCAATGTCCCCTCTAGGGAATGCCAAAATAATCACACACACCAAGTTTGAAGATAATCGCTTAAGCCGTTACATGCAGAAGACAGACAGACAGACAGAAGACAGACAGACATTTTTTATCGATCACTTTTTTAGACTTCTCTATGATCGTAATGTCATGTTTCATTGTTATCTAAATTTTTTTTATATTCACAATTTGTATACTTGCCTTATAGTCCCTATAATCGCAACTAAAAATTGAAAAAAACTCCTGTAGAATCTCAAAATAACCTTAAGTTCTAAATTTGAAGACGATTGGCTCAACCGCTTAGGCTATAGTCCAAAATACATTATTACAGACAGACCTACAGACATACGGACAGAATTTTGCCAGTAACTCAAATATGTTCCTCTATCATCGTAATGTAATTTTTTATGTTCACGAATCCTAAACTTGACTTATAGTCCCTATAATAACAAAGCTACTTGTGCATGAAAATTAAAAAAATAAAATCATTGTGGATCCTCTTCGTTGTTCACCGTCACCGAGAACAGGATATACACAATGCACATACACATGTGCTTATTAAGTCTTCCCTTTTAATATCTCCCTCGCTCAGACCATCTACCACACCGACGACTCACCGATCTACCTGAATTTAGCTGAAGATTTTATCAAAGATAATATAACAAGTATACCTACGTAAATACACACTTTATGCAGGTATATATGTAGGTACTTAAATATCTTTCTACCCTCGAAAGTTTGATATGAAAAAACTATAAAACTCAAAATAAACTTATCAACCTGCTTAAACATATCCCCACTCCCAGGCACCATTCATTTACAAAAGTCGTTTTTCTTCTGTTTTCGTCATTCCTTTTTTAAAACTAGCCATCTCGTCACCCTGCTTGTGTGAAGCAAGCCAGTTGTGCGAAAAAAAAACTATACCGCATCATTGTACATAAACTGCAAACTGCAAAGAGCAAAGTACATGTTCACAGAGTTTCTCCTAGAATTCTCTTTGTTCGCCGCGTTCGCCTCTTTCAATTTACCGAGTTAACTTTACCTAGAGCCGCTTGGAACGCCACGGTCCACATGACACCATGACAGTACTATAACAGTTCATAAAAAATGCTTTGACACAGAAAATTGGAAATATCCTTCTCACGTGGTTTTGGCTGATCCCGATTTCAATAAACCTTCCAAAATCGATATTTTATTAGGAGCAGAGATTTTCTATGACCTATTGCTTCAAGATCAAATGCGCATTTGCAAAACACCCAACTTGGAGCTCAAAAAGCAATACGTTTTATTTATGAATGAGTATGAATCTCTTCTACATATGCGCAAATTAGCAACTCCACCGCCATTTAGGAATTATTTCTTACCACATCATTGTATTATTAAATCAGATAGTTCCTCCACAAAGGTACGCGTAGTATTCGATGCTTCGGCCAAATCAACAACCAACGTTTCGCTTAATGATCTCTTAATGACTGGACCTACCGTGCAATCAGATTTGTTCACGGTCTTAACACGATTTCGGACATAACGATGGGTGTTCACAACAGACATCAAACAAATGTGCCGCCAAATTGAGGTACACCCACTCGATCGGCCCTATCAAATGATTGCTTGGCGTTCGAATTCTGATGCCCCTATAGAATACTTTGAGCTAAATACTCTTACTTATGGAACTTCAGCCGCTCCATTTTTAGCAACACGTTGCCTTAACCAACTTGCAATTGAAGAGAAAAACAACTTTCCTTTTGCTTCCGATTCAATTTTAAAAGAACCTTATGTCGATGATATCATGACAGGAGCACACAACCTAACAGATGCCCTCTCATTACAAAACGACCTGATAAAAATGCTCGGAAAGGCTCAGTTTGAACTTCGAAAGTTTTGCTCTAATGAATTGTCACTTCTCAGTTCCATCCCAGAAAATTATAAGCAACCTCTGCTTCGAATTGGAAAGGATGATGTGGTAATGTTCTTACATTAGGCCTCGCTTGGGAACCTATCGCAGATTGTTTCTTATTCCACATTTCCGTTGATGAACATCCGATATCTACTAAGCGCAGCGTACTATCAGATATAGGCAAAATATTCCATCCACTAGGTTTTATTGGGCCTGTAACTGTTGTAGGAAAAATCTTTCTGCAAGAGCTTTGGAAACTCGAGCAATTCTGGGACCAGCCTTTGCCACCGCTATATCGGGAAAAATGGTATCGATATACCCAACAAATAAAGTTGCTTCATGACGTTAAAATACCTAGACACCTTCTTTCAAATACCTTTCCAATTAATATTCAGCTACACGCCTTTTCTGACAGCAGTGAAAGAGCATATGGTGCCTGCTGTTACCTACGCTGCGAAGAGGAAAATGGAAAAATAACAACACAACGTATCTGCTCCAAATCAAGAGTTGCTCCTACAAAATCCGTAACACTTCCACGTCTTGAACTTTGTGCCGCGGTTGTGATGATCTAGTTAGTCGAGCGACTACAAGATATGCTTCCAATCAGTATTAACAAAAGATTTCTGTACACTGACTCCAAAATAGTCTTAGCTTGGCTTGCAAGGCCGTCCTATACATGGCACACATTTGTCGCTAACCGAGTTGCCAAAATTCAAGAACTTTCAAGATTTGAGGAATAGAAATATGTTCATACCAAGGAAAACCCGGCAGATATCTTGTCTCGCGGAGCCATGCCAGAACCCTTTTTGCAGTCTAGTCTCTGGAATAATGGTCCAAAGTTTTTACAGGATTCTTCTGATGCCTGGCCATGTTTTGAACTTGAAGCTGTGGGTGCTGATGTGCCTGATCGGCGCCATTCTCCTTGCCACCCATTATTTGGATCTCTTTTCATCAATCATTCATCGAGACTCATGGCGCAAACTTAACCGCATCATAGAATATTGTTTTAGATTTCAAAATAATTCTCTAGCTCGTTCTAGGAAAACAGAAAGAAATTTTGGATCTTTGACAGTCTTGGAGTTCGAACAAGCACACAATGGAATCATATGCAACATTCAACGTCGTGAATTTAACATAGAATATAGTTGTTTGCTAAGAAATAAGGAAATTGATTGTCGTAGCCGTTTAAAAGGTTTAAACCCTTTTTTGGATAAAAATGGGCTAATTCGCGTTACTGGTCGTCTTCAAAATTCTCTCCTTCTTAATAACTCTAAGCATCAAATTATGTTACCCAAACACGATATTTCAAAAATGCTAATTAATTTCATTTCATGTACTTACACGCTGGTCCACAAATGTTATTAGCTGCAATCCGACAACGCTACTGGCCTATCGATGGAAAACATGCATGCCGTAATGTCGTTTACAGGTGCTTCAGATGCATTCGTACAAAACCAACAATACACCAACCGTTAATGGGTAACTTACCAGCTGAACGCGTCCAACCAGGTCACCCTTTCCGTACAACCGGCATTGACTTCTGTGGCCCCATTCGTATAAGCTCAAAAGTTCGAGGACGAGCACCAATAAAAGCCTACATTTGTGTTTTCATTTGCTTCACAACAAAGGCTATCCATCTGGAGGTTGTCAGCGACCTGTCAATAGAGACTTTCATTGCTTCCCTACGAAGATTCATCGGCAGAAGAGGAATCTGCAAAACCATTTTCTCGGATAATGCTACAAATTTCGTGGGTGCGAAAAGTGAACTATCTAAGCTGTATGAGTTGTTTCAAAAGGAGTCCCATAATCAAAAACTCTCTGCAATTTGTCAGCAATCTAAAATTGAATGGCGTCATATTCCACCCCGGTCACCACACTTTGGAGAACTCTGGGAAGCCGCTGTTAAGGTAGCTAAATACCATTTAATACGTGTACTCGGCAGCACAATACCAACCTATGAAGAGCTTTGTACATTGGTCGTCCAAATAGAAGCTTTAGTAAATTCCAGACTGATTACGCCGCTTTCTGATGACCCAGGTGATCTTGAAGCCTTAACTCCAGGTCATTTCTTGATTCGTGGTCCGTTAACATCATTCCCGGAGCCTGACATTTCAGATGTTTCCATTAATCGTCTTTCGAGATTCCGAAAAATGCAGCAAATTCAACAGGTCTTTTGGAAACGCTGGTCCAGCGAATATCTTAACTCTCTTCAACAGCGACATAAATGGACATCTAAATCAAATAATTTAAAACCGGATGCTCTCGTCCTTCTTCAAGATGACAACCTGCCACCATACAAGTGGGCACTAGGCAGAGTGGTTCGTACGATACCTGGTCATGATGGAATTCATAGAGTAGCAGAAGTCAAAACGCAGAATGGGGTATTCAAGCGAGCATTAGCTAAATTGTATCCCCTACCAATGGAAGATTAAAGCATCAATAATACACTTTAAGGCGGCCGGCAGGTTAAAGCTCAATAATTAACTTAACTTTATATTGCTTTAATTTTGTTTTTATTACTTAACTGAATTGCTTGTACTAAAACTAAAATTCTATTTTTGTAATCTACGAGCACTTGCATAATGTCTGTTGCATTCCATTTCTCATCTCGTTTCACTTGTTCGGGGTTCTTTTGTGCTTTCATAATTTTGGATTGTCAGATTAGATTCAATTTGACCTTAGCCAGCGCTAGCCGCAAGTAATAAATATTCAGTATTTTCAATGTGGACAAAGACTTTTATTTCTTTGAAAGGATTGCTAATTTCTTTTCGGAAATTTAACAATATCTGTGTTTAAAATTTCATACGAATTCAAAATGGTCAACCCAGAGGGAAGTGGTCAACAAGCCCCTTCAAATCCCTTATCTCCTCCACCACCACGTAATCCAAACGCGCAACAAGATTTAACCGATTATATAAATCAAGTTGTTGCAAGCGCTTTTGCCCAAATGGGAACACCTTAACGGGAGTTCGACAGCTTAGGCTTAGATCAACCCATTGACGTAGGTCAGGCTAGAAATTTAGAAGGCCTAGACAAAATTCCAGATGTCGTAAAAAGCTTACGACCGTTTTCAGGGGAACCGGGTGAGTTTAGCTCTTGGAAAAAAAGCGTAGATAGGATACTCAGCATTTATGAACCTGGGTAAAAATTTCTAAATGCTTAACGCTGCACTATGCAGACAAAAGGGACCTCGGTACTCTTGAGTACCAAATGATGGCCCTCGTTCAAGGGAATCAAAAGATGCCCGAATTTTAGTAACAGGTTTACTAACACCTTTCTCTAATTCTTAATAAGCTAGCCTCCATGGAATTAAGTTTGGAATCACTTACTACCATGACGAGTGCTTACAGAGACAAGGCACGATTATACGTGGTGTAAAGGGAGATCTTCCGCTACTCTTGAGTATAAGGGAACCAACAGATCTTCCTGAAGCATTACACCTGTGTTTAAAATTAGACAATGTTAATTTCAGGACGAACTATGCTTTTAGTAACCAAAATATTTTGAGGAAACCTACTGTACAACCTCTTCCGCTTCCAGCACGCCGCCAAATCCATCCCCCCAATACATCAACTCCAGTCAATAGATTTATTCCCGATCTTTATCACAATCCCCAACCAAGGCCATATTTTCATCCACATCAACCACCTAACCGATCCTTCGTTCCTTTCCAAAGGAACACATTCCAATATAATCAAATCCCGAACCACCAAAACAACTCCCATTATCCTAGAAACCTCCCGCCGAAACCACAACCAAGACCTACACCAATGTCAGTGGACATGTCAGTCTGGTCACAAAGGGTCAATTATCAGAATCGACCTAGATACCACCCTCCTGCAAACAAAAGAAGAATCAAGGAAACAAGGATTGCAGATTTGCGAGGAATTTGAAGAACCCCCTCCTCCAGAGGAATACGATTACGATGAAGAATACATGGAACTACAAGAAGACAAACAAGTGGAACAAAGCCAACCTGAAGAAGTCCATTTTTTAGACTGAATAGCTCTTCGCTACCGTATTTCGAATTCACTGCGAAGAGCGGGAAAATATTTAAATTTTTACTTGATACTGGATCAAATAAAAATTACATTAAATCATGTTACATCCGCAATCCCATTCCTAACGAAACCACATTTTTTGCGAATTCCATTAGTGGCAAGACTAAAATAACTGATCATGCAAATTTAGAAATTTTCGGTCCAACTATCCCAAAAATTAAGTTCTTTATTCTTCCTGGTTTAAAATCCTTTGACGGGGTTCTTGGTAATGACAGCTTGAAGGAATTGAATGCTGTCATCCACACCAAGGACAACTTCTTCGTAATAAATAATGACATTAAGATTCCTCTGAAACAACAAGTTTCACAAGCAGTCAATTCGATTAATGCTAAACTTTCACATCTGTCTGATATTAAAGTTCATCGACTTACTCAAATATTTAATAAATGTCCAAACCTTTTCGCTGATCCTGATGTTTAGCTCACCTATACCTCAAGAGTTAAAGGAGAGATCAGACAACTAAAGAGCCAGTTTATTCCAGATCGTATCCATACCCAATGGCTTTGAAAGGAGAAGTCGAGTCTCAACTTAAAGATCTTCTCAAAAATGGAATAATAAGACCTTCACGGTCTGCATACGACTCCCCTGTTTGGATAGTTTCCAAAAAAAAACAGATTTTGTTGGAAAGAAAAAATACAGGTTAGTAATCGATTACAGGAAACTGAATTTTGTAACTACAGCTGAAAAATATCCAATCCCCGAAATAAACGAAGTTTTGTCTAATTTAGGCAGCAATAAATGGTTTACAACCATTGACCTTAAAAGCGGTTTTCATCAAATCCCTTTACGAAAAAACTGTCTTTTCCGTAAATAAAGGAAAATTTGAATTCCTCCGACTCCCTTTTGGCCTGATAAATGCGCCATCCATCTTCCAAAGAACACTTGACGACATTCTACGGGAGCACATAGGTGTCCGATGTTACGTTTACATCGATGACATCATTATCTTCAGCAAAACTGAGGAAGACCATTACAGAGATGTCGGACTTGTTTTTAAAACTCTAGAGGCCGCAAATATGAAGGTTGAACTAGAGAAATCAAATTTCTTACAATCCCAAGTCGAATTTTTAGGTTTTTGTCGTTTCGGAAGATGACATAAAAACTAATCCCGAAAAAGTAAAAACAATAGCAAACTTTCCTCCTCCTAAAACATTGAAAGATCTTCGTTCGTTTCTTGGCATGTCAGAATATTACCGCGGGTTTGTCAAGGATTATGCTAAAATTGCGACATCCCTTTTGAGAGGCGAAGATGGAGTGTCCGAAGCCCAGTCAAAACACAAAATAATATCCTTAGATTAACAAGCAGTAGAATCATTCAACAAAATAAAAAACATCCTGATTTCTAATGAAATTATGCTCTCGTATCCAGATTTCCCAAAAGAATTTCACCTTACCACAGATGCATCGAATTTTGCAATCGTTGCAGTACTTTCACAGGATGACCGACCAATCACTTACCTGTCTAGATCATTGAACGAGACAGAGGAATCCTATGCCACCAACGAAAAAGAGATGCTTGCCATCATATGGGCACTTGGATCCCTTCGTAATTTTCTATATGGGTCAAGGAAAGTAAAAATATTCACAGATCACCAGCCTCTAACCTTTGCTCTAAGCAACAAAAACTCCAACACCAAAATGAAGCGTTGGAAAGCAAAATTAGAAGAGTATAACTACGAACTGCATTACAAACCAGGTAAGGAAAACGTCGTGGCAGATGGTTTGTCAAGACCACCACGAACCGAATTAAACTCTATGACAGCAAGCATTCATAGTAATGACAGTTCATCACACAATCTAATACCGTCTGTAGAAGTACCTATAAATGTTTTCAGGAACCAATTGATATTAACAATTGGGCCAGACACTAGTTATCAATTAAAGCAATCCTTTCCTAATTTTAATCGTCACATTTTTGTAGAACCTAGTTATACCAGAGAAATGATAATAGGCATTTTTAAGCGATATTTGAATCCCCATATAATCAATGGTCTTAAAACTGATGAGCCAACTATGGCTATCATCCAAGATCCTTATCCACAGCATTTTATAAACTATAGAATACGTTTCACGCAGCTAGAAGTTGTAGACGTTCCTACCGAGACCGAAAAAGTTGAAATCATCCTCAACACACACAGAAGAGCTCATAGGAATGCAAATGAGAATAGGCTTCAAATCTTGCAAAAATTCAATTTTCCAAGAATTAACGCAAGAATACAGAATTTCCTCAAGCGCTGTACAATCTGTAAGGAAAATAAGTACGAACGACACCCAAACAAAATTTACATTTACATTTACGAAGCACCCCTACCTTCCTCTCCAGGTCATATTATCCAAATAGATATTTTCTCCACACAAAACTTTCTAGTCCTTACCGCAATAGATAGATACATTTTCGAAACTAGCTCACGCAAAAACCATAAATTCTAGGTCAGTAGAAGACATACGACAACCCTTATGGGACACACTGTTCCACTTCGGTGTCCCTGAACACGTAGTCATTGATAACGAGAAGTCCCTAAATTCAGTATCTCTTTGAGCCATAATGGAAGAACTCAACACAACGGTTTATCAAACTCCACCATACAAGAGCGAGGTTAATGGTCAGGTAGAACGATTTCATTCTACCTTATCAGAAATCATGCGATGTATTAGTTCTGAATTCTAGATTACCGAATTCAACAATCTGATTGGAAGATCGGTCTATGAATACAATTCTACCATTCATTCCACCATGGGAATGAAGCCAATAGAATTATTTTTTGGTCGTGATCAGAGAGTTTCCCCCGAATTATACGAAAAGGCAAGAAAGAGTAATATTGAAAGAATAAAGGAAAAACAATTGAAGGACATAAAGGTTCATAACAAATCTCGAAAACCCCCTAAAGCTTACCAAGTAGGAGAAGAAATTTTTATAAGACATAACAAAAGAATAGGTTCGAAATTAACTGTTCGCTATAAAATCGAAAATGTTAAGGAAGATAGGAACACTACCGTTCTTACTGAATCAGGAAAAATAATTCATAAAAGCAACATTAGAAACTAAATTTTTCATATAATAATTCAGGTTTTTCTTTGCAATAGCTTGTGCCGAGGTGCAAATAATGGATTACTCAAATTCCCAAATTGTTGCCATAAATAATGGGTTGGCAAAAATTCAAAACGGAAATTTTAAAATAATTCATACCATTGATCTGGACAAATACGAAAAATTCATAAACCAAGCCAACACTACCCTCCTTTCAACCAACATCAAGTCCCATATCCTATTTCCTCTCCTTCAATTTGAACTTACACAGATAAAGGACATATTGGCCTATATTAAAGACAACAGAAATAAGAGGTCGTTAACATTTGTAGGATCAGCATGGACCATGAGGACCTTCTTTTAATTGAAAATGAAATAAATAATTTAGTCGAAAGTAATGAAAATCAAATTGTTATAAATGAATTGTAAATTAATAGAATAAGCAATATAACAATTGTAACTAATAAGATTTTAAAAGAAATAAGAGAATATAAATATCTAGATAGTGAACTGTTTGTAATACTGAAATATAAAATAAAAATAATCAAAGAAGAGCTTATAAATATCAAGTATGCCATTCACTGGGCGAAAGAGCAGATTTTAAATTCAATTATTTTGTCAAATAAAGAAACAAATATTGCCATAAGAGCACTTAATAAATAAAAAATCCCCTTTAATATGGTGGAAGAAGCTCTAGAATTCTCAAATGTTAAAATTTTTACTAATAATTCAATATTGATTTATATTGTTAATGTTCCGCTCACAAAATCACTTATTTGTGAAAAACTTTCTCTCAAACCAATAAAGAGAAATAATAAAGTAATTAAGTTACCAAATGAAAATAATTGTCAAATATTAATATGTGAAAATAAATTTTATAATATTGAAAAACCATGTAGAACTTTTAACAGTTTATCAGTTTGTCATTCAGAAAATATTAAAGAAATAACTAATTTAGATTGCATTCCCAACTTGCTCAAAAGTTAGAACTCATCATGCCCCGTAACAAATTCCCAACACATTCCAAGCATCGCGATGATCGAGAGAGGAGTAATTTTTTTTAATCAATTTCAAGACAACATTACAATAGATGGAATCGGACATTCTCTGAATGGAACCTTTCTTATTTAATTCCACAACGCAACAATCAGAATCAAGGACAAGACCTATAGCTCCAGAGAAATATCATCGGTCCAAATCCTACCTGCTGTTATTCAACATCAGCCTTATGAAAAGGAGATCAACGAAGTGCTTTCCCTAGAAATGATGCATGAACTTCACATTAAGAACAGAGCATTGTATATACATTGCCTATAGTACTATCATGAGACGAGAAAAAATATTTTTACCTAGAGCCGCTTGGAGTGCTAGTGTAGGGACATTTAATTTGAGTGAGAGAGAATTAAGAGCATGGTTTTTAGTGTTATGCTTTGTGCTTAGTTTATTGCGCATGTGCAATGTGAGGCTAGAAAAAACAGAAGGAAAACATGAAATAATTCAGTATTTTGTTTTGTTCATATAAATTGCTAGCAGTTTTGAAGTTAATAAATGATGGTTTCGTTTAGCTGAGGCTAATAGTTTTTTGTAAGGATTTATACACGATCCAACATTTTCATTGTATACGTTTTTTTATATGGAATATGTAATATGAGAACTGGTTCTTACATAAGTATTTATATATGCGTACGTCATTGACCAGACTTTTGATTTGAGTTTTTTAGGATTTTAAAGTTTTGAACAAGCAATACCTACATACATATTTGTCAAATTTGTACATATATACATCATTGACCAGACTTTTGATTCGAATTCCTTTGGATTTTCAATTTTTTTACTATTATGAAGGTTGTCGTCTTCAAATAATGTACACACATTCATTCTTGAAATTTAAACACAAACTTACTTCTTGCTGTATTTATACGAAGATACAAACGTCCTTGCAGTGGATGGATTTTTGTTTTGAATTTTACTTTCAATTCAGATAGGTAGATATAGGTACATACATATGTATATGTAGGTATCTATCTGAATGAACTATGTTCAGAAATTCAATCAAAAATTGTTTGTAAATTGATTTATATTATTATTGATTGATTATATATTATTGATTTATAGTAACAAAGATCTTTTGTTTATTTGAAGTTTATATAATAGATACTAGTCGACCTATCCAGCTTAGCTCGCGGGAAAGAAATTTATAGTTAACACAAAATATTTCTTTGTACTAATCTTCTATAGAATTGCTAAAAAATACCACGGGTCTTTTACATTTAAAATAAATAATTGTTTAATTTTTACTTGCAATTATTCTAGGTAGGTACTAAGTACAAGTTATGCATTCGTGCAGAAAAAAAAATTTTAGATGACAATCAAATACCTATAACATTACGATGATAGAGAAACATATTTGAGTCACTGGCAAAATTCTGTCCGTCTACTAAACGGTTTGGCCAGTTGTCTTTAAATTTGGAATATAAGTTTATTTTGACATTCGACATAGAATTTTTTTAGTTTCTTTTTTAGCTGAAATATTTACGGTACTTGCGATATAACCGTCAAGTAAAAGCTTATTTTTGTCAAAAACAGCTCCAAGAATTTTGTATGTAAAAAATCAATGTGCATTCTATTTTGGTTAAAAAAAAATATGACGGTGGGCTAAAACTGGTACCACCCATATGAGTTTTTTTTTTTTGGCATCGACTTTTCTGAGAACTGGTTAGGTAACCGATTACAACCAAAATTGATATTCAGGAAAATGTAACCTAAGTAGTCTTACACTAAAATATATTTATATAGGTATATTTAAAAATAACGGCAACATTTAAAATAATGTGCTATACCTTTTTTTAAAGCCAAAAGTCTGTTCAATCATATTATTTTTTAAATAAAGAATTTCAGAAAAAAATAAATATATAAAAGGCACGACTGGGTCGCACGTACTTGCTCCTGTGTGCTAATTTGTTTATTTAGGGGCAGATGTAAGCTTTCGTTTTCTCGATTGAAATTTTTGCATTCAGTAGTAATCGAATAGTTTTTTTACTTGCGATTTATAGGGACTATAAGGCAAGTTATGCATTCGTAAACAAAATCTAACAATCAAATATGACATTACGATGATAGGGAAGTTAAAAAAAGTGGGTCCGGAAATTCCGTCCGTCTGTCTGTCTGCCTGTCTGTCCGTATCGATATCTACAGCCTAAACAGTTGGGCCGATTTGATTCAAACTTGGTATATAGTATTTTTAGAGTGCTCTACCCGACGGTTTTTGGAATTGGCATTCTAGCTCCAAAACTAACGGCACCTGCCATATAACTTTTAACGAAAAACTTATTTTTCTCGAAAACAGCTTCTACGACTTTGATAAAACTTTCAAAATGATGTTTTCTATGCAAAATCTATCTTTAAGTTTTAATGGATTTTCAGAAAAAGTTTAATAACGATACCTCCCAAATGACCGGTTTTTTGAAATTAGACTTTCTCGTAAACTAATTGACGGATTTTGATAAAATTTTCAAAATATGTAGTGATTTATGATTTAAATAATACTGCTTATTAAAATTTTCAAAAACATTTTTTTTTAATTTTTAATAATTTTTTAAAAAAACTTATTTTGTTTTTTGAATATTTTGAAAACGAGTCTATAGATTTTTTTAATTTTTTCTCCTAGTATAAACTATAGATTGCTTTAAATTGACATAGTCAAAAAAAATTATATATATGTTTTCGAAAAGTTTTTCAAAAAACTGGTCGAACGATTTTGAAATGAAAAAAATTATAAAATAGAAAACAGCAAAAGAAATAAGATGGCTTACAACATTTTTTTCCAAAAAACGTTATGAATAGTGTTTTTTTGATTTCATAAAAAAATTATTTGTTTAATATTTTCCCCCAAATTTTGCCACTAGTCTAATGAAAGCAAACTTCGTTATTTGTATTATTATTTATTAATCGTTATTTATTTTAAAGCATTTCATGATCGTAACAGCATACAGCATACAGAATAAACAATAAGGACGCCTATGATAAACACATAAACATGCAAAAACAACTAAAAAAAAAAAAAATACTCGATTACCTACTGAATGCAAAAATTTCAATTAAGAAAACAACTCAACTCAACGGTCATATGGCACTTCCTTTACTTTTAGGCCTACAATTTAAATTTCAATGTCCCCTCTGGGGAATGCCAAAATAATCACACACACCAAGTTTAAAGATAATCGCTTAAGCCATTTAGGCTGCAGCTCGTTATACATACCTACTGACAGACAGACAGTCATTTTTTGTCGATCACTTTTTTAGACTTCTCTATGATCGTAATGTCATGTTTCATTGTTATCTAATTTTTTTTTTTATATTCACAAATTCTAAACTTGCCTTAAGTTCCTATAATCGTAAGTAAAAATTGAAAAAACTCCTGTGTAAAATGTCAAAATTACTTTAAGTTCTAAATTTGAAGACGATTGGGTCATCGGTTTAGGCTATAGTCCAAAATACATCAAACCTACAGACAGACGGACAGAATTTTGCCAGTAACTCAAATATGTTTCTCTATCATCGTAATGTAATGTTTGATTATTATCACAATTTTTTTATGTTCACGAATCCTTATAGTCCCTATAATCACAAAGCTACTTGTGCATAAAATTCAACATCAACGATAGCGAAGCCAATGAAATGAAAATTCAAAAAATAAAATCATTGTCGATCCTCTTCGTTGTTCACCGTCACCGAGAACAGGATATACACAATACACATACACATGTGCTTTTTAAGTTTTCCTTGTTAGTATCTTCCTCACCCTCGCTCACACCATCTACCACACCGACGACCGACCGACCGATCGACCTGAATTTAGCTGAACATTTTATCAAAGATAATATAACACGTATACCTACGTAAACTAACCGGTGTACTACTAATGCAAGGGAGCAGCGCGAGCCTTTTATGTAGTAGTTCACAGCGATGAATTTATTTTCAGTTGATATTTATTGTAACTTTCCTTTTTTTACTTGCGATTTATAGGGACTATAAGGCAAGTTATGCATTCGTAAAAAAAAAAAAAAATTCTAACAATCAAACATGCCATTACGACGATAGAGAAGTCAAAAAAAGATGGTCCGGAAATTCCGTCCGTCTGTCTGTCTGTCTGTCTGTCTGTCTGTCTGTCCGTATCGATATCTACAGCCCAAACGGTTGGGCCGATTTGATTCAAACTTGGTATATAGTATTTTTAGAGTGCTCTACCCGACAGTTTTTGGAATTGGCATTCTAGCTCCAAAACTAACGGTACCTGCCATATAACTTTTAATGAAAAACTTATTTTTCTCGAAAACGGCTCCTACGATTTTGATAAAACTTTCAGAATGATGTTTTCTGTGCAAAATCTATCTTTTAATTTTAATGGATTTTTCAGAAAAAGTTTTATAACGGTACCTCCCATATGACCGGTTTTTTAAAATCAGACTTTCTCGTTAATTAATTAACGGATTTTGATGAAATTTTCAAAATATGTAGAGCTTTATGATTTCAAAAATACTGCGTATTAAAATTTTCAAAAACATTTTTTTTTAATTTTTAATAATTTTTTTAAAAAAATATTTTGTTTTTTGAATATTTTGAAAACGGTTTTAAGGATTTTTTTAAAATTTTTCTCCTAGTATAAGCTTTAGATTTCTTTGAATTGACATACTCAAAAAAATTTTAAAATATGTTTTCGAAAAGTTTTTCAAAAAAAACATTTTTTTGAAAAAACTGATCGAACGATTTTGAAATGAAAAAATTATAAAATATAAAACAGCAAAAGACATAAGATGGCTTACAACATTTTTTCCAAAAAACGTTATGAATAGTATTTTTTTGATTTCATAAAAAAATTTCCCCCAAATTTTATTTCATATTGCTCGGCTAAGCCCTAGCCATTAGTCAAATAAAATGAAGGTGACAACCTACATACATACCTACATATTTTAAAGCATTTCATCATCATAAAAGCACACAGAATAAATAATGAGCCTATGATAAACACACAAAAACAACTAACAAATAAAAAGAATTGTTCGATTACTACTGAATGCAAAAATTTCAATCGAGAAAACAAAAGTTTACACCTTCCTATAAATAAACAAAACCACTGTGTTAACTTTTAATATTGTCGCTTTACATATTCGCTTAACAGTAGTTGGAACGTGTATCTTATATTTAGTACCTACCTTCCTTCCAACCTTATTATAGGTAAATAATATCCTTAATAAATTCCATTAATACCTACCCACATCATACGTTTATCGATCCATCAAACATAATTCAGCTGTTTTAATTAATTTGATTTCAAAAAGTAAATTATTGTTATTGGGACCTATATAGGTCCCTATACCTAGCATTATTGCCCTACTGCTGATTCCCAATCTTTATGCCAGTTGTTCAATTTTTTCCATACCAAAACGAAAATTAAACTGAAAAAAGTCCTTTAATTCTTTCTATTAGCATATTATATTATAAGCACTAAACAAGTGGAAAGATAATACATTATAAAACTGCTAAAGCTAACAATCCTATATATTTATGTGTTTATCCCTTTATCGTGACGCATGTTCGTTCGAGCTTCAAACCACAACGATTCTAAAGAAGTTGCACGTCAAAAAAACATTAAAATTAAATCTTTGTCAAAAAGACGCCTGTACCTAAAAAGGATTAGCACACGGGAGCAAGTACGTGCGACCCAGTCGTGCCTTTTATTTTACCTGGCATTAGGTCCTGTCACGGTCGCCAATTTTAAATTTCCGAAAAGAAATTAGCAATTCTTTCAAAGAAATAAAAGTCTTTGTCCACCTTAAAAATACTGAATATTTATTACTTGCGGATAGCGCTGGCTAAGGTCAAATTGAATCTAATCTGACAATTCAAAATTATGAAAGCACAAAAGAACACCGAACAAGTGAAACGAGATGAGAAATAGAATGCAACAGACATTATGCAAGTGCTCGTAGATTACAAAAATAGAATCTTATTTTTAGTACAAGCAATTCAGTTAAGTAATAAAAACAAAATTTAAGCAATATAAAGTTAAGTTAATTATTGAGCTTTAACAGATATTATGAGGAAAGGATTTTGGGTAAGTTAAAAGGATTTGTGAGTTCTAAGTTATCAGTTTTTTCCGGTGGGGATTCCTAGTTCCCACGGTGACTCGGGTACTCTTCCTCTTGGTTGTGTTGTTCTTCGTTAAATATCTCCAAAACTCCTTTACTGTTGTTCAATTTATTATTTTTTCACTCTTTGTTAATTTGTTATTATTGTTATTTGATTTAAATGTTACTTTTTTTTAACTTCGTTGCTTTCACTTATTCTTCTACTTCTTTTAATTTTAATTAATGTTACTTTCTTTTCTTTTACTTGTATTGCATTTTTACTTAATTATATTATTACACACTTTTAATTTAATTTTAATATTACTTTCCGTTTCCTTTTATCGATTTTATTTACTCAATAATTACAACACTATTTTTCAATTTAAATTAAGTGTTTCTTTTTCCGTTTACTTTTAACACAATACCGTCCCTGCTCGGGCGCCAATTATTCAATGATGATTACCTTTATTTAAAAAAATATTTTTTATTTAAACTTTTTGAACCTAACAATTCAAATGATAACTTAGAACTAACTGAACTCTGAACAATTTGATTAAACTTTACTTTTGCTTAACTACTAAAAAATGCAAGATTGCATTTCCCACGACGTTGCTCGCTGCATGCGCGTGTATCTCGGATGTCCGTCGTGAGAAACTATGAAGCGAAAAATATGTTAAAAACTCCTTCACATAGTTCTTGTGAATCAAAAATTCTTGTGTCTAGATGTTTGCTAGTTAGCCAATAAGTGGCTTCAGATCTGGGTGCAATGATAAGTGAAATTAATTGTTCTGAGTTTAATATACTTTACTTTGGATATAATTCTGTCTATTATTAGTTTCGATATTATGTTGTCTAATTGTGTTATTAGGATTGTTTCTACGGTTTTGGGCTTGGGAAAATGGTTGATGGTAACTATTGTTGTTATAAATGTTTTGCCTTGGGAAATTCTGATGAAAATTGTTTTGCCTGGGAAAATTTGGGTAATAATTACTACGAAAATAGTTTTGTCTAGGGAAGTTTCGATTAACGTTATTATTATCAGTATTTATTTTTGTTCGGTAACTACTCTGAAAATTTTTAGGTGCATAGTTCTGACCTCTATTTCGGCTTGGATTGTTGTAATAACCGGAGTTGTTGGCATATCTTATATTTTCTGTTATTTGGGCCGAATTTGGAGCTAGTTCTATTAAATGCGCTATAGCATCTAGCATATTCTTATACCTTTTTAAAAATAATAATCCTCTTCGTTCATTAGCTTTTGTTAATGATTCCCTAGCACTTTCTTCTTGTATGCCCATTTCTAATTCTGTCATTTTTGATATTAGATGTTCTATCTCTGATACGAATTCTCGCATTGGGCGATTTTTTTGATGCGATCTTTCTAGCTTAGCCTAGATACTTTCTTTAGTATCCTTGTCTCCGCATTTTGAAATTAAACTTGATTTTAGTTGTTCAAATGTTATAATCTTTGCGGTTCCTAATTCTGTTAGAGCCCTACCTTGAGTTTTAAATTTTAATGCAAATTTTATGAGCGTAGCCTTTGAAGTTTCATTAAGTGTATCATGATAAAACTCAATGTTATTCAAAAAATCTCTAATGTTTTCTGCTCGCTTATCATTTTTTCGCAATTAAGTATAGGCAACTTTTGCGCCTTGCTAAAATCGAATTCTGCTATTGTTATTATATTTTCTAGTGTACCTGTTTTATTTCCCAGTTCTTGCTCCTCTTTTTCTGATTCTGATTCTTCCGAATTAATTTCTTTATTATTATTTTTAACTATTTCTTCTGCCAATTTTCTATATTCCTTTGTTTTAGACGTCAAATCACATAAATATTTATGTTCTTCGCTATTTAAATCTTTTTGGTTGATACTTGTGAAATTTTCAATAAAACTATTCCAAAGTTCTAATATCTCTGTTAGCTTTAAGTTTGCTCCCTTTGTTTTTCGTTTACGGCTGGAATATTTTTTAAATTTTTATAACAATTTTTAAACCTCCTAAGGATTCTTCAAGATTTTTGAAGTCCATGTAAATAAAAATTTTAAACAGAGAAAAGAGATGAAAAACTAATAGTTATAATAAAAATGTTTTAATGTTAATAGTATTTTTACCTTATTTATATATTTTTTTTTAACAGAAATTCTTCTCCTTATATTATTTATTAATATCTGTTTTTTAATGTTTTTTTTCGAATTTCTTCTTTAGAATTTTTATAAAATAATTGCCTATAATTAAAATTGATATTATAGTCACTGCACATAGTGAAATCGATGCCATAGTGTAATTCGCCCCCTTTATTGTTGCTCTGCTGGCCATTGTTGTTAATGATGACCTCAAAAGTCAGAAAAATCGCAAATTTTATATTTTTCACACTTTATTCCAAGTTGTGACCGCATTTAAGAGCAAGTACGTGCGATCCAGTCGTGCAACTTATTAATATAAACCTGCAAAAGAATTGATTCTGCTTCAACATCATATTAGATAACGAGAAAAGCTGCAAATATTTTGAATAAAATGATTAATTGTATTTTGGTATAGCTTTGAGTAACTTTGATCAAAAACAATTTTAACAAAAAGGTACGTTTCATATAATGGTCTCATTTTTACTTGCGATTTATAGGGACTATAAGGCAAGTTATGAATTCGTAAAAAATAAAAAATCTAACAAGCAAACATGACAATACGATGATAGAGAAGTCAAAAAAGTGGGACCGGAAATTCCGTCCGTCTGTCTGTCTGTCTGTCTGTCTGTCTTCCTGTCTGTCTGTCTGTCCGTCAGTATCGATTTCTACAGCTTAAACGGTTGGGCTGATTTGATTCAAACTTGGTATATAGTATTTTTAGACTGTTTTTCGAATTGGCATTCTAGCTCCAAAACTAACGGTACCTGCCATATGACTTTTAATGAAAAACCTATTTTTTCTCGAAAACGGTTCATACGATTTGGATAAAACTTTTTATATGGTGTTTTCAGAAAAAGTTTTATAACGGTACCTCATATATGACCGGTTTTTTTAAATCAGACTTTCTCGTTAACTAATGGACGGATTTTGATGGAATTTTCAAAATATATAGTGTTTTATGATTTTAAAATAAATCAAATCTTTCTATTAGCAAATAATATTATAAACAGTAAACAACAAGTGGAAAGATAATACACTAAAAAATTGCAAAAGCTAACAATCCTATATATTTATGTGCTTATCCCTTTGTCGTGACGCATGTTCGTTCGAGCTTGAACCGACAACGATTCTAAGGAAGTTGCACGTCCAAAAAAAAAACATTAAAATTAAATCTTTGTCAAAAGCAAGTACGTGCCACCCAGTCGTGCCTTTTATTTTATTTCATTTGTTTAATACTTTTAAGGCTTTATATCTTCTTCCTTGAAATAAATATGTTTTTTTTTTTTTTAAGTACTCTTCTTATACGTAGTCCTGCCATAAGTTCTGTCCATAACTTATAAGACGCCAAAAAAAAATATTGTATTGATCTGTTGTTGTTCTCAAAATATATAACGGACAAATGGATACCCTAAGTAACAATTATGAGTCAGTTGAATTTAATACGCGAAACGATAAACATGGAGTGAGGCAAAAAAGAAAACCGCGTCGCTATTATTGCACTGCACAAATGCAGTAAAACTCCCACTGAGATTTTCGAATTGCTGAAAAATTCATCTATGGCGCTATAAAACGCTACAACGAGATATCCTCTGTTGATGATAAAGCAAGAAGTGGCCGACCTCGCCAAGGTAGAACGCCAGCAGTGATCAAAGCAGTTGCGGAAAGAATCCGAAGAAATCCCCTCCGCCAACAGAAAATTATGGCTCGAGAAATGGAAATACCCACAAGAACGATGTCACGCCTCATAAAACAAGACCTAAAGCTTGGCGCTAACCGTAGAAGTACTGGACTGGCTGTTAAGACACGCAAACGGAGGACACAACAATATTCTTTTCACAGATGAAAAAATTTTCACAGTGAAAAGAAATTTAGTCGCCAAAACGACAGGATTTACGCCCATAGCTCCAAGGAAGCTCCTGAAAAGGTTGGAAAAGTCCAAAGAGGCCATCATCCAGCTTCAGTGATGGTTTGGTGGGGAATGTCGTATGACGGTGTTACAAATTTGCATTTTTGTGAGCATGGAGTGAAAACACGTGCTTCCAACTATCAAAGTGATGTTTTAGAGAATGTTGTGAAGCCCTTAACTAACACCTTATTTGCGGGCAAGCACATTTTTCAGCAAGACTCTGCGCCGGCTCACAAAGCAAAAACCACCCAACTTTGGCTTAAAAACAATTTACCGGGGTTTATCGCCGCCCTCGGGCAGCCCGGATCTTAATCCGCTGGTCTACCGTCTATGGAATGTCTGAGGCTGTAAGCCTCACCGAAATATTGAGTCTCTTAAAGCTGATTTGGTGAAGACAGCAGCTTTGCTACCACTGGAAGTCGTGCGTGCGGCGATAGACGAATGGCCGGATCGTTTAAGAAAGTCTTTGAAGGCTAAGAGTGAATAATTTCCTACAATTTTTTAACGTCAATTTAATACAAAATAAATATCGTAAAAAGAATTTTGATAACTTGTTTATTATTTGAATAAGACGTGTTTGTGTGAGGAACAGAACTTATGGCAGGACTACGTAAATTGTTTGTTATTTAAGGTGTGCCATTTTTTCAGTTAATTGTGTTTCTTTCAAAGATCTTGGCCCGGTTGTGCCTATTATCAAATGACGTTTTTTAGTTAAAAATATATGGGAAAACAATCCAACTGACATAAATTCTTGTAAATTCTTATAAATATAACAGTTGTTGAAACCGCTTTTTAATTAAAACAAATCATACCATTTCTCTACCAAAGTTATTGCGAGCTTCCTACGAAAACTCATGTTTCTGAAATGAATTTTGATTAGATTCTATATGACAGAAAACTAACAAATACTGTTATTAAGCATAACGAGAAATTCTAGAGGGCTTTGTGTTCACAACAACCAACTACCCCCGCATTTACACGGAAGCCTCTTAAGCTAAAGTGGAATATTAGAAGAGCCAAACTAAGTCATCATGGGGATTATTTAAAACTACTTTTCCAGAATATCAAACCAACAACTGACCCAAATGTAGCCGACCGAGGTGGCTAAGAAGACCAAAACAACAACAGCCTGTTTGGAGGAATTTCAATTTCTTTTTCCCAGAAACGGAAATGGGAAATGGGAAAATTATTATTTGTAAAGAAACTCAGGAGTGGAGTGAGTAATAATAACTTTGGTCTTCGAAAAAAGTTTTTTTTTTCTCAGCTGGTAAGGGACAGCCTCAGCATCGTTTTTCGTCTTCGTCGACGTCTTCCAAAACTTACTCGACTCCTTTACCCCTATCGGTAAAATGACGAACTACGATAGCTACTGCTGCTGTTTTATTGTTGAGCTGAATGTTCTTCGGTTGCTTATTAATGACGATTTAGGTTGGATACTCTGAGAACTTTTTGAACTTTTTGCATAAATTACCCCGAAATAAGCTTGAAAGTTTAACGATTCTTCATCATTAGCATCAGCTACCATGTAAGGTATATAAGAGTACATGGCCGAAACCTTGGTAACTTTCATGTGCCTGCCTTCATCATCCCTCTGACCTGCTGAGATGTTAAAAGTTGCTGCTGCACTGGGATCGGAATGTCGGACTGTTTCTTGAGTTTTGAACAAAAATGAGAAGGCAAGGTACGCTCTCCTTTGTCTTGGATTTGTAAGGTTCTTGTAAAGTTCTCAGTAAACTTTTCAATCCGCTTATTAATTAGGAACATTCGCACAAAAAATCACTCCCAATTACTACTTCTTTGATAAAGTCTGCAGGGAAACAAAATGCGAACCGCGGAACGTGGTTTGCTTTGTTTCCAGGGTTTGACAAGGGGAGGAGGCCTCAATAAAACTTACTCCGTAAGCTTTATTCTACAATAATAATTATTATTAAAAGTCAGAGGTTTTACTTTGAAATCATCAATTAATGGAAGCTATTTCGAAAATTAATAATTCAGGTTAGGAAGACATTGCTAAGGGGGCGAAATATAAATCGTTTATTATACTCTTAAGCTCAATTAACTTAATTCATACCTGACTAATGATTTTGAAAGTAAATTCTGAGCTGAAGAAATGGGAAGTTTGATATAAACAATTTGTTTGTTTTCTTTTTTTTTAGGTATATTTTTTGAGTAACATTTAAACGAACTTTTTATGCTTGAAAATTTGTACTTAATATATATTCGAAACTTGCTTGTATATAAAGAAAGTGCTTAAGAAGTGTAAAACCAAACATAGAATCATTATTTAATAATAATAACAGGTTAAATTGTTCATAACATACAAAATTATGTTTTTTTCAAATGTTATAAGCATTTATTTTGAAGGTTTATTTTTAATTAATAGTATATTTATTTGGCATATTTTATAATCATATTTATATAGATCTAATTTCATTTTATTTTTTTTATATATTTATTTTATTTATTTGCTGGTCCTCCTATGCCGATGACCTAAATTATTAATTATTTTATTCTTCTGCTTTATTGTTTCGTAACTTATATTTGAAAATTATAGTTAATTTAACCTATAGGGAGTTATGTTCTTAGTAGTTTACTCAGAAAAGTGTTAAGCAAAACTCGGTAAGTAATTGTAATTTTACCATGGTGATAGCCCATATCGTTTGCCTCTATCCTCCTTTTCAGTTCTAAAACTCGTTTATATGTTTTAAAATTTCATTCGGAGAGTACTTAAAGATCTTAACATAGACAAATCCGTTGGCCCAAATAGTATATCCGGTATTGTTCTGGAGAAGTGTTTTTCAACGCTGGCAAAACCCTGCGTAAGCTTTTCCATCTGTCCTATTCCTCCTGGCTCTTTCTGAGTGGATGGAAAACAGCATTTTTTCAGCCTGTCTCCAAAAATAGCGCATGGTCTGTAACTTCCAAGGTCAGGTCATGGAAATGCTTCTTTATGACTAGTAGTTATCCTTTTGTAGCAGGAGGTCCACTGGTGATCTGATGGTATATTTCACTTATTAGTGGAACCCATCTCTGCGCCGTTTTGGTGAAAGCAAAATTATTGCACTTGATATTTCTAAGGCATTTGATACAGTTTGCCATTAAGGTCTTTTATCCAAAATGGGTGCATTTGTACTCGATGAAATTCTTCTTTGTTGGACGTAATCAACTCTGATATTCATAAAATATGCTGGTGTGCCCCAGGGCTCTGTTTTGTCTCGAACTCTTTTCCTTATATATGTCAACAAACTTATTATCTGAAACTACTAACCCAATAAACAGTTTTGCTGACGACAACAATCTCAGCTTTTCATATTCATTTCCAGATTCTCATCCCTGTTTTTCGTATGGTAAGATATAAGAGCAAGAAATCTTGTCGAATTCAATTTATATGTACCTCCCATGCCACTTTCCATAAGTGGTACTTGCACAGAAGCAACCGACCACCTCTCAGTCCTCGAAGAGTGTATTACAGAACACCTTCAGTGGAATGACTAAGTATTCAACGTTGCAAAGAATGCTACAAAGTGTCTAGGATTTCTTCGAAGATGCAAAGCATATATTCGTCCATAGCTCGAGTATAATTTCTATATTTGGGCAGGTGCTCCCAAAACATATTAAATTTCTTGGAAATGGTTTGTGTGGGATGAAACCGCTAAGAAGCATAATAATTTAAAAATATTCGTGATAAGCCATTATCCTCGAATCAGCTTGTTTAAAAAGACAAAAATATAATGTTTATATTACCCCCGTTGTAAAGGACGCCGTTGGGATATCTAAGGAAGTTTTTAAGAAACTGGCCCATTATATTCTCAAACCTCTTCCGTTTTAGATACTTCAATGTTGAACCAGACCATCGAAAACTGGTCCAGGCAGATACCAAGGTACCTTACTACACTTTTACGCATCAGTTGTTGTGCCGTCCATGTGGTCTTTCAATCACTAGTTTGAACCTTAGCTAAACACGAAAATTCCAAACTGCCACCACGTACATTCCCTTTCCCTGTGGATAAGAACTCCGTATAATTCAGGTTACTGACAACCCTCATCTGCGCACTTTGTTATTATAAAAGGTTTTTCGACTGGCGCTGGTAGATTTTTGGCGGCCCCTGTAGCGGCCCCTGTAGCGGCCATGTTGTTTTGTTGACCTGCGTCAAATCTGTTGTTTATTCTTCAGTAACTCATGCCAAATCAGCATTGCAAGCTTGATGATTGAACAGCACGTTCAAATGATAAAATGATATCAAAATTAGTTTTCGTTAATGGAAACGTTGAGTGCGCTACGCCCATTTTACGGTATACGTAGTGGCCCTTCACCATCGACTCTTCTATGTCTTAACGTCAAAGGAACACAAATCGGTGAGACCATCGCCGCAATACGTGAGAGTGTATACTGCAGAACGCAGACCAATCGAACCCTCACCGTGTTCAAGAACTGGGCCTTTTGCAGAATTCAGCTTTTCAAATGTTGCACCAGAACTTGGACTTACACCCATAGAAGATTAATTATTATTAATTAGCTATTCTATATACGTTTTAACATTTTGCAACCAAAATCAACGTTTTAATGAGAACTTCTTCTGTTCTGTCCATACATTTTTCTTCCTTCAACCAATATATTATTCTCTTATACCTAGCACCAGAGACAAGAGCCACTAAATTAAAGTGTTTTTTCATAACTGGTCGAATTTTAAGTGCCTTTTTGAATTTCAGAATTTTCTTCCATGGAAAGAATTAATGTCTGTAGTACCGTCATTATTCACCTTTGAAAAATGAGCGAAAACTCAAACTTTTGAAATTGTTGTCCAGACCAAAAAAGTATTTTCAAAAGAATTACCTGCAATAAGTTCATATTCTTCCATCAAGAACATACTAAATTGGTAAATTTTCGTGCCGGAACTAGTTCCCTCCATATTCACCTCAACACGTCCACCATGCCCCAAAGCTCAACTGGAGATTTAAATTGCAACCAGCATATTCGTGAAAATATTTTACAAACTTAACTTTCATTGCAGCGTACACATGCAGTTCATCTAAGACCGAAACGAATTAAGGCCGTTACCAGTCTCCTTCAACGAGCCAAATATCCACATGATTTACAGCGCACTAATATTCTTCTTTTTTTTTATTGCAACAGTAAAAGTGTTGTGTGCCTGCTGCGGTGTGGTACACCCATTAAACATGCCATAATGCAACAAAATTGCAGAATCATAAGAATACTATTTCTCAGAGTTATACAACGTCAAATGGCCATAAAAGTCACAGAGCTTAACGTTAGCTAGAAAACAGAACAGCAAAATCAAGAAATTTGGTTTTAACTTAAAATTACGATCGGCTTAAACGAAAGTCAACCTTTAAAGTTGTTATCTAATTTCAAACGATGCAATCAATTTCATTCAACAAAAAACATAAAGTAAAATCAACACCTACGGACGACAACAACCAACAAACAAACCACAAATAGTGCGATAAGACGTGCCTTTGCGTTTAGCGAAAAAAAGCTGTTTCAGTTGGAAGATCAAATTTTAGTAAAATGTTGAACTTTTCCTAACAAAAATCCAATTCCCTACACTGAGGAGGTATAGTAAACCCACCAGGCAGCTTCAACGTTTCAATGAGGAAGTATAAATTTCTGTTAGAGTTAACACACAGCAATCCAATTGTTGGATATATATGTAAGCTCTTTGGAGAATGGCGCTCAAGTCGGGACTAGAGAGGTTCGACGGGTTTGCCCAAAAACCATAAATTTCAAACCGTTGAACCAGCAAAATACCAAAATAAGGAATAATTTATTTTGCAGCTTGTGCTGCTGCAATAGTAACAGCACTGACGCGCATAGTATTCACATTGCACACGTGGCTCACTGCAAGTAAGGATATATTTTGTATCTACTCTTGTGTGAAGGGCTTAGAATATGTATCCTGCTGCTGAAGATGTTGGTATGTCAGTCAGTTTTGTAGATCTACAACTCTACTCCCCTATGCTTTTATAGAAGAAACATGCAATCGACTAGAGTGGGGGAGTGGCTGGCAGGAGCACAAGTACACCACTTTCAAAGATGGAGCACGCCTGTCAAGGCCATCCCTACCAAGCTAACAACATTCGCATGCAAATGGATGCGTGCTTATAAATTGAATAAAGCAAAGACTGGAGTGGTTGGCTCCTGACGATAAGTCAGAGAAACAAAGAAATATTTAAGCTGATATTTAAACCCTAGAGAGAACAAAGTAAAGTTCTAAGAACTATATATAATTATAGGATACGAATTGAATAAAAGGTTTAATTAATTGAAAAAAATATCGTGTTAACTTTGGTAAAACATTTTAAGCACATTTCGAAGGCTATATGGTGACATGGTTCTTCAATGCCTTTATTATCGAATAAATTAGGAACATATACCATGGATTCTTGGTGGATAAACTATCCCAATTTCAGACAAAATTTTCAGTTAATTTAAGAAATTTGTAAGTAAATAGCTCGCAGTAAAAGAATTTCGGCTACCCTATAAAGTTGATTAAACACAGTGTGAGTTGTAGGTAAATAAAAAAAGAAAAATTCAGGTTCACATCCGTACGATTTTTACAATAAACCAAAAAAGTGTACTGCCTTCGGTATATTGCAGCATTTTTTTGCCAAATTGTTCGTTCATGCAAATTCGGTTCTATGAATTTGAGCATTGCAGATCTTTCAGCTCCCTGAAACTTTTGCGGTTCTAGTCGATGGTGTCGGCTACATAACAACGGAATTATACCCCTCTTAACCGGATAAACTCCTTAGGTTTGATTTTGTTCAGGACGACATTTCTCATTCTTAAAAGAATAGTGTTTGTTACCAAAACCGTTTAATTAGGGTAAATAATACCAAAAATAACAAGAAAAATGCAGCATCCGAGCCAAGATTTTATATAGTACAAGTTAATCCCTAATTTGTTAAAGAAAATTTGGGAAATAATTTTGTGGGATACTCTAAGAAAAACATGGTTGCGCAATAACTTCAGTGTTATTATGTGTGCATTTTTGAGTGTTAAAGAAACCGCTCTCTTTCTTGTTGACCGACCTTTTTTAACGGAAATCGTTCTGCTCTTATAAGGCCTTAATTTTTAGAAGAAATATTATCCAGAACAAATACCTAGTGTTTAGATTTTACGTTACATAATACATAGTAAATAAAAATTATATTTATAAACCAAAAATATATGTAAATATCAAAATAAAATAGTAATATAAATTTAAAAAAAAAGTACAAAATTATAAATACAAATGAGAAGAGTTTTGAAGTAAAGGAGATTGAGGAGTAGAAGATTGAAAAGCCAGATTGCTCTGCGAACAAGTATTTTATCTGCCGCTCAGGCTCAAATCAACACGGCTGCCCTACGTGGTGAAAACAAAAGCAATACATAAAGTCGCGCACTAACGCTCGTCCTCGGAGAGTTCAATGAGGGAAGAGTAAGTCCTGGGGACAAAGTACCGGGCGTAGAGGAAAAATTGTCACGCCTTAAGAAGAAAGTCATTAGTACTGCTGATACCATCTTAGGCAGTAGTCGCAGAGATGGGAGCGACTGGTTTGATGATGAATGCAAAATAGCGTCTGAACGTAAGAATGCTACATACCGAGCAATAGAACGCGGGCACGTGAAGATGAATATAAAAAGCTCAGAAGAATAGAGAAAAGACTTCACAGACAAAAGAAGGCAGCCTGGGAGAAAAACATTGTCTTTGAAATGGAAATAAAAAGAAAGGGTGATCCGCACCAGGCGCGGAAATTCTACCAATCCGTCAGAAACATGTCCCAATATACACCACGCTGCGCATGCTATATCACCGATCCTGAAGGCAAGGCACGGAAGAAATACAGACTCCAACATTTCAAGAGAAAGACCTCATTTTTTATAATTTGTACATACTAAATGGATTTGGGCTACTCTTTTGATGTCGGTGGACACAGAGCGTGCTTAGGAAAGAAGGAGGGAGTTTAACAGAGAAAATATCGATGCACATTGGTCTTAAACTTCTGAACATCAAAATGGGAAGTAAAACAGAGCTAGGCAATTAACTTAAAGGTAAATTGGTGGGCATTCCTGGAAGCGCGAGTATTACGGTGAATTTGTTTCAGGGGAGGAATGCAACTGGCTATCTCACTAGAACATTGACCGTAGAAATAACCGTAGAAAAGAGAGAGAAATGAAACATTCCGTCGATGTTCAAGTGACGTGAATATTCTGATGGATATCATCATCCAAACAATTTCAAAGCTTTTCTTTGAATACCATCCAAAAGACTGAGTTGATGGAGCAACTGCCCAGATATGAGAATTTATATTCTAGTCTTGGACGGGTATATGATTTGTAGATAGCAGCCAGATCAGAAAGAGAAATGAATTTCTTACATCTTCGGAAGAAGGCCAAACATCTTGCGGCGTTTTTGGCAATATCATTAATATGATCATTCCACAAGACGTAATTTGTGGTGCTCATACCGAGAAGACAGTATTGTGTTTTAGACGCGTTTAATTCAACTCAATTTTTTATTCCTCATTTGATGAAAAAAAATATTTTCAAAAAATAAAATCAAATTGTCCAACAAAAATTCAAAATTTCAAAATAAAAAATTCAAAAAAAAATTCAATCAGCTTATTATACGTTGCCGTTGTAGATCAACACCCGAAGAGCACGGATGTGACTCCAAAAATGAATATTAAAGCTGAGGGTACTGTCATCAGCGAAGCAGTTTGGTGGATTAGAAGTTTCGTACAGGAGATAATTTATAAAAATGAGAAAGATAGTCGGAGACAGAATGGAGCCCTGGGGCACACCAGCATTTATTTTGAAGATATCAGACTTGAACCCATCCAATACTTGTATTACCGAAAAGTAATTTCTAATTCAGCTAAGAAGAGAAACATTGTAACCGAAAGCACGCATTTTCGATAAAAGAGCCTGGTGCCAGACCCTATCAAATGCTTTAGAAATATCGAGTGCAATAATCTTGTTTTTTTCTCCGAAGCGATGTAAAGATTTGTTCGACTGTTCGATGAGATAGACTATAATATCACCAGTGAACATTTCAGAAATGTTTCTTTCTTTCTGAAATGTTTTTTAAATGTTTCTGAAATGCTTATTTAGTTCTGGACGCTTTGCGAAAGATTTCTGAAATGAAATTAATGAAATGGGAGAATGAGTTTGCGAATAGTTGAAATATTTTTCTTAGGCACGGATAATGCGGTTGCACTTTGTATTGTTTCGTTGAAGTGTTCGACGTAGGTATCAATTTGGTTAACGTTTTCAATTGTTAATTCGTCGTAATTCAAGTTTTCGGTAAAAAAAAGATCTGAATCTATTCAAATGTCCAGCTTTATAATGGTAGCAGCTTCTAGCAGGCACTCCTGACACTGCACAATCAAGTTTAATACAAACAGGGAGATGATCAGATCCAAGGTTATTTAAAGTTACTGGGTTAGAGAGAAACTGTTCGTTATTTGTAAGCAACAGGTCAAGGGTAGAAGGATTTTTCGAAGATGGCTTAAGAATGTATTTATGAGTGTGTAATAGAGTAAAATGCCTATTTGAATCGAGGATATCATGAAGAAAATAACTTCGTTATTTGTAAGCAACAGGTCGAGGGTAGATGGATTTTTCGAAGATGACTTAGGAATGTATTTATGAGTGTGTAATAGAGTAAAATGCCTTTTTGAATCGAGGATATCATGAAGAGTATTTGCTATTTGCTCTGAGACAACCTCATATAATTAAAATCACCTCCTAGAAGTATATTGTTTCTATGTCTAAAGAGTTGTAGCAAATCACACTTAAATTTAGCCTTCTTTTCAGCGCCACTAATACCTTCAGGCAAATTTGGATGGAAAGAATGTTAAATTTAGAATTGTCAGATAAAATTACTTCAATACCAAGAGCTTCTATGATCTTTAATCGAAAAGATGTTAGAATTTTAAATTAATTGTTTTTCTTATAATGACGGCAACGTTCAAAACCCACAGACGCTAATAACAATACGGAGGAAAAAATACGCGGTCGGCTGCTAAAATCTAACAAAATCTAGTATAGTCTGTCTAGGCTCTTTAAATCCAGAAACCTAACCATAAAAACCAAACTGCTAGTGTAGAAGACTATGGTAGCCAAATTAATTCTGCTTATCAAAATTTTAATTTATTTTTATCAAATCCGTTCTACAATTTTCGAAATACTTGTTTTATAAATTCGTTATTATACAAGACGTTTGATGGCATACTCCTTTTTTACTAAAAACCGTAAATGGTTGTGGTTTTGACACTATATATAAGTTCAGAACGTGTTATTTTTGTACGTTAATTTTACTTGTTTCGATAAAATATCTTGCCTACCAATATGATTATGCACATAAGAGCAATTAAGTGCGACCCAGTCGTGCCCATTTTTTATTTTATTTTTTTTAATTTTTTTAGTTATAATTCTTGGATTTACCCAATCCCAAGATTGGGCGTAATGTGAAAAAATTATCGATGGTAAATTTTCCAGGTCTAAGACCTCATTTGTAAGGACCTATTAGCTCATCAGAAAACGGCTAAAGACGTTTACAATAAACGGCGGGCAGAATCTAAAAACTAATACCATTAGAGAGAAAGTTGAGGCAGAATAACTGCAGTCTAGACTGACCGGAACAAGTCAATCCTGGTAGTCTCTCAAGAAGGTTTACACAGACCAGATAGCATATCTACTGATGTTCACTGCTTTCCTCTTTTGAAGAATTTTCGCGCTTCTTTCCTGTTAAGACACCTCTGCATCTCCTCGTTTTCAAGAAAGCAGAAATTCAAAAGCAGAATTTTAAAAGCAGAATTTTGAAACCAGAATTTTGTTAAAAAAATTTTGACTTTAAACCTTTTTAAACATGGCCGTGCTGGGGTTGATCGTCTTGACGTTTCTTTGTTTCTGACCAGGTAACTATTTACAACCGATGAATGAACCGATTTTGCCAACTCGATCTATATATTTGATATAAACTTTAAATCACTTTTGTTGATGGATAGTGATATACTTGATTATTTTTACTCAATTGAAAAAGCAACCGAAAAGCTACAAAACAAGCTTCATAAATTAACGAACTGATCAAAAACATGGCGCATGAAGACGCTCTTTATAAGAAACGATAAGAACTCGATTAAATTACAATAATTAAACTGACTTATTAGGACATACTCCAATATGAGTACTTACATTCATATAATGAACTACTTGCCTACAAGCAAGTGCTAAAGGCGGTAATGATGTAAGGTATACTAGTTCGGGGCTTAACCCAACGAGATAGTATGAATAAACATAATAAGACATTCATACATATATCCGCTTGTATAAATACAAGTGAGTAAGAATCATATACTATTCTATATGTATATAATACCGCATACTTGTTGGATTTTAAGAATTTAAAAAGCAAAAAAAAAAACAATTTTAAAAATGAAAACAAATCTCGGAAAACGTGTTGTTGTTTTTAATTAATTATTTTCCTTTTTCAAGCCAAGCAAATAAAAAACATTTTTACAACAGCGGCCCCCGTATGCCGGAAGCTTAATTACCGCCGGAACTTTGAACGCAACATTTTTCCCAGAAACCCCATTTAAAAGAAAAGTCAAGGAATAATATCCTTATTCCTCAGTTTCGAATGTGTATTTCCTAGATTTCACAAATATTATTATCTTCACAATGCCACACAATGACATTTTATGCACAAGGATAATTGAAATGAGAAGAGAGGCAGTTGCTAGAAACGGAAAAGAATATACGAAATATTGTGCCTTCCTTATATCATAAATGAAATTGTTTACGAAAATCTGCAACCCATGGGACCCATGTCACATATCGTTTGAAGCTAAATCATTGCTTCGTTGTTTCAATTGGGACGTGGGTGGGTCCAAGTACAATTTTATAAAGATTGAGGAAACTTGATATATGAGAGTGCGGGATGAAACACAACGGTAGCCTGCCAAAGAGAATGTTGTCTAAAGCTCTGGGGATTGAAGTTACCGGTATATTATTGTAATAATCTGCACAATGGCGACGACGACCAGACGTGAGAGAGATCCCATCCAAAGCTAACCTTAAGAGGAGCATATTTATGTTAAAAAATACCACCGTGGTACTTTTAGATGAGGTGGTTCATGAGAAATGGAAAACATGAAAACTTACAGCAGCCTGCAAGGAAGGTCGGTGATGAGGGGAGGTAGTAATGGAGTATGCTCAACAACATGATTCAAAATAACAGCTCCTTTTGGAAGCTGTTTTTTTTATCATCATCGTCCTTATTTTGGCTAGATCAGGAAATCCAGAAAATCCTTGGTTGCAGATGTAGCATCCCAGTATGAAAAGCATCTGCATGAAGACCTCGCACGTACCGCCAGATGTATAAGGACATGCATAATATGCTTCTGCATGCAGCCATGCATAATTTGCAAATGTCAGAGCTGAGCTGTCTCCAAGGATTTCAAAGCGAACGAAAGCTCAACGATTTTCGTACACATACATTCTCAGAGACATAGCAACATTTTTTCGGGAACATGTCCCGCTTCTTGTTAGGATACGTCTCTTCAGGCATTATCTAAACTGAATCATAAACTAGGACCCCGACAGCGTTGACAAGGAAACTGAGTAAAAAAAATGGACTGAACTCCATCCAACAGCAATGTTTGTTTTCTTTAGGGACGACAAATGCGATCGGGAACTGTGGGAGTTCAAGAGAGAGAAGACCTGTCTTCATGGACTTGTCCCATTTTCATTGCCATATATTTAATTTATATATAATCTAAAAAATGTAACGAAAAAGTTTTCTTAAAAAATCTTCTGATTCAGTCTGAAGGTGGCACACTTAGCCAAAGGCCAAAGTTTAAATTAACTATAAAAGTCACCCCTTTATGAGTTTTAATTTCTTTTTTATTTTTAAGAAGGGTTAAGGGATATCGTTGAATCGTTCAAAGTGGATTTCTAAATGAAATCGAGGATGTCATTAGTTGATTTTTTTTCTTACGTCTCACTTAATATTTTTTTGTATGTTTTTCTAATGAAAAAGTAAAGAGTCGTTAGTGAATGTCCCTCAGTGTAAAAAGCAGAGAAGAAAGAAGATAACTAAAAACAAAATTGGATTTGTGTCCATGTGGATAATGTGACTTGGTTAAAGATACTTTTTTGGTTAGCGTGCTATCTCTCAAACAGATCTTGAATCTGGCTTAATTGGATGGTTGGAATGTAAAAGAATCAGTTTGACTTTTATTTTAAAGATTTTGGTTAAAAAATCTTCGAAATAACTGTATTAACGTTGCACTTGTTTGAAGAGTCGAAGGTTTTAGGTATGCTTATGGAAGCGAGAGAGGTTTTGCAGGTATTGGAGTATCTTAAAGAACCCTTATGTCAAATTCTTAGATGAATTATTTATTCCTTAGAAAATTAAAATGTAACAGAGGGGCTTTACCTGATTCTATATACATACATATAGACGTCAACAAACTAAACTAAGTTACTTAGGCTTTTAAGGCCTAAATCGAATTAAAGTCGATTTTGTTGTAATTTACAACATATATTTGCAATTTTTTGTTTGGATATGTTACCGGCAAAACTGTTTTTTAGGCAACACTAGTTTTATGTGCGTTCTTTTGAACTAGTTCTGCCTAGGTAAAACTAGTTCAACCTAACCTTGCCTTTTCGTTCTTTTAGTTTAATGTTATTTTTATTTTTATGTATTAATTTAACTTACTTTTTCTGATTCTTTTTTCTTTCTCCTAAATACTTTAAATTACTCTGCTTCTTTCTTATCTATAGTGGGTGTTAATATTGTTTTTGCTAAACAGTGCTGTCGTTGTTTGTTTTAAGTTTTAAAAAGACAGTGCTCTCGTTGTGTGTTTATAAGTTTTTTTTTTTTTAATGGTTAGTGTGTCTGATTGTGTTGATGAAATTGCGGTATGAGGTTTTTTTTTTTGTTTTTTTTTTTTTTTTTTTTTAATTAGCCCGCACTAAAGGGATTTTGACTACCCTTATAATGTTTATTAAACACAGCGAGGGCTTTAGGAAAATAGGGAAGGATGTGAAAGGAGGTAACGATGCACATTTGTTTTAAAGTTCTGCACTTCAAAGTGGGAGGGAAAAACAGAGTCTGGCAAGGCATTCTACATTTGCGTGGTACGACTAAAGAAAGAATCCCTGTACTTGACAGTACGTCCGAAGTTGGGCTCAAGGGTATAATGATGGGCATTCCTTGCAATGCGAGTATTACGGTTAAAGCGTTTCAGGGGAGGAATGCAACTGGCTATTTCGCTAGAGCATTGTTTATGGAAGTAGCGATAGAATAATGAAAGGCAGGAAACATTACGTCTGTGCTCCAGAGATGTAAATTTTTCTGTTATTGTTCGATCGCCTATCATTTTTAAAGCTCTTTTTTGTATTCTATCTAGAAAACTCAAGTGGGTTACAAGAGCACCTGCCCAAATGTGGGAGTTATACTCAAGTTTAGGGCGAATATATGCTTTATATACTGTAGCCAGAGCTGTTATAAAAATTTTATCAAAAGCACAAGGAGGGTTGAAAATTTGTTATCTCAATGCTCGTAGTCTGAATTTATCTAAATTGGACTTTATACGTTATTTTCTTCGAGATTCTGGGGTTGACGTTGTATGCATCTGTGAGACGTGGTTTTGTCCTTGTTCTGATGATTCAATTGATCTTTATGATATTCCGGGATATAACCTTATTCGTAACGATAGGGTTATTACAACCAGTGGTGGAGGAGTTGCAGTTTATTGTAGCACATCATTTAAACTTAAAATACTTAAGCAATCTGAAGGCACTGTTGTGGAGTACCTTCTTTTAGAAGTTACTGATGGGATTACGAAGTGCCTGATTGGAATTTCTTACAACCCGAATCGTTGCCACTCTCCTGAACCATTATTTTCCGCATTAAATGAGTTCACTGCAGTTTATGACCATATCATTATTTGTGGAGATCTCAATGCTGATCTATTAAAGTCGGATAGCAAGGCTCACCAATTAATTGATTTTGCTGCTGCTGCTGGCCTATCTGAAGTGAATTCGTATGTAACTCATATTTCTCCAAATTCCCTTCCTAGTCTTTTAGATGTCATCATGGTTTCTGATCGGTCATATGTCCTGCTCCAAGACCAGTTATCCCTTGCTGGAATTTCAGACCACAACTTGTTGTTCTGTACCTATGGAGTGGATTTGTCTCGCTCTTCACTCCAGTATCTTTTGAATTCAGAGACTATGCCTCAATAGATTATGACGCCTTGCATTTTGATGCCAGTCTTCTTCTATGGCGGCATTGCTTTCAAGCATCTGACGTTCATGACAAAGTTAATCATTTTCAAGCTTTAATATTGGATCTTTTAAATAAGCATGTCCCTATTAAGACAGTTTTCATACAAAATTAAAAATGTCCCTGGTTTACAAGCGAGGTTCATGAGTCCATGAAAGTTCGGAACAAGCTGTACGGTAAGTGGAAAAAACAACCTGTGAGTCATAATTGGGACATTTTTTGTAACGCTCGCAATAACTGCACTTATATAACACGTAGGGCAAAAAAAAATTATGGAGCAACCTACGTTCTATTGGTGTTGGAAAAAAGATTGCTGCTCATAGCATTCCTCATGTAACCGAACTTAATAATTCTTTTTTAAGTAGTGATAATGACAATTTGAATTTTACTTCTGAAGACAGACTGCTTTATGATGGAGCTTTTGAATTCGAGGTTGCTACAGAGGTTGATATCATCAATGTTATTCGTTCTTTAAAGTTAAATGCGGTCGGGGAAAATGGTATATCTCTTCGGTTTATAAAGATGATCCTACCTCATATCATAAGCTGTGTAACTCACATCGTTAACTTTTGTATAACAGCATCAAACTTTCGCGATAAATGGAAGCTGGCTAAAATTATACCCATTCTAAAAAAACCTCAGCCATCTCTGGCAACTGACTTCCGCCCAATCAGTATTTTACCTTATCTATCAAAGATATTGGAGAAGTTACTTGCTAATCAAATTTCAAGTTATTTGGACCATACAAATTTATTATCTCCAGTCCAGTCTGGATTTAGAGCACGTCACAGTTGTTCTTCCGCTATTAATAAAATTCTTGATGACATACGAATCCAGAATGATAGAGGCCATTTAACGGTACTTTGTATGCTTTAATTCTCCAAGGCTTTTGATAGAGTAAACCATAAATTATTGTGTCAGAAGCTTAGGTTTTATTTTGGATTCGGTGAAAAAGCCGTTCTATTATTACAAAACTTCCTATTAAATCGTTATTTTACATTTTATGCCTTGTAGTCCCGTGAGGACTTTATTAATCAACCGCTGAAAAGTGGGGGGAGCATTACGTAAACCAAATGGCATTCTATTGAACTCGAAATGTCGGTTAGGTGTACTGAATTCTGTTTTCTCTTTGTCTTCCTCATTAACTTCAATTTGATGAAAACCACTGGCTAGATCCAATGTTGTGAAGTACTTCGAATCACCCAGTTGTCCGAGGATGTCTTCGATATTTGGTATTGGATACGCATCCGCGATTGTCACTTCGTTAAGTTTTTTGTAGTCCACTACTACTCTCCACATGTGTTGGTTCTGTCATAGCAGAAGAGGTGTAGACTTGAGGACGAATTTCTTGTACGAAGTATATGCGGTTCGAGGGATCGTGAATAGGGCCATATTTAATTATTCTCTCAGACCTAGCAGGTATAGTAATAGATTTTCGTTTATTAACGAAGTCTATGGTGTATCTCTTATTCTTGTAATAGTATGTTAAGGTATTGTCTTTATAATTTAGTATAGCGTTGAAATTTCGATTTAGGTCTGCACTTAAAATTCCATCTTGGGTTGTGGGGACATTTTCGGGCACTACATGAAATAAATATCTTAGCTTTGCTCCTGTTGTTATTTCTATATTTAGAAGAACTGTGCCCCATGTCGACGTAGGAGTACTACCTATACCTTTCAATTCAGTTATATTATTGGTATGAACATAAAGTTCTTTGTTCAATTTATTTATTTTTATTAAACTTAGGCTTGCACCCGTGTCTAAAAGCATAATGATTTTCTTGGAGATAGTAACTTTTAACTTTACTTTATTGTAGCAAAAATTTACATTTTTTACTTCTTATGATAAATTGCGCAATTTACATAGATATGGTTCTATTCTACCTTACTAATGTTAATTTTTTATTACAGTTGATTACAATTTTCAGTTAAAGAAATAGTATTCAAAGGAAAAAAAGCTACTAACAAAACCTTCAACATAATAACAAAAAAAAGAAAAGATAAATAAATAAATAAATAATAATAAAGAAAAATGATCTAAGCCTGTCAGAGATAATATAAGAGAAGGAGTTGTAGTGGTCAGTTGCTAGATTTTGTTCAACTAGTAGATATTTTACATTTTTGTTATTATAAATAAGTGTAAAAATAAATTAACAAAAAAATTAAATAATAAATAAGTTCACAATAAACAAAAATCAGTCTTAATTCAAATAGAAAATAATATCACAGTTTGGATTGATTAATAAATAAATAAATAAATAAAAAAAAAATAAATAAATGAATAATAAATAAATGAATAATAAATAAATAAATAGATAAATAAATAAATAACAAAATCAATAAATAATTAAATAAATAAATAAATAATAAATAAATAAATAAACAAATAAATAAATAAATGAAAAATAAATAAATAAACAGTTTTATTATAATACATACAAATCATACAAAATACGAAATAATAATAAATACTAGTTCACAATAATTAAACTCGATATGAAACCAAATTCGATATTAAAATATTATCAGAGTACTCACAGTTGTATTTTTCATTTAATTTCAATATCCTGGAATGAACATATTACATATCTGTTAAGATAAGCAGTCATTTTTAAAATTTTATTTTTGAGTTATTTGAAGCCTCTTTATATGAGTGTTTGCACATTTACCCCAAGCTGGAGATCCGTAAAACATTATAGCTTGAAATATTGATTTGAAAAAAAGAAGCTTATTTTCATTATTGAGCGCAGATCTACGATTTATGAACGGGTACAGAACCTTTATAGTGATATTAACTTTTTTGATTATTTGTTGCATGTGTAATCCAAATGTTAGCTTTGCATCAAGAATTACCCCCAAGATATTTAGCATTTGATTTCCAATTAACCCTTGAGCCTCCAATTTGAAGACTGTTTGTTGGTAAGAGGCAAGCTTTTCTTTTACGCGTGAAAAAGATAGCCTGTGTCTTAGAAGCATTTAATTTGATTTTCCAATCATTGATTTGAAAATCAATTGTATTGTATTTAAATCAAATTGCAGGTTGGTTCCTATTATGGAACCAACTGAATCCGAAGTATAAATACAAGTATCATCTGAGAAAATACTCTTTTCACAATACCTTAAGCTAGGGAAATCTGATGTAAAAATTATATATAAGATCGGACCAAGAACCGATCCTTGAGGTACACCTGCATCAGGGTATTGATCGGACAGACAATTGTTGAGAAATACTTTAAATCTTCGTGAAAGGAGAAATGATTTTATTATTTTAATTAAGTATAATGGAAAATTAAGTGATACAAGTTTATGTGGAAGACCATTATGCCAGACAGTATCGAAAGCCTTTTCAATATCAAGTAATACCATTCCTGTACTTTTGCCTAGTCTTAAGTAGTTTTTAAGATCTCTAGTAATTCTGTGTACTTGGTGAACAGTACTATGAAAGGCTCTAAAGCCAAATTGTTCTGGAGGTAGAATGCTATTTTGGTTTATATACTCTAATAGTTTATTTTTAATTATTCTTTCGAAGCACTTGCTTAGAGAACTGAGTAGACTAATTGGCCTGTAATTAGAAGGGTCATTTGCAATTTTACCTGGTTTCAAGATAGGTATTACTTTTGCCGTTTTCCATTCCAATGGAAAATAACCCAGTTTAAAACAACAATTAAACAACAACTTTAAAAAACATATACCAGACCTTGTGAGGTTTTTTAAATAAATATTTTTAATTTTATCAAATCCTACAGCTTTTCTTGTTTTTAAAGTTGTATATCAAAGTTGTATATACAGTTTTTATATCAAAAACTTTCATTTATATCAATATAGCTTGTATTTATAAAATCAACAGATCTGTTGACTACAGTTTCGATTAAGTTGTTACCTGTTATAGTTGTATTAAACACAACGGAATGGTTAGCATAAAATGCCTTAGCAAAAGCATTAGCTTTTTCGGAGCTTGAAAGCTTAAGCGTACTGCCAGTTTTTAAAGCGGGGATATGTGTTTTACTTTTTTTGATAACTTTGATAATATTCCAAAACGGTCTACTGGACTTTTCTAAGCTCTGCAATTTGCGATTCCAAGAGCTATTTCTATAATTATTAATTGATTCTTTAATAAAACCATTAAGAATTTTAACTTCTGACAGCAAGAAATTGTCTCTTGTTCTCATCCATCTTGTTCTTAGGGTGTTTCTTACCTTAATCATTTATACTATGTGAGAAGGCAATTGGTTTGCACTTCTACATCTTACACTTTTTTTGGTATGGCTTGGTCAACACATTCAGCAACCGAAGTTGCAAAATAAGATATGCTTTGGTCAATATCATTTTCATTTACTTCTCTATTGAGAAAATTAGGCATATCTTGTAGTTTATTACGCATAAGCCTCTTATATCGACACCAATTTGCATTATTAAAGTCGTAAGTTTCATTTCTTTGAACTTGGGGATTTGCAAATACCGCAATGTTGACTGGCAAATGGTCGGAACTCAGTTCATTAATAACCATAGGCTGAAAAAAAATTCCTGGCATATTGGTTAAGAAAATATCTAAAGTCGAAGGATTTGATCGATTGTTTGTAGGGTAATACGTTGGGTGAGGAGGATACAAAATATCAAAAGGATGTCTCGTAAATAAATTTGCAAGCATATTTCCCCAAGTATTCGCCCTAATGCAATTCCAATTCCTGTGTCTGCTGTTGAAGTCACCTCCTATTAAGAACACATCATTTATGCTTACTAATTTTCTCAAATCGTTGTTAAAATCAAAACGCTTTTGTGGTGAAGCAGCACCACCTGGAAAATACACTGAAAATATTTTAATTGAAGATCCATTTACAAATGCAATCTCGATACCAATATTTTGTATAACGTTGGTACAAATAATTGGAATAATTTTGTGTCGTATTGTTTTTTTCACGACGACGGCACCACCACCACCCCTTCTCTCATTTCTGTCTAGCCGATAACAATTATAATCTATATTTGATAACTTATCCTCAAAGCTAAGCCAAGTTTCTGAAACTAAACCTACATCTATATTGTATTTGCTTAAAAAAGCAAACAACTCAATGGATTTGCATCGAACGCTTCTAGCGTTCCAACATATTATTTTCAAAGATAAACTATTCATTTTGTTGTATATAAATATTTTATAGCTAATTGCGCAATTACATTGAACTGATCAGCTTTTGTATTGCATTTACTCAATAGAGTTATCATTTCTGCTGTCAGCTGATTGACCTCTTCCATTGAAAAAAGTTCATTGCCCTTGTTAATTAGGGAGTTGTTATTTGGTGCTGTCCATACGTTGCACTCAATTGGAGCGATTACAGGCGGAGTTGATACAGATTCGGGAATGACACTTCTATGACCAAGTTTAAGTGGGGGAATTCAGAAGTGTTCAACAAGTTAGTTGGAGCTTCTGCTTGATGACATTGATGCATTTGATTTGTTCTTCTCACTGGAGCAGGTTGCCGTTTGTTTTTAGAAGAATATCTTTCTTTCAAGTCAAAAAATTTTTTTCGTCCTCTACAAACAGGGTCAGTGGCCTTGTGTGTTTCATTGCAATTTGCACATTTAATGTTGTTTGACTTGCATTTAATTGTCTCGTGATTTTCAGAGCAGATAGCACAATGAGTCTTTATGTGGCAATATTTTTCGCCATGCCCGAACATTTGGCAATTGAAACACTGAGTAAATTTTTCTTTTTGCTTTCACGCAAGTCCCATTTGACTTGTGTCTTAAATATAGATTTATAGTTTTTCTTAAGATCAACCAGTCTGATTGAACCATTTTCAAGAAAAATAATATAAAACACATTTAAATATTGTTCGTGTTGTTTTTTAACGATTTTAATGTTCACGCATTTTAAACCAAGTGAGGTTAGTTCGTTTTGTAGGGTTTGAGTATGATGTTCATCTAGGCCAAAAAGAACTACTTTAAATAATTTCGCTTATGGTGGGTCATGTGTAAAATATTGCCAATTTTTTGTTAACAAATCACATACACTTTTATGAACCTCATTAGTTCCACAGTTAATTTTTATGCCAATAGAATTTTTTTTAATGCAGTAGTCCTCAACTTTAGCTTGGCGAAGTAAGGAATGCACATTAACAGAACTTTGTTGCAAAACACAACTGGATGGGATTTTCATTTTTTTAACAGGGGGTTGTATGACTTCCTCATCACATTCAATATCGGCATCAGGATGACATTGCAATATTGCATAATACCCACACCTATTCATGTCATCAGAGTTCATTTTTCGATTTTTATTGTTGAAAGACGCAACGTCTTCAACATAAGAAGGAGATCGATTTCTCTTATGAATTTTTATTTTTATTTGTATATACCGCACAGAGAGAACGTCTTATCAGTTCAGAAAGCCGATTAGTACTGACTTGGAGATAGTATATTTTGAATTTATATTAATTTTACTCTTGAAATTAGAAGCATTATTTAAACAGCCTGTATGAGCAACGCATTTCGATTTTTCGTTTTGATTTAGCACACTTTTAGGGTTTTGAGAAGAAGTGGAATTTATATCAGAGCTAAAAGGTTCCTTCAGAAAATCTTGTAGATTATTTATTTGTGTGGCACTTCTACTTTGCCGGTGGCTTTGATTTAGTATAATTTTTCTATTTCTTGTAGAAATAGTTATATCTAGGATATTTAGATACGTTGTCTCGTTTTCTATTGAAATTTGGCAACTCAACGTTTTCGTTTCTAAATGGTTTTGAATTTGTATATTGTTTTAAAGTAGAGTTTTGAGTTGAATTTATATTTGAATTAGAAGATATAGAAATTTGAGACAAATTCAGTGGATTTTGTTGAGGAATTTTCTCGCGTTTTAAATTAATAGATTTGTAATTTTCTAGATACAGTGATTGCGATTTAAATTGATTAGTCAACGGCCTTGGCTCTGATAAAGCATCGCTTCCCGTGAGATCAGCTAAATCAAGCATCGTTGCGCGTGGTTAGTAGAAAGATGGGGGACCGTCCGAAAACCAACTGCGTGCTGTTGACATGTGTTATGTGTTTTCTGTTTTCCGTTCTCCTTCTGTCTTCTCTTCTGTCGTCTTGTGTGTTGTCTTGTAATTGTAATTGTAATTGTAATTGTCTGAGCCGATGGCCTCAGTAGCCAGTGCTCGTAAGTGTGTCTACTTCGTAGATTTATCTACGGAGTAGATTAAAATGTAATGTAATGTAATAATTGATTATTAAGTTTCTTACTTTGAGACAATGAACAAAATGGGTTTGATTTTTTGTTTTGAGTCGGTGAATTCAGTGAATTTGATTTGTTGTTTTGAGAGAGAGGATTCAGTGGGTTTGATTTGTTTTTTATGAGACCAGTGGATTCAGTGAATTTGATTTTTTGTTTTGAAACAATGGATGCAGTGAGATTGAATATTCATTTTGAGATTGTTGATACAGTGGGTTAAACGATTTTTTTTTATTTTGATGAATCAGTGGATACATTGGTTTTATTGATTTAATATCGTCTTCACACCTTAATGCATGTGCTTTACCTGACTGCGTAAGGTTCAACGTATAGGTGTATTGTCTTGCCTACTGTTGTTGAATTGCCTTTTTCTGCACTGGTCTATTGTATGACCCAGATTTTTGCTATAGCGACATGTGATGGTATTTTGTACATTATTAACCCTCACACATTGATTCGTATTAGAATTCAGTCTATTAGTTTTTGAATTGTTAAAACATTTGTCCGTATTTTGCCTATCCGTTTAGGCTGTAGAAGCGCGAACAGACAGGCAGACAGACAGACGGACGGAATTTCGGGATGATTTGTTGTTTTGAGAGAGATGATTCAGTGGGTTTGATTTGTTTTTTATGAGACCAGTGGATTCAGTGAATTTGATTTTTTGTTTTGAAACAATGGATGCAGTGAGATTGAATATTCATTTTGAGATTGTTGATACAGTGGGTTAAACGATTTTTTTTTTATTTTGATGAATCAGTGGAAACATTGGTTTTAGTGATTTAATATCGTCTTCACACCTTAATGCATGTGCTTTACCTGACTGCGTAAGGTTCCACGTATAGGTGTATTGTCTTGCCTACTGTTGTTGAATTGCCTTTTTCTGCACTGGTCTATTGTATGACCCAGATTTTTGCTATAGCGACATGTGATGGTATTTTGTACATTATTAACCCTCACACACTGATTCGTATTAGAATTCAGTCTATTAGTTTTTGAATTGTTAAAACATTTGTCCGTATTTTGCTGATCGCGACACTGTATTGTGTTGTGTGTCCTTGTTCTACACTTGTGGCAATATTTGTTTTCAACAGTGGTACGAAGTTTGTCTTCTTTCATTGCTATGCTTATAGCTTCATGTAGATCTTTGCATCTAGCGCTTTTAACAAGAGTTTTAAGCTGAGGAATTAGACCGCTACAGAAACTATTTAGAATTGTAATGCTGTTAAGATTTCTAATGGCTGTATTAGCAGCGTCATCTTTAGTACTAGCATTAGCGTTATTATGTTCATTGAAAAGGGCATTAGCTCTTTCCGCGTAAGTACTTATGAGTTCTTTATAACCCTGTTTAAATTGGAAAACTTCGGTTTGTATTATTTGTACGGACCTAGTTTTTCGAAAGTTCTTTATCAGAGCCTCTTTTAACGCTTCCTAGGCATTATAATTGTTACATTTTATTATAACATTATATGCCCGGCCGTTTAGTTTTGATTTAACTATATCAATTAGTTCCGCTTTTTCGGGTTCGTTGGTGATTTTTTTGGATTGAAGATCAATTAATTGAATAAATCTATCTAAATTCTTAATATTTTCACCAAACATTGGTATGAGTTTAATAGCTTGAGAAGCATTGATTTAATAGCTTTAAAGGAAGCATTGAATGTCATTATGATTAAATATTTTTTTAAAGGGTGAAGGCTTGAAGTTAATTTTATTATATCACCACGTTTATGTGGAGTCACTCGTTTTTTTTTTTTTTGACAGCAACAGTCAACTCACTGTCTGAACATCTGCGGGGACGCACGATCTTTCTATTTCTTAGAGAAATATTTAAATTCAAGTTAGGCATATAAAATGTCCAACAAAAAGTGACGAAAACAACTAAAGGCGACAGAGAAAAAAAATTGGGCAAAAAATTTAAAAGGAAATGGGCAATGAGTTTTTGATTGCCTCGGCGTAGAAATGTCTTCCTTCCTTCTATTTTTCTCGACCACAGGAATCAGACTTCCTCTCTGGGATATATTATATAATTTTTGTTCTTTCACTTTTGATCACTTTTGATCTGGTCTTTGATAGGGCTTTTTTTTCTTTTTGACTCTTTTTAATTTTGTTATTTTTTTTTCACTCACTCACTGGCTAGTTATATATTTCCTTTTTTTTCTTTTGGGTTTGGATTTTTTTTTTTTTTGAACTAGTAATGTATTTTTTATGAAATATTCCATTGTATCTATTGTATCTATCATGAGACGAGTAAAATTATTTTTAACTAGAGCCGCTTGGAGTGCTAGTGTACGGACATTTTATTTGAGTGAGAGTGAATTAAGAGCATGGTTTTTAGTGTTATGCTTTGTGCTTAGTTTATTGCGCATGTGCAATGTGAGGCAAGAAAAAACAGAAGGAGAACATGAAATAATTCAGTATTTTGTTTTGTTCATTGTATACCTATGTATATGTATATAAACTGCTATCAGTTTTGAAGTTAATATATAATGGTTTCGCTTAGCTGAGGCTAATAGTTTTTTGTAAGGATTTATACACGATCCAACATTTTCGTTGTTTATGTTTTTTTGTATGGAATATGTAATATGAGAACTGGTTCTTACATAAGTATTTATACATGCGTACGTCATTGAACAGACTTTTGATTTGAGTTTTTTAGGACTTTCAAGTTTTGTACGAGCAATACCTACATACATATTTGTCATATTTGTAAATATACCTATACACCATTGACCAGACTTTTGATTCGAATTCCTTAGGATTTTCAATTTTTTACTATTATGAAGGTTGTCGCCTTCAAATAATGTACACACATTCATTCTTGAAATTTAAACACAAACTTACTTCTTGCTGTATTTATAGGTACAAAGTTAGAAACGTCCTTGCAGTGAATGGATTTTTGTTTTGAATTTTGCTTTCCATACAGATAGGTACCTCCGTATACATATAGGTACATACACATGTATATGTAGGTACCTATCTGATGAATGAACTATGTTCAGAAATTCAATCAAAAGTTGTTTGTAAATTGATTTATATTATTATTGATTGATTATATATTATTGATTTATAGGTAGTAACAAAGATCTTTTGTTTGTTTGAGGTTTATACATAATAGGTACAAGTTGACCTACCCAGCTTAGCTCGCGGGAAAGAAATTTATAGTTAAACCAAAATATTTCTTTCAACTAATCTTCTATAGAATTGCTAAATATACCACGGGTTTTTTTTACATTTGTAATAATTGCTTAATTCTTACTTGCAATTATAGGTAGGTACTAAGTACAAGTTATGCATTCGTATATAAAGGGTGTTTTTTTTTAGACGTGTGGTTTTCAAGAAGAAATAAAAAGCATATAGTTTAATATTATGGCCAAGAATCTAGCTTTATTATAAAGATAAGGGTTTGCATTATGTTCTACAAATGATTTCGGGGAAGTGGCCGCCGTGGCTGGCTCGAATAAATTCCAGCTAAGGCCCAATTTTCCGAATTTTGTGAAAATCGGGATCGGTGGCCATTTCGTTTTGAGCCCATTCACCGAACGTGTGACGCGCTTGATGGGTGTTCAGCTTCAATTTTTGAACAAGTTGGATTTTGTAAGCCTGCAAATCAAGATCCTTCCGCGCGCGATGGCGGATGGACTCCTTTCGGTCTTCTTCGATACTCTGCTCCACCGAAACGAATCATTATTTTGGTAATAAATTTGCACAATTTGCAAACTTTGTTCAGCAGTAAGTCAATTCATTATGAAATCGCAAACCATAACCAAACTGAGCATAAATCAAGAGACAGCTGTCAAAAAGACCAACTTCGAAAAAAGTATTGCCAGATTGAAAACCACATGTCTATTAAAATAAAAAACATATTTTTTTTTTGGAAAATTCTTTTTTTCTTTAATTAGTTTCAAAGTTTTCTTGTAAAAACTAAGTATGCAATAAAATTTGAAAACTAAATGTCTATCGAAGAAAAAAAATATTGAAAATCGTTCGACCAGTTTTTTTAAAAAGTCGTTTTTTTGAAAAACTTTTCGAAAAAATATTTTAAATTTTTTCTAGTATGTCTCTATAAGGCAATCTCTAGTTTGAAAATTTTTAAATGCGATATTAATTGAATTATAAATGAAATCGGGATAATAGTTTACGATAAAACCGCATTTGAAAAAACAGTTATATAAGAGGTACCGTTATAGAAAAAAATTCGAAAAATGTATTCTAACTCAAAGATGTATTATGTAGAAAATTAGCACCCTGAAAATTTTACCAAAATCCTTAGAGCCGTTTTCGAGAAAATCTAAATTTTTGTTCAAAATTGTATGGCAGGTACCGTTATTTTTTCACCTAGAGCAAACATGAAAAACACCCCCGAGATATTACACAATAAATACTAAATACCAAGTTTTAAGCAAATCGGCCTATCCGTTTAGGCTGTAGAAGCGCGAACAGACAGGCAGACAGACAGACAGACGGACGGAATTTCCGGACCCACTTTTTTCAACTTCTCTATTATGGTAATGTCATGTTTGATTGTTAGATTTTTTTTGCACGAATCCATAACTTGCATTTTAGTACCTAAATAGCAAGTAAAAACTATGACGGTGGGCTTGAACTGGTACCACCCATAAGTTTTTTTTGGCATCGACTTTCCTGAGAACTGGTTAGGTAACCGATTACAACCAAAATTGATATTCAGGAAAATGTAAGCAGCCTAAGTAATCTTACACTAAAATATATTTATATATATTTAATATGTCTAATGAAAGGAGACTTCGTTATTTTTATTATTATTTATTTATCGTTATTTATTTTATTTTTTATTTTTTTATTTGACTTTTTTGAATGTAATCCGTAATATCTTGTGTAAATATTAAATATTTCCTACATAAAATTATCATTTTTTTTTTGCTTAAATATATATATAAAAATTGTGTTTTATGAAAGTACTTATTTCTGTTAATCTATTTCCGTTAATGTATTTCTGTTAATTTATTTTTGTTAGTATATATTTGTACCATCAGATTTTAATTGTATAAACTGTTTAACTTTGTTCAATCTCTTAAAAAATAAAACTTAATCGATATCATATACGGCAGACGGCTTATATGCCATGCTTACATTTTTATTTGAATTAAATATTATATGTTTATATATGTATGTTATTTTAAAGCATTTCATGATCGTTACAGCATACAGCAAAAAGAATAAATAATAAGAACGCCTATGAACATGCAAAAACAACTAACAAATAAAAAAAAAAACAGACAAGCAGAAATACAGACCTACAGACAGACGGACAGAATTTTGCCAGTAACTCAAATATGTTTCTCTATCATCGTAATGTAATGTTTGATTATTATCACAATTTTTTATGTTCACGAATCCTAAACTTGACTTATAGTCCCTATAATCACAAAGTTACTTGTGCATAAACTTCAACATCAACGATAACGAAGCCAATGAAATGAAAATTCAAAAAATAAAATCATTGTCGATCCTCTTCGTTGTTCACTTTCACCGAGAACAGGATATACACAATACACATACACATGTGCTTATTAAGTTTTCCTTGTTAGTATCTCTCTCACACTCGCTCTCACCATCTACCACACCGACGACCGACCAATCGACCTGAATTTACCTGAACATTTTATCAAAGATAATATAACAAGTATACCTACGTAAATACACACATTATGTAGGTATGTATGTAGGTACATACATAAATATCTACCTACCCTCGAAAGTTTTATATGAAAAAGTATAAAACTCAAAATAAACTTATCAACCTGCTTATATACCCACCCCCCAGGCACCATTCATTTACAACAGTCATTTTTCTTCTTTTTTTGTCATTCCTTTTTTAAAACTAGCCATCTCGTCACCCTGCTTGTGTGAAGCAATCCAGTTGTGCGAAAAAAAACTATACTCGCATCATTGTATATAAACTGCAAACTGCAAAGAGCAAAGTACATGTTCACAGAGTTTCTCCTAGAATTCTCTTTGTTCGCCGCGTTCGCCTCTTTTAATTTACCGAGTTAACTTTACCTAGAGCCGCTTGGAGCGCCACGGTCCACATGTCACCATGATAGTACTATAGCAGTTCATATACAATGAAATATTCGGGCGTAAAGTCAGATGCTTTAACTTTACATATCCCACCGCTGCCACCAAATGTTGTATTTTGTAGATGATAAATAAAAACAACTTCTTCGTTTTAGTCTTTGAATCAGAGTGACCGAACTTCTACTAATCATTTCTTACGTTACCTCTTCTATTGCCTTAATCGTTACTTCTTCCAGGTTAACCCCGCATTCTATTTCCATTCGCTTGACACAGTTTGTTTGTTTAACAAATAATAACAATACAATTGTGCAACATCAACATATGTCACACTTGACATAGTTGCACTACGATGGGTCAGTATTGCAATATGATCCCTTATTGTATTGTGTTTATTTAGATTGCCGTTCCTATGATTGTATGACAATATGTATGACACATGTGGAACACTTGGTCGTAATCATACTATGTCATGTGTCTTGAATGCGATTCATAGGAATTGGGTAATTGTGGGAACTTTGAGTGGTCTCTGTGACTAACAGATCAACAACAACCCATCAACTGAAGGAGACGATCATCTGACGGCCAACCTAATCGTAAGCAATAAAAATTTCTGCCCGCCAATTTATATTTTTGGCGCAAATTGTATTTAAATTACTGATCTCTTAAAACTTGCTGCTCTCGAATGTAATGCAAATAGCCCAAAACATAAATTTTTGAACTTGGGTTATAGGAAAACCAAGGTTTATGTTGATCATGTAGAAGTCCATAAGTTAGTTATTGAAAAACTCAGGGGAACAGGCATTGGTGCTTTTACTTTTTCGCCTAAAGAAACGAAACGCGTATCCATTCTGTTGAAAGGTATTGATGGTGATACACATCCAGATTTAATTAAAAAGGCTTTGAACGAAGCATTGCCGAATGTCAAAATAAATAAGGTCACGCAATTTTTCACAGCAAAAACAAGAGAACAAGGTCTAAAACTTAACATATTTGTTATAACTACAATTAGAAGTCGGAGAGTCTCTTAAAGACTTGACGAAAATAAAATATCTGCTCCACCAGAAAGTACACTGGGAAAAAATAAAATAGGTCGATAGTTAGGTGTTATCGATGCCAGAGATTCGGATTCGGACACACTGGTGATTGACCTATGTCAAGTACAAAGAGAAAAAAATATTAACTGTTGAAAATGATAAATTTATTGCAAAGTGAGCCAGAAATCAGGTTGTTAACACAATAACAATCATAAAAACATCTCTTCTTCTGATATGGCAAGAGATCAAACTAAATCAGATATTACTCCTAAGCAGCCTTTAAGAGAGAAATTTTCTCAATCTAACAATATTTCAGATTTTCTTTAAGAATCAAAAACTTTATTTAACATTTCGTTCACCGAACTGTTATACAAGATCAGAGAATTCTGGCCAAAATAACAGAAGCTTACAAACAAAGAAGACAAGATGTTTGCATATCTTGAATTCGTAGCTTCAATCGTTACATGATGGAATGAAATATGAAATTAAAAATTATTTCCATGAACATAGACTCTGTAATATTAAATGAAAGAAGATTAGCACTAACAACCCTTTTAAAAAGTCATAAGCCACAAATTTGTTTTTTATGTGAAACCTTTTTGAGCAAGAGACATAGGCCTTTATTTGAAGGATATAACATAATACGCAATGACGATGGCAGGGGAACTGCTATCGTTATTGACAACAAAAATTAAATATTACATTTTGCATTTTCATAGCGACATTTTTTCAACCTGTTTAGGTGTCATAATTTGTTAAAATAATGCAGGGGTTACAAAACGTATTCTACTAGGATGTATCTATATACCATCGAACGCAGGACCTGATCTTTCAACTGATTTAGACAGATATAATAATAGAATTAAAAATTATAACGCGGCAATACTGACTTTAATGCACGCCACATGACATGGGAAAACACAGGTCGAAATACAAATGGTAACATTATTTACAACTGGTTTAACAACGGACCATTTCTTCATCTTGATTTAATATCTCCTTTTAGTCCAACTTTTCCGAGATCTTCATCAATTCTAGACTACTTTTTAGTTTCATCGTCGCTATTGCAAACTCCTAATAGCCCTAATAATAGACTCTGCAAGACATTCGCTACATTCTCGAATCATTATGGTATCGAAATAAATTTAGACCTTTTCAATGTCGTCCCAATTCTATTACCACCTCCGACATATACCAGTTTTGAAAGAACTGATTGAGATGTGTTTAGATTTCAACTCCACAATAGGCTCTCAAGGATAACAGCTCCTTCAGATAAAAATAACTCGAATGCAGAAATTGATATACTAATGGCAAAGGTAGGGCAAAACATCGTTTCCTGCATTGAAAACAACTCCATTACACGAACCGCGAGAGATTTGAAATACAAAAACATTATTGATTTTACCAAAAATCTTTTGAAAATCCGTAATTTCTGGTTAAGAAAGCTAAAAAGGATCTTTCATAGACACCTTTATAGATGCAATACTGAGTACAAGGAACTTCAGTCCCAAATACAGTGCCTCAGTAAAATAATTAAAAAGAGAGTTAAACAAGATCTTGATCAGGAGTTTAAAGCACGTCTCAATAAAATAAAACCATCGCCTTATGCTTTTAAGGAAATTGATAGAATAACAGGAAGAAAATTATTCGGAGCTGATATTGCCAACGATGTTCTCAGTATTGATGGGAATGATCTGGTTGACGTTGAGGAGAAGCTCTTAAAGAAATAACTTAAATAGTTAAAAGTCGTTTGCTTTTGATCGTATTTCAAACTTTATTTTAAAAAAAATGTCTCTTGACATTATTCTCTCATGTCTGTTCACTGCATAAACAATGGTTATTTCCCAGATACATGGAAAACTTCTTAAATACTGCCCATAGCCAAAAAGCATCATGCTCTTAATATCAAAGACTTTCGCCCAATATCTTTACTTTCCAACTTAAGTAAACTCTTTGAAAGAGTCATAGCAGATTCATTAGATACATTTCTTGATGAATCAAATATTATTCCAAACGTAGTTTGGGTTCATAAAACAACATTCAACAGAACATTGTCTTTTAGTTCATAGTGATGAAATCATACATAACCTAAGGCAAAAGAAATGCACTGTCGTCCTCAACATTGACTTAAAGGCAGCATTTGGTTCTATTTGGCATAAAGGACTCATTTTTAAGCTCATACGGTTGAACTGCCCTCACCCTCTCATTAGTCTGATTATAAGTTTTCTTCAATCTAGGTATGCGTCTGTCGTTATTGGTTCGGAATTTTCAGAAGTATTTCCCATAAAATTAGGAATTGCCCAGAGAACACTACTGGGACCAAAATTATTCAATATTTACTTATATGACATGCCATTTTGTACCATGGTATCTGAGCCTGGAGCTCTTTTGTATGCAGATGACACAAAAATCTTTGCTTCAGATATAAGGCCACCAAAAGCTCTAGTGAAAATTCAAAACGCCTTCCCCATTCTAATGTCATACCTAAAATCGTGGGGTTTAGAAATAAACGCTAACAAATGTGGACTTACTTCTTTCAGGAACGTTTATGGCAAGGGTCACAGAAAAGCAGTTAAAGAGAGCAAAAATCTTTCTTTATGTGTTGACGATATAACTAAATTAAATAAATTTATTGGCGCGACAGCTCCTTAAGAAGCCTAGTGACTTATACTCTCAACCATTCCTGTGTGTGTGTTGTTAATCTGCAAGAATGGAAAGGACCTACAGTTTACCGCCGAGTCCGAACGGCTAGATGAGATGCACTTTTTCGAGACAAATTTTACTCTTGGAGGTTTTGTCAGTTCCTCGCAAGAGGCAGTACCCCAGAAAAAAGGTGGCTATGAGCTGGATTTGAACCTAGGCTCATTCGCTTAGCAGTCCGACACATTAACCAATAAGCCACGGGGCACTACGATATAACAGTTCCATTTAAAACAGAAACTAAATACCTAGGCGTTCTTTTTCAAAACAAATTAAGATTCAATAGCCAAAATCGCCACTGTTACTCTAAAAAATTGGGGTCTTCAAAACAACTATCACAAAACACCAAAATCCTAATTTATAAGATACTTATTCGACCAATTATTTCATATGGTTTTAGCTCCTGGTTTACCATTTCTCCTACGGCAGCAAGAGAACTGGAAAAGTTTGAAAGGACAATCTTGCGGCTTTGCTGTGGGAAATATCGTCGACCGAACAAGAAGTGGTTCTCTAATTATACCTTATATAACTTAACGAAAGTTACCCCTTTAATGATCTACATGGTATCTTTATTAAAGACCAGATTCTTTACTCGGAAGGTAAAGTGGCTTAAGTCTCGATTTTTTACATTTTTGAAGAGAAGAGTTTTGAACTTCAATAAATTATTTTAAGAAAGCCATTTAGATTAGAAGGCTGAAATTTGAACCAAATATGAATTATTAATTTAAAAAGTCAATTAAGATTTAGTGTTAAAATGCAAAAAAACATACCTAAGCCTTTTTAACTTTTTGCAATGTGTTTTGAAAATTGTCTTTAGTCTCTTAAGCCGTTTTTCCACATTTCTTTGTTATTCTTATTTGTATTAAAGTATACATTAGCCATTTTTCCCTTAGTAAAATGAAAACATAATATGACTTAAATATGTATTTCATTTTATTTATTATTATGAGTCATGAAATATCTTCTATTCCATAGCTTCTTCTTCAGCTTCTTCTGTCAAACCTGGATGGAAATCGGGCTTTGATTCTGTGCATAGGTTTCTATAAAAATCGTGAAACTGCTCATCAATTAAGGGAAGTAAATTTATCAAGTCCTGTTTCTTGGCTTCACTTATTTTATTCGGTCCATCGTAAAGCATCTCCAGGCAATCTGCGCTCAAATGTTGACATCCTCGTTTCTTAATATTTATCACTTGAAAAGGTTCTTTTTCATCCAAGGAATTCTTGTAGTAAATTTTAAATATGCTACCAATTGAAAAACGGAGCCATCTTATGTTTTTCCAGTTAACCTTGTTGTTGTCTTCATTAACTTTGCGAAAAACGAATTTATTTTTTGTAATCGACCCAAAGTTCCAGAAAGTTGTTCGGGACATCTCATTTACCAAAAACGTTTTTTTTTTGTTCCAACTCCCCTTATGAATTGGTACTAATCTCTTGGGTGATGAATTTTGAAGGATAATTTTTTCTTCTTCCTCTCATTTATGGAATGGCCAATGTCACATTCCATGTGAGTGTGTCCAGGAATCAAAAATTTGTGAAAATATGAAGCATATTTCATATTGTTGTTCTCAGCACATACATGCATTAGCATCATTACTGCAACCATCTTGTTTTTATTTTGTCCGAAGCAATTATCGCTGTAAAAAACAACATTTTCAGTAAATGGTGATTCGACTGATATTGAGTTAAGATGTCTTAACAGAGAAGATATAACCTCATTGCCACCCCTATTTGCAACACCTTCGGCCACATGTAGCAGTGTGGGGTTCCTTTGACACAATCATGTACTGTGAGATTGAAAGTATATAACTGTCTTTTAAAAAAGATATTGATGATTGCAGATATGGAGTAGGAAGGCACTGCTGAAGATCAAAGGCATTCAGATTTTTTGCAGTCTCAATATCCCTCTTCTTTGCAGAATCTGCCTCGGCATGGTGTTTTTTCCGCTCCATCTCTATCTCAAAAAGATCATTTCCTGTGGCTACTGATTTTCGTATAGCCAATGTGTCACATTTTGTACTGGTGTCTAACTTTGGTTTTTTTGTATTTTTTGTTTAAGTCCTTAAAAATGTCTGTGTATTTTGTTATTGATACTGGATTTTCAGTTTTCTCAGTGTACAGTTTATACATTTGGAATAAACTAAGGTGGCTGTCAAAATATATTTGAGAAGAATATTTACGAGTGTAATGGCTCTCGTATGCTGGAATACTATTGATGTGTTCTAGAACCTCATTCTTTTTCATCGCTGATATTTTGTTTGTCGGAGTTGACTTACCTCGCAGCCACTAAGGTGGCTGTCAAAATATATTTGAGAAGAGTATTTACGAGTGTAATGGCTCTCGAATGCTGGAATTATTGAATCAGATTCGAACCAACGATCTTTTGTTCTTTATGAAAGAATAAATCCAAAACTTATTTTATTAACACATGTATTTAGAACAAATTAATATTGCAGAATAAACTAATTTTCTAGAAAGAAAATAAATATGATACGCAACGGTAAATTGATTTGAACAAAAATAAAATAATGCAAAGTAATAGTATTAAAGAGTGTTTGAACGTTTTATATTCCAACACTCCTCCTCGTACAAACATCTAAATAATTTTACATTTGTTTCTCAATTTAACGTGTCTTTCTGGTGGCAAAGGTTTTGTGAAAATATCCGCAGTCATTTCTTCCGTAGGGCAAAATTTGCAGGAGATATGTCCTTTGTCAACATGGTCTTTTACAAAATGAAACTTTGTATCAATGTGTTTTGTGCGATTGCTAAACTTTTCTTCCTTGATGATTTTTATGCAGCTTTGATTATCCTCAAATATAATTGTCGGATTTTTCATATCCTCGTGTATATCTGCTAGCAACCTTTTCAACCAAATTGCTTCTTGACAGGTATCGGATAATGCGATGAATTCTGCTTCAGTTGAAGATAACGAGACACAAGTTTGTTTTCTGCATGCCCAATTGATGATACCTCCATTTAAGAAGAAAACGTAGCCGCTGTTTGACTTCCGCGTCTCCTTATCTTCTGCCCAATTAGCATCCGAGTATCCAATAAGTTCCTTGTTGTCGTCTTTTTCGTTTTCGCTGAGTTTCAGTTTTAATGTAGAAGTTCCTCTGAGGTATTTCACCACTCTTTTGAGTTGCTCCCAATCATCCTGATTCGGACTTGAAGCTTTCTGAGCCAAAATGTTGACACTTGCTGTTATATCCGGTCTTGTATTAATAGAAATATACAAAAGGCATCCGAGTAATTTCTGATAATTCGTGTTGCTCATCATTCTGCTCAACGACTTCAAAGGTGATTTATAATATCCAATTTCCATTGGCGTTCTTACTACTTTGGCGTCTTGCAACCCGAACATCTTGGCAACCTGATCAATGTATTTTGTTTGGCACAATCTAAAATTTCCTTCTTTGTCCTTTGTAACTTCTATTCCTAGATAATGTTTTATCTCTCCTAGGTCTTGCATTTCGAATTCTGCCGTCATTAATTCCAATATAAACTTAATTTGTTTTCTGTTTTTGCAGGCAACTACGACGTCATCTACGTTAATCAATACGTAGCACCAATCATTTTCTATCCTTTTTGAATACAGGCATTGATCGGCCTTTCCTTGGATAAATCCTCCTTTGATCAAAGTCGAATTAACTTTTTCATTCCAAGTTCTTGCTGCCTGTTTGAGTCCATATAAACTTTTTTTCAGCAAGCAAACCTTGTTTGGATTTTCAGAGTTAAAACCCGGTGCCTGATTCATGTAGATGGTCTCCTTGGATAAATCCTCCTTTGATCAAAGTCGAATTAACTTTTTCATTCCAAGTTCTTGCTGCCTGTTTGAGTCCATATAAACTTTTTTTCAGCAAGCAAACCTTGTTTGGATTTTCAGAGTTAAAACCCGGTGCCTGATTCATGTAGATGGTCTCCTCTAAAGAACCGTTAAGAAAAGCTGCTTTAGCATCAAGATGATGAACTATCAAACCTCTTTTTCCCGAAACAGACAACAGAGTTCTGAATGTTGATTGGCGAACAACTGGTGCAAAGACTTCATTGAAATCTATTCCAAATTTTTGGGAAAAACCTTGGGCTACGAGACGTGCTTTGTATCGTTGTACATGTCCATTTTCATCCTTTTTTACCTTATATACCCATTTACATCCTATGGTTTGTCCTCCTTCTGGTAAATCCGTTAGTTCCCACGTGTAGTTCTTTTCAAGTGACTCCATTTCCTCTTGCATTGCAGTTACCCACTTAGTTTTGTCTTTGCAAGACATCGCTTCTTCAAAAGATTTGGGTTCATGTGTTTCTTCACTTATCAAATTAATTTCTTCGATTAATCTCTTAGCTGGTTTACCTTTTGTTGACCTTGCTGACACCTTTTCCGGGATTGGCTCATTCACATGTATTTCACCTTCTTCTATTTCTATACATTGTTCTGTTTGGATATCATTGTTCTCCACTATAGGTTCCTTTTGCTGTTTCTCGTTGCTTTTGTTTATATGAGAATGTAAATCAACATCTATTTCTGTAGACGTTTCAACTTCTTGACAAAACCTGACGTCACGGCTTATTTCAACTTTGCGTGTTTCTGGATTATAGCATCGGAACGCTTTCGATTCGCTGTCAAATCCGAGGAATATCATTTGACGGTACGTGAACAAAGCATTTGCTGCCAAAAGGATGAAAGTTAATAAGTGTTACCCTGCTTCCGCTCCACTGCTCGTACGGGATTGACTCAGTAGCTCTAGTGATGACACGATTTTGAATATAAACTGCAGTTGATACTGCTTCACCCCAAAAAGAATTTGGGAGTTCCGCGTCTAACAACATGCAACGTGCCATTTCCATAATACTGCGATTTTTTCGTTCAGCTACTCCATTTTGCTGGGGCGAATATCCTGCTGTTAACTGAGTCGTGATCCCCTCCGATGTGAGATACTGTTTTAGCTGATTTCCTGTATATTCTCCTCCTCGGTCCGATCGTAAAATTTTTGGTTTCTTTAGAAATTTTGTTTTCGTCATCTCCACAAAATCCCTGATAGATTTTTCGACTTCGTTCTTATGAGCCAACAGTTTTATAACTGTGAAGCGCGAAAAATCGTCTATAAATGTAATGATATAGCGCTTTCCACCTGGGGTTGCTGTTTGCATAGGTCCGCAGACATCCGTATGCACAAGATCTAGCACAGCCTCACTCCTATTTAAGGATTCCTTTGGAAACGGCTGTCTTGTCATTTTTCCTTTTGCGCAGGTTTCGCACAGTTCCTTGATTCCACATTCTTTGATCTTGATCCCATCAACAAGTCCTCTCTTGGTCATCTTTCGTATTGCTTCTGGGTTTCGATGCCCCAGTCTTTTGTGCCAGTTGTGAATGCAATTGTCGTTATGTCCCGATTTCAATTTGTTTACACTTTCAGGCAAGCACAGTTCGTATAAATTATTTCTACGGTCTACCACTGCGATTATTTCGTTGTTCTTACCAATTTCGTAGTGATTTTCTTTGAATATAATTTCAAAGCCATTGTCGGCCAGCTTACCAACTGACAAGACGTTCCCGACCAGCTCTGGTGCAAATAATACCTCATGTGCAATAATATCCTGGACTTTTCCACTTTCATTCAAAAAGGTTACCTTGCCACTGCCTATGCTGACTACATTAATTTTTTCGCCATTTCCCACCTCAATGATCGTCTTGTAAGATTCGTCGAGGGTATGAAAAAACTTATTGCTGTTGGTCACATGCCTAGTTGCTCTTCTGGTTCACTGAAAAAACAAAGTCATATTGCTTTGAACTTACTGAGTTGACTTTGTCCGCATTTTTCTTATTTGATCCAATTTCTTGTTTCCTTGTAATCCATTTTTTGTATTCTGCACAGTCCTTTTTCATATGGTTTAGCTTTTTGCAAAAAAAACATACCATACCTGGTTTCTTGTATTTTTCAGCAACTTTCAGCATTGTCTCCGAATTTGAATTTCCTCCCGCGTGGATGCGCCGCTCATATTCCGCAATCAACTTTTGCTGTACAAAGGCAAATGTCAAGTCGTCTTCGTTTCTGGCCTCAAGTGCAATGATAAGAGTATCATAACTCTTGGGCAAGCTACTAAGCAACATTGCTACACTCCAGGGTTCTGATAAATCTTCATTGCTTATATCCTTCAGTTTCACAAATAAATTGCGCATCTCGTTAATGTGATCTGTAACCCGGCCATTTTCCTGCATTTTCAATGAAGAAATCATCCGCATCAAATGAACTTTATTACTCAGTGTCGCCTTTTCGTGGTACTGTTTTAAACTATTCCAAGCACACATCGATGTAGTTGCACTCCGAACATGAACGATCTGGTCATCTTCAATCGACAAACCTATCAAGGAAAACGCCTGTTCGTCAATTCGATCCCACTCCTCCTGAACCCGTTTTCTTTCCTCTTTTTCTTTGTCCTGAGCTGAACTCGCTAAATCTTCTGGACGCTTCTTATTTATCGAGGTCCACAAAAGCTCCTTCTTCAGCAACAATTCAATCTTGAATTTCCAGTTCATGTAATTCGAGTTATTTAACTTTTCGAATTTTCCTTTGTAATCTGCCATGTTACTTTTAATGAATTTATTCTTTCCACGTTATCTGGGCCTATAACCTATTGAATCAGATTCGAACCAACGATCTTTTGTTCTTTATGAAAGAATAAATCCAAAACTTATTTTATTAACACATGTATTTAGAACAAATTAATATTGCAGAATAAACTAATTTTCTAGAAAGAAAATAAATATGATACGCAACGGTAAATTGATTTGAACAAAAATAAAATAATGCAAAGTAATAGTATTAAAGAGTGTTTGAACGTTTTATATTCCAACAGGAATACTATTGATGTGTTCTAGAACCTCATTCTTTTTCATCGCTGATATTTTGTTTGTCGGAGTTGACTTATCTCGCAGCCACTAAGGTGGCTGTCAAAATATATTTGAAAAGAATATTTACGAGTGTAATGGCTCTCGTATGCTGGAATACTATTGATGTGTTCTAGAACCTCATTCTTTTTCATCGCTGATATTTTGTTTGTCGAAGTTGACTTACCTCGCATATCCTGCATTACAACTGTACCTGGAGGTTGCAACTTCTTTGAGATCACAGTTTTTTAAAAAGCAGTCAGTTTCACCCAAAGTCATTTTAAAACACCTCTGGCAAACTTGTGTTCTGATTTCTTCAGATTAAGGAAATAGCTATATGAAAACTGGCGTTTCGAGGGGTCTTCCCATTTTTTTTTTGACCTGGTTGTTTTTTTATCTTTTACACAAATGAGTCCAGATAGAAATGTTAACTTCAGATTATAATTTCCAAGCTTCAAAATTGTTTCTTGCTTCATTATTGAAATTTTGTCTTTACATTTACGTTAACAGTCGGTTAGTCCTTTCATAGTTCGTTCAGGGACATTTTTACCGGCGTTCGTAATGTATTTGTGGCCTAAATTTCTTTTGTGACGTCTTGCTTTTTGGGATTATTTTACTGAGCTATTCACCAGATTGACACTTTCTTCTTCTCCATTTTCTGAAATTATGTTTTATTCATCTTGCATTGCCATTTCTCATATTTCAATGTCAGAAAAGTAGTTTGGGGGAGAATTTTTCGGTAAACGAAAATCCGGGCCCTTAATGCTGTCATCGCTGTCTTCGTATGATTTGTCGGACATATAGTTCCCCATTCTGCTGCGCTTTTCAAATCGGAGACGTTTATATCGGAAAACCCATAAGCACAGCTTGAAGATGTTTCGTTAGCAACAACTGGTATGAATACATCCTTATCTGCATTTATAACAAAAAAATTTGTTATAATATCTACAAATTTAATTGAATTAATGTTATTATACCATTAAGTCCTTGGGTAAAGCTGAAGTGTTGACTTTCTCTGTAGAGCAGTTTGGGGTTGTACCAATATCACCTTCTGGGATTACATTCTTGTAAGTTACATTACACCTACTACATACATACCTATGGTATCGGTTTCTTACAAAACCTGACATGCACTGTGTTAGTTTATGATAAGCATAACAATGATCAGCGCCACGTTCTGATAAAGTTGCATTCGTACACAATTCTCATAACTCGGGTAGCTAGCAAAATTAGAAATGTTTTACATGCTTATGATATTAAGAAACTTGCTTGGTACAAAATGTTGGTCATACATTTTGCACCAGGGAAATTTCTTTATATCTGTTGAAGTTTTCGAAATTAACGCTACATTTCCCATTTAAAATTTGTAACGTTATCGGCCACTTCAAAAACCTTATTTTAAAAAAATATTACAGATCGAAGAATTTGATTCGTGCCTGACAAAAAGAAAACATTTCCAGCTTTTCAAGTTATGAACAGGAATTGTATAATGTAACTTTATCATCATTGCTCTGACCATAAGCTTTTAGATACCTGTGTATAATTTTTTTTTTCATTTAAAAAGAAGTGAATTCAAATGAAAGGTTACATGATTTGTTTTAATGTTATAATTTATTATAAAACGAATGCTCAATCTGCCAATGAAACAAACATAGAACATGTCGAATATTGAAGAATAAACAGAGACATAGATGAATTACCTGAGTCTAAATCTTTTATATGGTATTGCTGATCAGGACCACAATTTTTAATACTTTTTAAAAGTGCAAGGTGAAGCATTTGCTTTGCTCTATTCATTTTGATTTTGTTTTCAAATGTTTAGCACAAATATTTCTGTTTGATAGTAAGCACTTTATGTTTTTATATTGTTTTTTACTTGCTAGTAGGATTTTTTTCTTAAACTTATCTATATACTTATCAATATACTGTTTTGAAATATATTAAATAATGAATTCATTTAATTATTTTATTTTACCGATCACCGTTTATGTAATATTGACTTTATTTTCTTTGAAGACGGTAGTTTAGCGGACACTTTCACAATTCAAATGATTTTGAGAAAAATTTGCTGGCTTATGGCGAGGTTAGCCAGTTTGCATTATTATTTTTTTCTTTATTGAATTATTTTCTGCACTGCGTAAAACGTCTAATTTGAACTTAAAACAGAGCCTACTAAAGATTAGCTTTTGGTGTAGTGGCTTATGTCAGATAGGCCAATGTTCGAAATGAAAAATTTCTTTTATTTTTTTGTGTCTCTATTTTGTAATAGTGGCTTTATGTCTAAGTAATTCAAATAATATCAAGTAATATAAATTGGAAAATCGGCTTAAGTCAATTTAAATAAATTTTCAAAATGGAAAAACGGCTAAGGTTGATTTTAAAATTCGTTTTAGAAAAACGGCTTAGTTGGACTTTGTGCTTTTTTCTTTATTATGTAATTGTAATTTCAGACCTATTTAAAATAGGCTTAATTAGACATATGACGAACAATAATTGCACAGATTTGAGACCATGGAGTTAAGGCGTTATTCCAAATGTAATTTTTTTAATTTCATTGAACTAGGTCGTTTTAACAAATTCAAAAAGGGTCTTACAGGAGACATTGAAACAAACCGATTACACAGAAATGTAGCAAATTTTTTATTTTCTTCAATTATTAAAAAAAACTTTACTTTTTAAGTAAAGAGATAAGAATCTATTTCGAACCATCCAAGTCCCGTTATTAAAAATTTATGGGACCGAAATGCAAGTGATGGCACATATATCCATTATTATTTATCACCTTAATGCCTTACAAAATGGATCCCGAATCTTGGAGCCTCAAACAAATAACAACTTAACTCTTTATTTCTATGAGAAGGCTTCATTGCATGTTCTGCGAGGGTAATTTCAACAGTATATTATAAGGAAAGAAAATTATATACATACAACTTGTTCGGTCAATATCCCATTGACCTAGAAATGGGAACGCCAATTCAACCTACATAACCATACGGCAAGAACATTCCACGCTTTTCGCTGACGTTGCACATTGGGTGGCGACGGCAAGCCGATACATCACATTCCACCCAATTTAATAGCACCACAGACGGTTGCTATTTGTTTGGATACTTCAATCGTCATCGTCACCCACTCATGGTAATGGTCTGGTTTATGGCTATATGATACCTCGCGTCGCCAATGGATTATTCGATCATAATGATCTTTATTATAAACCGTTTAAAAATAAAATAAACTTTGGGGAATTAAAATTTAATATAATGTAAGTTATGTAAATTTAATCTTTACATGCTTAAAATTATGTTGGATCTTTTATAGATCATAAGTTTCTTGTTCCAATATAATAAATTATATTTTGAATTAAGTAACTCTCTAAATCTATATTTAACTCTTATAATTAATTAATTTATTTTATTAATTATTTTATATATTAGTCTTAAGTTGGGCCTAAAAGAGCCATTATGTAAGTATGTAACATGGGCCGGGAGCAAGGTCATACATTTTGAAAAAAAGATACACTTATAAAAATGTACTATAAACTTACTTACAAAAATTATTGTAAATCTGTATTAAATTTTATCATTCAGACATATTAAAGAAGTGGGTTGCTTTAAAAAAAAATTATGTAATCAAAACTAAACCTGAGAATTTTTAGTCTCAATAAAGAAAAAAAGAAAGAAGGCGAATACGTGCGACTTAGTCGTTCCCATTTTGTCAGTCTTATCTCTTATCGCATTTGAGAGATACATAACACCATCTTATCGCATTTTTCCAATTTTTCATTTCGTTGTACCCCAATCGGTAAAATTATCGCTCGCCAACAACGGACGTTAAGGTGTGCGCACAAATAAACAAAAATAGAAGTAAAAAAAAAATTATTTGCGCATCGTTGTGGCGAGTGTAAAAAAAATACGCACTAGTTTGAGAAAATGAAAAATACCCCTCGCGTGTGTTGTAAAGAATAAAGTAATACCCACTCGCGTCGCTGGTAGCAAGAAAAAATACCCACTATTGCTGTGGGAGGAAAAAAATAATGTACACTCGCATCGCAAATACATCCTCTTATATCTATGAAGTCTGATCAAAACAACGTAAGTCCAAAATCTTTGTTTTGGGAAATATGCATTTTAAAGTTCAATAAATTCCTCTAAATCCAGTTTTGGTTATTACAGAAATATCGTGATGTAATATTTCTATAAATAGTTAAAATTATATGAATACAATAACATATTCGAAGATTTATGTTTGTATGTATGTTTTGAGGGAGATATGTTGTTTTGACCAAACGGTGTTTATTTTTTATGGGTGGAGATAAGAAACGCACTGAAATAATTTTTCATAAGTTCTTTTATAGACCAATGAATTTATTTAACTTTTATAACAATAACAATAAAATAATAAAAGCAATATTCAAAAACAGAAACAAATAATAAGGTTTTTTTTTAAGTATTTAGGTACAGAATCAATTAGATCAGGTTTTTTTATCTTCTATCCTCTCCTTTGATTTCAAGCTCTTATAGAAATCGTGGAAAATTGTCGGAATCAACGGTAAGAGAGAAATAATATCATTTTTTTTCTTCAGATATCGGTGGTGGTACCACATTTTTCAAAGTAAAGTTCGATGAATTTCTACCTCTTCTTTTGTAGCTTACACATCGGAAATCTCTTTCTTCATTTAAAGTTATTTTGAAAAACAGTTTTACGGGATCTTTTTTTAAATACCGTAACCATTTAATTGCTTGAAATCCAAACGTGTTCCCATCTTCGTCCTTTTTTCTAACAACAAAACCCGAATTCGCTTTTAGTAGATTTGCAAAATTCAAAATTTCTTGTGACTTCAATTCATGTACCAAGAATTTTTTCTTCTTTCCACACGATTTGACAAGTTGATACCAATCATGTGGATGGTAAATTTCAGAGTTTGCATTTTTTTTCTACAACAGCCTGATCTATATCACACTCCATATGTGTGTGACCAGCAACTAAAAAAAACTAAGCTGTTCCAAATCATCACTTTTTTCTTCCGCTTCAACTTTAATTTTCATTTGTAAGGAATCACAGGTGTTGCATGTATCCTGTTTGTTTTTGAACAGCAAGCAATTTACGTTAACGAACGAAGCACCCATACAGGGAGTTATATTGTTTTGGCCAGATATTTATTTGAAATTTGAAAATTTTTGTTTGGTTAAAACAACACATGTTAAGTTATGTCATTTTGATCAAACATAATTAAAAAAAAATAATTAAGTGTGAATAGGACCATTGAATATCTTTTGAACCGGTTAACATAAACTTATTTTGTTAAGACTAAACGAAAATATATTTTTTTCTGTATAAAGAGAAATTCTTTATTTAACTCAATTTCTGGACTTATGCTATTTTGACCAGACTCCATAGATATTTCCCATGACCTTTGTGCTTAACTGCCTCTTTCGGAAATTAATTTGGAACTTCACTGCACAGTTCGACTTAGTCAGAGTTGTGTTTTGTATGTAAGTATTTTTGAATGGTAAGTGATTTTTTTGTCGTGTATTCTAATGTTCGCGGTTTAAGAAAGAATTTCTTTCACGTGTACGTCTACACTGTTCAACACAGACCAGCTGTTTTGGCATTAAGTGAAACTCAGGTTGGGCAATGTTCCAATACGGACTTTAACTTCTTTTGGCTCAAATTCACTGTCCGCAAGCATGTCATTCATTATTGTTTTATTTAGAGGAGTCCAAATCTCAACAGTAGTTCGACTTGTAAAGAGTTTGATGCGCTATCTGATTCCATCTCGAAAATTGTTTCCCTTTGTCTTCGCACTGAAATCGTTATTCCGGGCGATTTCAATGTACACAACTCCAATTGCCTTCGCTATTCTGGTCAGACAACACCCGAAGGAAGGTATGTCGAGCTCTTTGCCGAGTGACATCACCTTACCCAACTGATCGATGTGCCAACGCCGCCCATTTCGCTGCCAGCTGAATACAAGTTTTGTTGGACGGATTCAAGTATGATTCCCACAAAATTAATGCTGGTGTGCCCCAGGGCTTTGTTCTGTCTCCGACTCTTTTCCTCATTTTTATAAGTGGCTAAAATTGCCAATTGGTGTGAATATAGAAAAAGTACAGACAACAAAAGTGTATTAAATACTGGTAAAATGTCGGTTAAGGTTCTCGTCTTCACTATTTAGAGTAAGTTTCGAATCAACCAGGGAGATGGCCAGACGAAAAATGACCACCATGAGAGTACTATAGAAAATGTATATACAATGATAGTAGTAAGGTTATAAACAAACAATATTTTGAATTGCTATTGACAAAAATAAACACTGCCCGACATTTAATAAATTTAAAAATCTAGCTAAAAAGGTTCTTTAAATGATTTAATTTATGTCGAGTTATGGTCTCCTCCCTAAATCTTGTTCTTATGTACACTGCGGCAAGCCTGTCGTATGCCCCCCTTCGTCATTAAGATGTCATCAATCAAATTTCAATCACAATTTGTAGCATAAGAATTAATATACAAGTTGAGCACAACGCTTTGGAAATAGCAGGAAATACTCTGTTTTTAATCTACTTTAAGTTTAGGGCTTTGAATTGACAAAATATTTTTTAAATAGATACTGGAATATCTCAGCTCAAAAAGAACCTCATCCTCGTAAATAAATAATCTGGCATTTAGTTCTTAAACGCTTTTCATCCTGTTTAGCATTTAAAGCCGAATGGGATGACCCAGCTGCTAATGAATGAGATTATGACAATAATTCTGATCTCATTCGGCGAAATATTTCACTTTGGTTTTATTGCTGGCTAACGTTGAAATTGAATTGCGTACCTCATTTTCTTGCAAGCGTTCTGTAATTAAATTTTAAACGACGAAGATAAATCGTTCCTTAAAAAATGAATAATAAAACATTCGTTCGTATAAACCTGAAGCTAGGAGGATGACAAAAAAAATAAAATTATTTATTATATTCTCTTCAAAAGGACATTCTCTCGAATATATCGCGACCCTGTGTGAACCCAAGGACAATCACATTTCTCATCACTGTTCGCCCCTTGTTAGAGCATTAATGCTCACTAACTCGATTGTTCCTTTAATTGCCATCTTCGGGGAAAAAGACAAAATGTAAGAAAACTTCTGGCGACTGCTTTTATGCGTCCTCGAATCATTAACATTTTTATTATCTCGAAGGATGACAACATTAGTCAGAGTTTTTTTTCGTCATTTTCACGATATGGTAATGGTGCAAAAATAGTCCCAAAATTAAAAAAGAACCCAAAAAAATTCTTTAGAACGATTCTAAAACCAAACCACAATTCAGAGGCAGTTAGTCGTCCTCAAAATCGACCAGTATAAATCCGTTTTATGTATTTTTTTTAAGAGAGGGCTTTTTTGGTAAAACCGCATTCATAGAAATGTATGCAGGATGTTTAATCTACCCGTGCATTAAATATATCCAAAGCTATCAGGAGCACAAGACCGCCAGAGTTGAAAACCATTTGTGATGTGAACGTTCACAAAATACTCCTGGTTCCTCGCTTAGTTCGAGGCCAAATTGGAATGGTCAGGAGCAGGATTTTCTGGTCTGGTTGCTTCTAACCGCAGAGAAATCTACATTCTGATCGAAAATCGGTTAATGTCAGTGACATTTGAGCAAGCCTCAGCACCTTTAAGAGGGTCATATCCACAAGGATTGCAGGCGCAAGCACCCGAGAGAAAAGCATACTTTTGCACAGTGGAGGGAGACAAATGTTACTTCATTCAATTGTAGTTGGCATTCCGACAAAAGTTTAATCACACACATCCTCACATTTAGGTCTGACAACAAAGCTGGTGTATAGGTTTACTTAAATAATTGTTATCTTTTGTTATTTATGGGCAGAGGGAGGTGGTTCAACAAGGATGTTTAACACCAGAGGACACACAAGTCTTCTAAGCACACACAATCAGTCCGACGACGACGCGACGACGGTTGAGGCTCTATGGGCAAACAATGGAAGGCTATTTAATGACACAGCAATTAGAATTTGCAGGTGTAGGTTAGGGCTGCAAAGCTTGAGGCAGAGATGATTCTGTACGAGAAAGGGCTTCATGTTATGATAATGATTGTGGTGGCGAAAAAAAATGAACTCTTCTTTGCGCTTGGCACACTTCCCAGGGCACTTTCACTCTGATGGTAGACATTTTAATGTGGATTACATTAGAGTTGCTTCTGTGAGGCAAGCCATAGCCAGCAGGATTTGTTCATGTTGATCAGTGCGAGCTCCGGTTTTTGGGGGTAGGATGAAGATATGGCATTTACATGAAATTAACAACAATGAGGCAAATTAATTCGGAAAGCAGAAAGGACTAAACAGAAGATAGCGTATGCTGAAGGGGACACGAGTAAGGGACTTGGTTAGGCTTTTCTTATCCTGATTGTGATTATTATGTTCGAGTATAATAGACTTGGCTATTAAAAGATGGTTTTCAAAGTATTTATCCAGATAAGTGTAAGGAGAAATTACACTGTTGATGTGGAAAATGAGACCTTAATATAAGAGTACCTTTGACCACATACTGGCCTGGTTATCATTACACTTCCTCGTAGGTTTTTTTTTTTTTTTTGTACTTACACATGATGCAACAACTACTGGGGTGCACGTATGCACGTACTTGCTTTTATGAATAATTTCCTTAAGGCATGTACATATAAATATGTATATATATGTGTATTTTTTGAATCAGGGCTGGTAGGGTGAGAATATGTATCGTGGCGTCTGCTGCGTGGTTCGTTGTAGTTGACCTACTGGAACCACATTTCGTCAAGCTACTTATAGTTCAATTTGGGCAATAAAAAATTGGTTATCATCATTCAGTAGCGTTCACCATTGACAGCGATCGCAGCACACATGTCGTTTTCGAAAAGAATGGACCAATGACGCTCCAGGTAAAAATTCATATCAAGCGGTAACTTTTTCAGGGTGTAGTGTTACAGGTAAACCTAGTGTGGGCGTTCTGTCTTTTCATAGATGTCATTTCGCTTGCTAACGCAAAAATATAAATATAAAATAAAAAAATCGCCTTGTAGCGATTTTAGAGGGGGTCATAGTGATATTAATAGTAAAAGAACCGCAAAAAAATGATAAAAAAAATTAAAAAAAGGAAATATAAAAAAAAAACAAATAACGACAAATTTCCATTTGTCTTCTCTTCGTGTTAGCAAATGGTGGTAATATTTGAGACGTCTATATGGGTATTTTCTCGATAAATATTAAGAAGAGCTTAAACTGTCAGCCTCTCTCCTAATGTGCTTGCTCTCTACCAAGTTTCTTACGGAAAGTTATCTCTTGGAAGTCGCAGCGCCATTGGCCATTGGGGCAAAATTTTAAACAGCATTCATTTTAGTATGTCGTAAAAGAATAAAGATAAATTGCACGACTGGATAGCACGCACTTGCTCATGTGTATATGCGCGCCATGCGGTCACATCGTCGAATAAAATTTAAGAATTGAGTAACATTTACATAGAAAAATAACACTACTATAACTATACTATAACACAACTTAAAAAAAAGCGTAAAAAATTTTTTTTAGTAAAAATGGAGTACGCCATCATACGTCTTGTATAATAACGAATTTATGAAAAAGTATTTGAAATATTGTAGGAAGGATTGTGATAAAATCCTGTTTTTTATTTTTAGTTTTTAGAAATTTCGGTATGCAGTTTTTTAGAATTTATTACTATACAAGTGATTATAAACTTTAAAATAATGTGTTTTAATTAATGTTTTAAAAATATTGATTTTTCAAAAAAAAAATTAATTTTATAACGAATTTATGAAAAAGTATTTGAAATATTGTAGGAAGGATTTTGATAAAATCCTGTTTTTTATTTTTAATTTTTAGAAATTTCGGTATGCAGTTTCTTAGAATTTATTAATATACAAGTGATTATAAACTTTAAAATAATGTGTTTTAATTAATGTTTTAAAAATATTGATTTTTCAAAAAAAAATTAATTTTAAATTAAAAAAAAAAGTTTTTTTAAAATTTAATATGCAGAATTAGTTTGGCTATCTAGATCTTCTCAAATATACAAATTGACAGAAATCCAAAGAGCCGTTACGATAAAACCGAAAAAAAAAAAAATTATATGAAAGGTACCATTAATAGACTTTTCCCGTAAATTTGTCCTTATCAAATAATAGCTAGTACCAACAAAAAAAAAAGTCAATTTCCCCTCTGGGGAATGCCAATAGATTTACACACAACAAATTTGAAGATAATCGCTTAAGCCGTTTAGGCTGCCGGAAATGTAGGTGTGGACAATAGCAACATATAAGGCGAATATCGGAATTATCATTGGGCTTACTCCTTAATGGATTCTCCAAGAATATCGACATGTCTCATTTCGATGCTTTTGAACCGGAAAGCTCGTGAGCGTAATGAATCGATGACAAATTAACTTACCGCGGAACCTATTGAAACTGAGCCAAAGCCAAAAAAGACTCTTTAAACAACTTTTATTTGTTTATAGGAAAATTTGCAACAATAGATACAATGCATGTTTGTGTTTGCCACTACGCCTAGGCTAGCCTTCACCCACTCTGGAGAGAACTTGATGTCTTGCTTGAATAAAATCCACATCAACTGTCGAGGTCGACGTCGTCGCCGTACGTCCGTCCGAGGGGTAACAGCGAAATGGACCGTCGTTTGTGCGCATTTGGAATCCATGGTAGCTGAGAATAGCCCGCGAATGCATCCTTAAAAATGAACGAATGACACTAAAAAAATAAAACAGGGCTCTGTCCTTTTTATCTTTCATTCCAGTCATTAAAATGAAGCTGGTTTTGAATCGTCTATAATTTACAAAAATATTTATATCGCCTAGTGTGAAACTATGTAAATTTGTTTTAGTGTCGAATTAACTGGATTATAATTTTGCGCCATTATATTTAGGTAAAGATCATCGTCGCATTATTCGATTTTAGAAACAACACAACTAGCCACAAACTAATCATCATAACTTATGCTGTGTAATTGCGGTAGAAGGAGGGACGCCTAAGAAATGGGAATAAAATTCGGATGTTTAATTCAGGTCCTCTGAGCATTCGGATTTTGGAATAAAAATGCCTAATCCAAACAGGTTTATGGTATCCGCAGAAATTCGGTCTAAAGTCAGTCTTTTATGCTGCCTAGCAGTGATGTAAATATTCCTTTTCATTTCCTTCATAATTATCACGAAAGTTCTTTCGAGGCACGGTTGGAGCGCCTTGATATCTGCACAAAGTTTTCCAGCTAGGTCTTGTGCTAGTGCACAGAACAGAGAACCCAGAAGCCAGAATAGGAACTATTACCAGATTTGCTCTTCTGCCAAAAAGCTTAAATGTGAACTACCAATACAACTTTGAACGGGGGCCCACGGGCACGAATGGCTACCGTTTCAAATTCAATTGCATTTTCTGTCATTTTATCACTCGTATTAATGTACAGTATAAACAGAATTTGATGAAAATTGGATGTTTTTTTTTGGGAAAAATTAACCAAAATCTATGCCGACGAGTGTCGACGTAATGCATGCCGTGAATTATTGCGTTTCGTAAATTTTTCAATATTACATTTTACATACATACATTTATTCAATTCTTTTTAATATATACTTATTCAGTAACTGTGTTACTTAGAATCAAAACCTATAAAATGAGAAATGTGAACATAAAACCGGGAAAAGGGGTGAAAACATAAATATAACTTCTAAACTATTAGAGATAATTACGCGATTTTTTTTTATTTATTAGATAAAACAATAAATTATATATAGAAAAAGTCGCAATGACTTTTTAGACCTCTTTGATCATGAAAAATAAAAATAGTTTTGAATCCAAATAAAGATATATAGTATTGTTTTGATTCTGGAATGCATGGAAAATTAAAAGCAAGTAATAAAAGATTTGTTTTTGAACCCTCTCCTTTAGTAAAAAAATGTTTGTATTCAGTTATTCTACAAGAATTCGTTATTAATTTGCGGCGCCAAAGTTATCGTACTCTCCACGTGATGTATGTTGTGCATTAATTTTGTTCGGGCGGTTGTAAATCTGCATTGTAATTTAGATTGACTATGGTCCAGGCCGATCATTCACCATCTCCAATCAATAATTGGTTAAAGTAATATCTGCATATGGGTCACATCTACTGCGTATTTACAACAGTAATTCCATCCTCACATTTACCAGGACCAGCACGGCAAATAAACCCTGATTTTGACCGTTTCACATTTCTGTAGAAGTTTCCTGGGGGAGAGTACGATAACTCCGGCGGCAAGATTTAGTAACGGTTTCTTTTAGAGGGGTTAAAAACAAGTATTTTTTACTATAAGAGGGGGTCTATCTCCCCCCGTTTAGGAGGTAGGGGCGATTTTCGAAAAAAATGCCTTTAATGGAAAAATAAATGTTAAGAAACAACGGCAACAACGTTTTTAAATCTTGGCGCCGGAGTTATCGTAGGTACTCGTGCCGTTTTCTGTTTAAACAAATGTGTATGCATCTTCTCAATTTCGCGTTTCTTGTGATCTTTTTTCTTTTTCCTAAGTAAGCCTTTCTAATCCTTCATTCGCTCAACTTAGAGATTATAAGATGGGTTACTGCCTCACATATCCAATCCCGTGTTTGTTTTGGATAAACAAAAAATCGAAATAACGTTTTATTTTCATACCAAAATGAACATTTGCTTCGTCTTACTGACATATTGTTCAAATTAAAATACTAAAATACCGTCATACTTAATAGCCTGGTCAAATGGTAGTTTGAAGTGGAAAGTTCTGGTGTAATTATTTTTAGTTTTTGGGGTCGCTGAAGACGAATCTAAAGTTTTCCAACAAATTCACAGCAAATATGAAAAATCGTCAACAAACATTAAAAAATTCGATTTTTTTAGTTTTCCCTCATAAAAAAATATATATTTTTTTTACAAAATCGATTATGCAGCAATAAAGGCAATATAATAACATACAATTTATTCCTTAATCATTTTTTGTGTAGTTACCACTTATAAAGGGTCCGCCATCTAACGTTTTTTTTTCAACTAGTGCTTATTTCGTGAATGGTAACACTTAGCTCATGTCTGATTTGACAGATAATTAGTTTTATCCTTCCGCTGAACGAATATGGTTGTGTATACGCTGGGAAATATTGCGACATTACTGCCTGCGATCACTTAGAGAAGATGCCGATTTTGCCAAAAAAATCATCTTTTCAGATGAAGCTAATTTTAATCTTGGCGGGTATGTAAACAAGCAAAATTGTCGCACGCATACATTGAAAAGCCGATACACCCAAAACGAGTCACTGTTTGGTGCGGATTTTGGTCCAAAGGCATAATTGGGCCATTTTTCGAAAATGAGCAAGGAGTGGCCGTTACAGCCAATGGCGATTGAATGGCGAACGAATTTTTGTTCACAAAATTCGAAAAGGAAGATATTGGCAACATTTGGTTTCAACAGGACGGCGCTACGTGCCACACAGCCGAAGCTTCACTCGATGTTGATGAAACATTTTCAAAAACAAAAAGAAGTTATTTGGTGGACCCTAGTTTCCGCGAAAACGGGCGTTGAAAAAGCCTGATATATGGAATTTTTGAAAAGTGCAAGAAAAAAGTTTTTTTTTTTAAGAATTTTTATCACTATTAAAAATAATAAGTTTTCAATAGCTTTGTACTCGTATTAATGTAATACAAAATTGTGTGGATAAGTGTTGTTGTGTTCTAATTAACTCTGTAGGAATGCGGATGACTTCCATTTCGTATGCACGAAAAAATAAAATAAAAATAATAGCCGATTAAGCCTAGTTTAAAATTTATTAGTTTTGAAAACTCTGTTACTATAAAATTAAAATAGAGTTAAAAACAAAAGTAAAATTCAACTTATGCAAATTTACCTTTAAGTAATTCAGAAAATTCCATCATCTTCATCAAGTTCGTCTTCTTCTGTTATCACAACTGCTTCTGCAATTAATACACATTATGGAGCACTTAAGAGCTGCTTTTTTACATCCAGTTTTTCTGACAGGTCTTCTTGCATTTGCAAGATATAAGTTTCAGGACGGATTGAGGTGGTTGTAGAGTAGTTATTGCCTCCAGGCCATTTTTAGGTGTTTTCCAACCCCATTCTTCGGGATATTTTTCGTGTCCAACCCATTCTTAAACTTAAAAATACACCCTCAAGGAATGTTGGCAAGCTGCTGCCTCAGTAAGAGACAAGGACTATAAATGAGCTGATGTTCTTAGTGCCAATATTAGGTAGTATTTATACCTCAGTTTGTTCAATGAAATGGCTTCCTTGTCAGTTAAATTATACAATGAGACAACTTTCGATATAATTACATCATCCCCGTATCTTTCTAACAAATATTATATAACAGTTTTTCTCTCAGGAATATAGTCACCCTTTAACTGAGCCATCAACCTATCTTAATTGAACTGAAATTCCTCATCATTATATTCCATAAATGTGCAAACATTCTCCATGGCACTCTCGATTTCTCTTGCATAAGGACCAACTTTATTTTTCACATCAATCTTGGGCCTACAAATGTACATGTTTTTCAAACACTTGGCATGGTACCATTGTATATACATTTTCTATAGTACTCTCATGTTGGTCATTTTTCGTCTGGCCATCTTCCTGGTTGATTCAGAACTAACTCTAAATAGTGGAGACGAGAACCTTTGCCGATATTTTACCAGTATTTAATAAACTTGTGTGGTCTGTACTTATTCTATATTCACACCAATTGGCAATTTAAGCACGCCTCATTGCGACTAGATTCAGAACTAAAAAATGATGCTCCATGATAGTACTATATGCAGTGTATTGTGATGTGGCAACAAGTTTAGATATTTGGAGGATACATTTTGTAAACTAACGACATCTGTTGGATTCATTGTGTACAACAACCACCATATATTGTGTACAACAACCATGCCCCTAGAAGTATGCTACACATTTGCAATATGTTTTAACTGAGTACTAAATCGAACTTGAAGTACTAATTCGAGACTCGAATTAATACCGAAAGCTTAGATTGTGCCAGAACCAGACAGAAGCTTCCAGAAGCTTGTAAACTTGTATAAATACAAGAGTAGATTGCATTGAAAGTTCAGTTTATTTTCGAAAGTGGAATTGTTAACAACTGGAAGCGTTAATAAAAAGTGATTGAATTGAGATTAAATAAAAAGTGTTGAATGATAAAAACGTATATGAATTGTGAATAAGTGGAATAAGTTAAATTGGTGTTATTTAAACTGAAAGACGTTGTGTTTAATAAAATAAAGGGATTTGTTGCATTAATTTGGAATTTTGATTGAGTTTTATTTGTCGAAACCCAGGCCATAATATCACATTGGTGTCAGAAATTGGGGATAAAACTCAGTAAAGTGCTAGAAAATTCCATAGTGACATTTTCTAAAACAATTTCGGTGACTCATTTAATTGTGAAAGTAGATTTCTCCAGAAACTATTGAACTGATTGTGCTATAAAACTGTGAATAGCGAGTATTTTTGTTAAAAATAGTGTTGGAAAAAGATCTTTCTAGAAGAGACATTAAAATAAAACTGACTGTGTTGCGAAAATAGTGTTTGAGTTACATAAAATGGGTCGCAAATTAGAACAATTGACAACAGCTGAGTTGAAAGAAGAATTAGGAAAAAGAAATCTTCAGACTTCGGGACTAAAAAAGGAACTATTGCTCCGACTTCAGAGACCCCGATACCATGTTGTTTGATGTTGAAGAACAAGGGAGAGAATGCACAGTAAGTACAGCCGATGAAATGCCTGCTTTCATGAAGTTGCTTCTGTCGAAATTCGAAGAACAAAAGAACGTTCTCGAAAAACAACAGAACGTTCTCGAAGAACAAAAGAATGAGCAGAAGAATTCGTTGGAAATTCTCCAGCAACAACTAAGCGAACAAAGGAACGTTCTCGAAGACCAAAGGAACGTTCTCGAAAGTAAATTCGACGAACAAAAGAATTCATTAGAAACTCTCCAGAATCAACTAAGCGAAAGACTTCAAAGAGTAGATCAGAAATTTGAAGCCAAAATAGAAAGCTTAGAAGAAAAGTTCGGAAAGCAAGTAGAAAGTGTAGAACAACAGTACGAACACCTGGCTAAGGAGGTTGATTCTTTGAAAAAGCAGAAGGTTCGGGAATATTCGAGCGACGGTCCACGAAGAAAGGAAATGCAGCCCCCTGTCTTCGATGGTCAAACATCATGGCCAATTTATAAGAGGCAGTTTGAAGCTGCCGCCTTGACGAACAACTGGGACAACGAAGAAAAATCAATTGCTCTTACGCTTGCGCTCAGAGGAACAGCTGCCGAATTGCTGCAGACCATTCCTGAAGACAAACATCATGATTATGATGCCATGGTCAAGGCAATCGAGATGAGGTTTGGCGACGACCACATGCAGCAAGTTTACCGAGTCCAGTTGCACCAAAGGGTCCAAACAAGAGGTGAAACGCTACAACAATTGCAAGCTGACATCGAGCGCTTGGCCAATTTGTCTTATCCCAATACCAGCAGGGAAATCATAAATTAACTGGCAACCGATGCGTTCACTAATGCCATTGCAGATGGAAAACTACAAATGGCTGTGAGAATGGCAGGTAAGAAAAGGCTCGCTGAGGCTTTAGCATTTGCCCTGACAATGGAAGCAGCAGACCAAGCTTCGCAAGGTAGCCATCGCGTCAGGGAAATGGCTACGCTAGAGTGCTCATGTCAACGTGTCGACATTGAAAGACAAAACCCGAACACTGCTCGAGGTCAAATGAGATGCTGGAATTGCAACAAGCTAGGACACCTACAGCGACAATGCAGATCTCCACAGGTAAGCTGCCCACATAGCGCGAGAAAAAGGCCTACTGACAGGGATATCGCTTACCCTACCGGGCATGATTTGGGGATACATCAGTGTGGAAAGCGCGTAAGAACCAACTTTGCAGAGCAGAAGTCGGTTGATGGAATGAACGCCCCCAGGACCATTATCCAAGTTGCGCAAACGAAACGCTGCAACCAGAGTTTGACAGTAGAGACCGTCATCGCCAACAGAAAATGTGTGGCCACTATCGATACGGGTGCCACGGCCTCCATAATTAGAAGAGGCCTTGTCCAGACGTCCTAGCTACACAACACCAGCTGGAACAGTCTGAAGGCAGCTACTGCAGAAGTAGCAAAAGTATACGGAGAGGTACTTCTGAAGATAGAACTGGCAGGGCTGACCTTCGCACATGCATTCTTGGTAGCTGACATATGCGACGACTGTATACTAGGTGTGGATTTTATGAAGGCACATGAAGTAGTACTAGACTTTCGAAGGCAGGTGTTAAGGTATTCAATCGTCGAGATTCCAATGGTGTACGGAAACGATAATGCTGTAAATTTTCGGACGATCATAAGCAGTGATGAAATTCTCCGGCCATCTTCAGAAAGAGCTCATCCTAGGTGTTTGAACGGTAAGAAGGACGAAAGTATTTCTGTTCAGAGACTTAGGGCTGAACCTGTAAAGGGTTGGACTGCGGAAGAACTTCGTAATGCACAAAAGGAAGATCCTGACATCGAGCCGATTCTTGTATGGAAGGAATCTATGGATAAGCCGAATGCAAGAGACATCTACGACAGAAGTCCTACCTTAAAGGCATACTGGGCGCAGTGGGACTCTCTCCATGTAAAAGATGGTGTTTTGTGGAGAATATGGGAAATGCCGAATGGAAGATCCTTTAAGATGCAGCTTGTGGTGCCACGGTCAAAAGTGCAGGAGATTTTAAGGGAAATGCACGATGAAGAATCCGGCGGGCACTTAGGAATCAACAAGACACGGAAAAAGGTACGGGTACGTTTTTATTGGTTAACTGTAAGAAAAGATGTCGAGAGATGGTGTCTAAAGTGCACCACGTGCAAAGCTGGTAGAGGACCCAAAGTCAAGGCAAGCGCTAAGATGCACCAGAACAAAGTGAGCGCCCCGATTAAAAGGATTAACGACACACACCAAAGAACCCAAAGCAATATAAACATTGCGAGAGACCGCCTGAGGACCAGATACGATGCGCGAGCAACAGCACCTGAACTCAATGAGGGAGATCTGGTATGGCTTTACAACCCACATCGCAGAAAAGTAGAATCGCCCAAGCTTCAGCAAGACTGGGAAGGTCCCTACCAGGTAGTTACACACATTAATGACGTCGTTTTCCGAATCCAACGAGGACCAAGAGCAAAAATGAAAATTGTCCATTTGGATCGACTGCATCGTTACCATGGAAACAATGATGATGTGCTTGTTCGGGACGAACAAAACTAAGAGGGGGACAATGTGATGTGGCAACAAGTTTAGATATTTGGAGGATACATTTTGTAAACTAACGACATCTGTTGAAGTGGAGACGAGAACCTTTGCCGATATTTTACCAGTATTTAATAAACTTTTGTGGTCTGTACTTATTCTATATTCACACCAATTGGCAATTTAAGCACGCCTCATTGCGACTAGATTCAGAACTAAAAAATGATGCTCCATGATAGTACTATATGCAGTGTATATACAAAGCAGAAACCATAAGTCGGACAAAAAATGATATGAGCATAAATTGTAGGTTATTTTATTATATTCTTTTTGTTGCTGCATAATCGATTTAGGTAAACAAATCTTTTTTTTTATTAGGGAATTTCTCATATTTGCCGTGAAAAATTTTGTTGGACAACTTTTTTTGTTATGTTCAGCGACCCCAAAGACATAAAAAGAGCCACGAAAAATAATTACACCAGAACTTTCCACTTCAAGTCGTTTTTGAACACCATTTGACTGGACTATAAGACTATTCGAAGCCACTTTAATAGCTAACACTCATCAATCAATGTCCCATTAGGTTGTTTTAGTTAAGATACAAAAAAAAAAAAAAAAAAAAAAAAACACTGAATTCAAACATGACACGTGTATACCTTGATAACCGTTCTTTTCTACTGATGATGTTAGAAATGCTGAAACAGCTATAATCTATCAAATAGAACGATCTGTCATTGTGTTTTCAAATGAAATATATGGAATGAATCTATGCAACTGATACCATAAGTTAACATAATGTAGCTTAAGTCACTTCATCTTAACTCACAAAGCCAAAAACCTAATTATTTCTATTGAATTTTCCTCCTAGAATATTTTTGTTATTCCAATAATATATCTAAAGCATAAACTTGAAACTAATTTTACAGCACTTTATTAAACATCCCAACCAATTGGCTTCCATCTTTGAATAAACTGCAAACAGTATAACCTAAAGACATATTATGGACATTGATTTCTTAAGGACCTTAATGCTTCTACATAATAAACATAATTATATGAAGTACTTATAGAGATGTATATATTGTATATTGTAAAAACCGATGTATATACATTATAACTAAAGTCATTATCGACGAAAATCACCTGCAATTGCAATTGAAATGAGAAGCTTTATTGTCGTATTTATACATATATTCATATGTGTATATTAGCCCCAACGAGGTAATCATCCTTGCCAAGTACAAACTTATCGACCGATTAACCAATAAACTATTCAATAACATGGTTTTACGTTCCCAACCACCATTCAGTCGTAAACAAGGTCGAAGTGGCTTTAGCCCTGGAGCTTTCATTTCACTCTCTTCGACTTAATACCATCGTCCCCAACGCAGCAACTACTTCAACTAATGGCTTCAATTATTGTGTATCATAACAAAGTAAAGTACCGACTATTCTAGTATAACCACCAAGAAGAAGGTCGATGGTTAGGGTTACATAATACCAAAATTAAGGACCAAAGAGTGTGCAGCATGCATGCAGTTTCTTATAGAATAGATTTTATAGACACGAACGCATTAAGAATATAGTAGAGTTACTTATATCCTTTCACACAAAGTGCTAAGTAAATTAAGGTATAAGGAAACGTTGTTTACTTTTAGTACTTCTAGGAGTTATAAACTTAACTGGAAGATGTTTAAATGTGTTCTTGGTGAGAGTTATGTTATGATGAAGGGTGTAAAAAATAATAAAATTGTTCATTTTTTTAACAAGAAATGTTAAAATTGATCGTTTTATTGAAATGAAATGAAATAAAATAAAATGAAATGAAATGACATGAAATGAAACGAAATGAAATAAAATAAAATGAAATGAAATGAAATGAAATTAAAAAGTTAGTTTTATGCCGAAAGCAACTTAGTTAAGGTGTCAGTTATAGCAATCAGGAAAAAAACATCAGGAAAACGTAAAACAAATGGAGAAAAGAACTTTTCCTGATGAGCTCTTATAGCAATCAGTGAAATACGTCAGTTGACTTAAAAAAAAACCGGTGTCAACCTTTCTTTTTTCTTGTTGCAAAATTCATTAACATTTGTTTTCCTGATGCTATAGAAACAGGAAATAAATTGCACGACTGGATCGCGCGTACTTGCTTTTAATAATATTAAAGGAACTTCAAAGTTTTTATTCGATTTTTCTGACTCTTGAAAAAAGTACGTAAAATAGTTTTCAGCGAAAAAATGTAAACGCCATTTTATTTCCTTCGAAAATGTGAAAAAGTGCAATTTTTACTTGCAATTATAGGGACTATAAGGCAAGTGTAGGGTCGCACGTACTTGCTCCTATGTGCTAATGCTTTTTAAGTGCAGGCGTCTTTTTGACAAAAATTTAATTTTAATGTTTTTTTTGACGTGCAACTTCGTTGTGGTTTGAAGTTCGAACGAACGTGCGTCACGACAAAGGGATAAACACATAAATATATGTATAGGATTGTTGGCTCTTGCAGTTTTTTAGTGTATTATCTTTCCACTTGTTGTTTACTGTTTATAATATGATTTGCTAATAGAAAGATATAAAGGACTTTTTTCAGTTTAATTTTCAATTTGGTATGGAAAAATTTGAACAACTGGTATAAAGATTCGTGGGAATCAGCAGTAGGGCAATTATGCTAGGTATAGCGACCTATATAGGCCCAATAACAATAATTTACTTTTTGAAATAAAATTAATTAAAATAGCTTAATTATGTTTGATGGATCCATAAACGTATGGTGTGGATAGGAATTATTTTTTTTTTTTTTATAATTTACACGCGCGAAAGGGGTTTGTGTGTACCCTTAAAATGTTTAAACACCGCACGAGCATTAGGGAAATGAGGAGGGATAAAAGAGGAGACACCAATGCACATTAGTTTCAAAAGTTCTGCATATCAAAATGGGAGGGAAAAACAGAGCCTGGCAAAGCATTCCAAAGTCGTCTGGTACGACTAAAGAAAGAATCTCTATACTTAACAGTACGTCCGAAGTTAGGCTCAAGGGTAAACTGATGGGCATTCCTAGCAGTTCGAGTATTACGGTTGAATCGTTTCAGGGGAGGAATGCAGCTGGCTATTTCGCTAGAGCATTGTTTGTAAAAATAACGATAAAATAACGAAAGGCACTAAACATTTCGGAGATGCTCAAGAGATGTAAACGTTTATGTTATTGTTCGGTCGCCTATCATTTTCAAAGCTCTTTTTTGAATTCTATATAGAAAACTCAAGTGGGTTATAGGAGCACCTGCCCAAATATGGGAATTATACTCGAGTTTCGGTCGAATATATGCTTTATATACTGTAGCCTGATCAGACGGGGTGAAGAACTTCTTGCATCTTCGAAGGAAACCTAAACACCTCGCAGCATTCTTTGCGATGTCAAATATGTGGTCATTCCACAGAAGGTGGTCTGTAATGCACATACCGAGAACTGAGAGGTGTTCTGTTTCTTCAATGCAAGTGCCGCTCATGGATAGTGGCATTGGAGGTATGTTTTGCTTTAACGACAAAAGACAACATTGAGTTTTAGAAGCATTAAATTCTACGCGATTTCATTGTACAATGCTGTCAAGATCAGAATTTCATGAACTTATCATACGCTGCCGTTGCACTTCAACATACGAAGAACATGGATGTGAATCTGGAAACGAATATGAAAAGCTGAGAGTACTGTCGTCCGCAAAACAATTGATTGGTTCGAAAGGTAGTTACTAATCCAACGAAGAAGAGATTCATCGAGTCCAAATGCACGCATTTTCGATAAAAGGGCTTGATGCCAAACTCTATCAAATGCCTTAGAAATATCAAGTGCAATAATTTTGCTTTCCCCAAAACGATGGAGAACTTGGTTCCACTTTTCGGTGATATATACCATCAAATCACCAGTGGACCTGTTGCTACGAAAGCCGTACTGCCGGTCATTAAGAAGCTTTCGTTCTTCGAGATATTTCTTAAGCTGAAAATTAATCAGCGTTTCCATGACCTTAGAAAAAAGGGACGTTAGTGCAATTGGTCGGTAGTTTGAGGGTGCAGAAGATTCGCCTTTTTTGGGGATAGGCTGGACAAATGCTGTTTTCCATGCACTCGGAAAGAGAGCAGAGGAATAGGACCGATGGAAAATCTTACGCAAAGTGTGGTATAAAGATTCGTGGGAATCAGCAGTAGGGCAATTATGCTAGGTATAGCGACCTATATAGGCCCAATAACAATAATTTACTTTTTGAAATAAAATTAATTAAAATAGCTTAATTATGTTTGATGGATCCATAAACGTATGGTGTGGATAGGAATTATTTTTTTTTTTTTTATAATTTACACGCGCGAAAGGGGTTTGTGTGTACCCTTAAAATGTTTAAACACCGCACGAGCATTAGGGAAATGAGGAGGGATAAAAGAGGAGACACCAATGCACATTAGTTTCAAAAGTTCTGCATATCAAAATGGGAGGGAAAAACAGAGCCTGGCAAAGCATTCCAAAGTCGTCTGGTACGACTAAAGAAAGAATCTCTATACTTAACAGTACGTCCGAAGTTAGGCTCAAGGGTAAACTGATGGGCATTCCTAGCAGTTCGAGTATTACGGTTGAATCGTTTCAGGGGAGGAATGCAGCTGGCTATTTCGCTAGAGCATTGTTTGTAAAAATAACGATAAAATAACGAAAGGCACTAAACATTTCGGAGATGCTCAAGAGATGTAAACGTTTATGTTATTGTTCGGTCGCCTATCATTTTCAAAGCTCTTTTTTGAATTCTATATAGAAAACTCAAGTGGGTTATAGGAGCACCTGCCCAAATATGGGAATTATACTCGAGTTTCGGTCGAATATATGCTTTATATACTGTAGCCTGATCAGACGGGGTGAAGAACTTCTTGCATCTTCGAAGGAAACCTAAACACCTCGCAGCATTCTTTGCGATGTCAAATATGTGGTCATTCCACAGAAGGTGGTCTGTAATGCACATACCGAGAACTGAGAGGTGTTCTGTTTCTTCAATGCAAGTGCCGCTCATGGATAGTGGCATTGGAGGTATGTTTTGCTTTAACGACAAAAGACAACATTGAGTTTTAGAAGCATTAAATTCTACGCGATTTCATTGTACAATGCTGTCAAGATCAGAATTTCATGAACTTATCATACGCTGCCGTTGCACTTCAACATACGAAGAACATGGATGTGAATCTGGAAACGAATATGAAAAGCTGAGAGTACTGTCGTCCGCAAAACAATTGATTGGTTCGAAAGGTAGTTACTAATCCAACGAAGAAGAGATTCATCGAGTCCAAATGCACGCATTTTCGATAAAAGGGCTTGATGCCAAACTCTATCAAATGCCTTAGAAATATCAAGTGCAATAATTTTGCTTTCCCCAAAACGATGGAGAACTTGGTTCCACTTTTCGGTGATATATACCATCAAATCACCAGTGGACCTGTTGCTACGAAAGCCGTACTGCCGGTCATTAAGAAGCTTTCGTTCTTCGAGATATTTCTTAAGCTGAAAATTAATCAGCGTTTCCATGACCTTAGAAAAAAGGGACGTTAGTGCAATTGGTCGGTAGTTTGAGGGTGCAGAAGATTCGCCTTTTTTGGGGATAGGCTGGACAAATGCTGTTTTCCATGCACTCGGAAAGAGAGCAGAGGAATAGGACCGATGGAAAATCTTACGCAAAGGTTTTGCCAGCGTTGAAGAACACCTCTTCAGAACAATAGCGGGGATACAATCCGGGCCAGCGGATTTATTTATGTTGAGATCTTTCAATACTCTTGCGACTGAACAAGTGCGAAAGAAGATTGGACCCATAAAATCATTTACGCTCTCGAGTACAGGAGGAGTTCTGACACCTGGGGCCAGTGTTGAGTTTGACGCGAATTGGGCAGCAAGCAGATCTGCTTTTTCTTGAGAACTGACAGCAGGAGTATCGTTGAAGACGAGCGTAGGAACTGATGATGACGAAGAATTCTTTACTTTTTTTACAAATGACCAACAATTTTTACTGCCTTTGGGACATTGCAGTATTTTTTGCCGAATTTTTTGCTCATGTAAAAATTTGGTTTTTCGAATATGAACATTGCACCCCTTTCTAGCTTGCTGAAACTTTTTCCGGTTTTCCTCAGTGATGTTGGCTTTGTAACAACGGAAACTTACATTTCTTAACCTGATAGCCTCTCTACAGCTCGAATCAAACCATGAGTTTTCCTTAGGTTTGATACTCTTCGACCCGTTTGGGATAAAATTTCTCATTCCTAAAAGAATTAAATTTGTAACCATGTCTGCGCTGGAATCAATGTCACTATCGAGGAAGCATAGTGACCAGTTAAAGGTCCTGAAATAGTTATTGAGGCCGTCCCAGTTGGCTTTCTTGTATTGCCAAACGGTTCTCCTTGGGTTTTTTCCTTTAACTGAATTGAGTTGGCACGAGAAATTTGCAGAGATGACACAATGGTGAGATGTGCCTAGAGGCGATAATACACGAATTGTGCATTTATCAGGATCTGAGGTAAGAAACAAGTCTAGAGTGTTGGGGGTTTGACCTGCAATGTCAGGAATTCGGGTTGGCTCATCAACGAGCTGAGTAAGATGGTTTAACTCAGCGAAAATCTCAACATACCTTCCTTCGGGTGTTGTCTGGCCAGAAAAGCGAAGCCAACTGGAATTGTGTACATTGAAATCGCCCGTAATAACGATTTCAGTGTGAGGGTAACGGGAAACAATTCCTTGAATGGAGTCAGACAAAGCATCAAATTCGTTAGAAGTTGAAACTCTGTCTAAATTTGGGCTTCTATAAAGAAAATATATATGAATGATGCGCTTATTAATCGTTAATTTTAACCACATGAAATTGAATTCCGTGTTTACACACAGACTGAATTGTGGTTGAAGTTGATATGCAACATCATTTCTTATATAAACGGTGAGGCCATGTTTGCAAAGAATAAAGGTACAAGTGAATACCCATGCAAGGAAAATTCCGAATGATCGGTATTTTCCCTAACTTGTGTTTCACTAAGTGCCAATACAGCTGGTCTGTTTATCACAAAGTGGACATAGGCAGCATAGAAATTTTTCCTAAGTCCACGAATGTTTGCATAGTCGACTATGAAATCACCTACCATTCTAAAACACAGAACTAAAAAAAACTAAGACGGACAATTACCTATATTCAACTCCACTAAATCCCAATTTGAGCTTCTCAATACAAATTATTAACAGTGTTATACCTTGACAATAAAATGTATTTGATCCGCCCCTGGTCATTTAGGGAGCATTAATTAATCTATCCAATAACGATTAGACTTGTTCATTCGGATTTACCGCAATGTTCAAGTAAAATCGTCTGTGAGTGAGATAAGCAAAGGAAAAGTTGCAAGGAATGCTTACTGCGAGTATTTTTTCGTTGGTGGGTATTCTTTTTTTATTTGCGTGATGCCTTGATGTTGTAGCATCAAATAAATTTTCACAACACGGCCCGAGATTGATATTCTTTCTTTTCTTTTTTTTTTATTTTTTTTTTTTAAAGAACGCACAGGCAGCAGCACTCCGCGGCTTCACTTTCTCACCGTGCACCCGTGTGGTGACTTCGACGGGCAGATCGACACTGACTGAATGGAATTTATTAAGGATATTAGGTACCTATAATAAGGTTGGAAGGAAGATAGGTACTAAATTTAAGATACACATTCCAACTACTATTAAGAGAGTGGGTATAGACAATATTAAAAGTTAACATAGTGGTTTTGTTTATTTATAGGCAGGTGTACACTTTTGTTTTCTTGATTGAAATTGTGCATTCAGTAGTAATCGAATAGTTTTTTATTTGTTAGTTGTTTATGGTGTTTATCATAGGCTTTCTTACTTATTCTGTGCGCTTTTATGATGATGAAATGCTTTAAAATACGTAGGTATGTATGTAGGTTGTCACCTACTCAGCCGAGCAATATGAAATAAAATTTTGGGGAAAATATTAAACAAATACATTTTTTATGAAATCAAAACACCCTATTCATAACATTTTTTGGAAAAAATGTTGTAAGCCATCTTATTTCTTTTGCTGTTTTCTATTTTATGAGTTTATCATTTCAAAATCGTTCGACCAGTTTTTTCAAAAAAAATTTATTTTTGAAAAAACTTTTCAAAAACATATTTACAATTTTTTTTGAGTATGTTAATTTAAAGAAATCTAGTATAAACTCTAGGAGAAAAATTTTAAAAAAAATATATAGATTCGTTTTAAAAATATTCAAAATCAAATAAGTTTTTTTAAAAAATATAAAAAAATTAAAAACAAATGTTTTTGAAAATTTTAAGAAGCAATATTATTAAAATCATAAAACACTACATATTTTAAAAAAACCGGTCGTAAAGGAGGTACCGTTATAAAACTTTTTCTGAAAAATCCATTTAAACTTAAAGATAGGCTTTACATAGAAAACACCATTCAGAAAGTTTTATCAAAATTGTAGTAGCCGTTTTCGAGAAAATAAGTTTTTCATTAAAGGCTTTATGGCAGGTAACGTTAGTTTTGGAGCTAGAATGCCAATTCGAAAAACAGTCGGGTAGAGTACTCTAAATACTTTATACCAAGTTTGAATCAAATCGGCCCAACCGTTTAGGCTGTAGGAATCGATACGGACAGACTGACAGACAGACAGATGGACAGAATTTTCTGACCCACTTTTTCGACTTCCCTATTATCGTAATATCATGTTTGATTCTTAGAATTTTTTTTTTACGAATTAATAACTTGCCTTAAAGCCCCTATAAATCGCAAGCAAAAATGAGATAACAATCAAACATGACATAACGATCATGGAGAAGTCTAAAAAAATCATTGACAAAAAATGTCCGTCTATCTGTCTGTCTGTCCGGGTGTATATCGATCTGCAGCCTAAATGGGTTAAGCGATTGCGTTCAAATTTGGTATGTGTGTATCTCTTGACAGTCCTCAGAGGGGAAATTGAAATAAATTTTTGAATTTTTTTTTTTTGAAAAATCAATATTTTTAAAACTAATTAGAAACAATTATTTTAAACTTAATAATCACATGTGTATTAATAAACTCTAAAAAACTGCTTTCCAAAATTTCAAAAACATATTTTTTTCAAAAAACTAAAAATAAAAAAACAGGATTTTACTAAAACCGGTTATACAATTTTCAAAATACATTTTTCAGAAATTCATTGTTATTTAAGACGTACTTTATTTTTACCAAATACCATTTAGCACTGTGGTTTTGATACTTTTTATAAGTTCAAATTGTCGTATTTTCAACATAAATGTTACTTGTTTCTGTCAAAGATCTTGCCTTCCAATGTAATAAGGCACATAAGAGCAATACGTGCGACCCAGTCGTGCCCATTTTTTAATTGCCTCAAGTCGCAACGAGGCGCGCTGAAATCGCCAATTGGTTTTGATATAAATAGAATAAGAAAAAACAACAAAAGTGTATTAAATACTGGTAAGATATCGGTAAATGTTCTCCTTTCCACTATTTAGAGTTAGTTACGAATCAACCAGGAAGATGGCCAGACGAAAAATGACACCATGAGAGTACATAGTACTATAGAGAATGTATATACAATGGTTATGTCATGTCTGATTGTTAGAATTTTTTTACGAATGCATAACTTGCCTTATAGTCCCTATAAATCACAAGTACAAATTGGAACACAAATAATTGGAACTTTTTATGAGAAAAGGTAATTAGCTGGCGCGAGAAGTGAAATTCCATTAGGAAAATAAATAAATAACAAATACTCCTTCAATAGACGATTTTTTTAGCAAAAAATATTCTTTGAGTGATTTGCCATTGCTTAGTTATTGTGTTTTAAATAATATGAAAACATACATAGTTAAATATCAATTTGAAATTTTTTCCTGATCACTATAACTGGCGCCTAAGTTATTGGATTGTTTAGAGCGCCCGCAGAGGCTCCGTAGGATAGTTAAATTGACATCTAAGCTAGGTTTTTAGTTTCTGTCTAGCATTAAGTTAGTTTCAGGTAGGTAGAAAATGAAAAAAGTAAAAATTAAAAGGGGTTCGATTCCCGGTCAGAGACACCTTTTTGCCGAGACAAAACCTCCAAGAATAATATTTTTTTCGAAAAGTGCATATCATGTAGCCGTTCGAATGTGGCGATAAATTGCAGGTCTTTTCCGGTCCTGCACAATCAAAGCACAGACATAGGAATGGTTGAGCATAAAAGTCATTAAGCTTTGGCTATCCTTAGGAGCTCGTATTTACCATTGATTTCCTGAATACCGAAGAAAGCTATACATATTGGATTCAATTATAAAAAGCCAAAAACGCAAATACACACAAAATGTTTTCAAATCGATCAAGCCTTTCAAAATTCATATTGTTGATATTAATATATATGTATAAGGGAAAAACTATATTTTCGTTGCTATGTCTACCCAGCGTCGCTTATCGGGTCGAAATCTTAGAGGATCACTATCTGGCCTTCGAACGGGATGCACTTAAGGCACAACCCATAGAATCCGTCCAATAGTTGAGTTGTAATTTTCGACTGATAACTTTATTCAATACACACATTCTTATCAGGAGCGTTCCATAATCATCGCATGCGACGAACGCAACACACAAAGTAGACGAACTTGTAACCTTTTTACTCCTTCAATCCGTTTGAGAGAATAACTCAAATTCTGAGCACCGAATTTAGCATTAAATGGGATATTCTTCAAAAATATCCTTTTAATTTATACATTCATGGTTTGATTCGAGCTGTAGAGAGGCTATCAGGTTTAGAAATGTAAGTTTCCGTTGTTACAAAGCCAACATCACTGAGTAAAACCGGAAAAAGTGTCAGCAAGCTAGAAAGGCCTGCAATGTTCATATTCGATATTAAATGGGATATTCTTCAAAAATATCCTTTTAATTTATACATTCATGGTTTGATTCGAGCTGTAGAGAGGCTATCAGGTTTAGAAATGTAAGTTTCCGTTGTTACAAAGCCAACATCACTGAGTAAAACCGGAAAAAGTGTCAGCAAGCTAGAAAGGCCTGCAATGTTCATATTCGAAAAACCAAATTTTTACATGAGCAAAAAATTCGGCAAAAAATACTGCTATGTCCCAAAGGCAGTACAAATTTTTGGTCATTTGTAAAAAAAAGTAAAGAATTCTTCCTCATCATCAGTTCCTACGCTCGCCTTTAACGATACTCCTGCTGTCAGTTCTCAAGAAAAAGCAGATCTGCTTGCTGTCCAATTCACCAATCTTCTTTTGCACTCGTTCAGTCGCAAGAGTATTGAAAGATCTCAACATAAGTAAATCCGCTGGCCCGGATTGTATCCCCGCTATTGTTCTGAAGAGGTGTTCTTCAACGCTGGCAAAACCTTTGCGTAAGCTTTTCCATCGGTCCTATTCCTCTGCACTCTTTCCGAGTGCATGGAAAACAGCATTTGTCCAGCCTATCCCCAAAAAAGGCAAATCTTCTGCACCCTCAAACTACCGACCAATTGCACTAACGTCCCTTTTTTCTAAGGTCATGGAAACGCTGATTAATTTTCAGCTTAAGAAATATCTCGAAAAACGAAAGCTTCTTAATGACCGGCAGTACGGCTTTCGTAGCAACAGGTCCACTGGTGATTTGATAATATTTATCACCGAAAAGTGGAACCAATTTCTCCATCGTTTTGGGGAAAGCAAAATTATTGCACTTGATATTTCTAAGGCATTTGATAGAGTTTGGCATCAAGCCCTTTTATCGAAAATGCGTGCATTTGGACTCGATGAATCTCTTCTTCGTTGGATTAGTAACTACCTTTCGAACCGCTCAATTCAAGTTGTATTGGATGGTTTCAAAACTGATATTCACAAAATTAATGCTGGTGTGCCCCAGGGCTCTGTTTTCTCTCCGACTCTTTTCCTTATATTTATCAATGACTTATTATCTGAAACAACTAATCCAATCACTTGTTTTGCGGACGACAGTACTCTCAGCTTTTCATATTCGTTTCCAGATTCACATCCATGTTCTTCGTATGTTGAACTGCAACGGCAGCGTATGATAAGTTCATGAAATTCTGATCTTGACAGCATTGTACAATGAAATCGCGTAGAATTTAATGCTTCTAAAACTCAATGTTGTCTTTTGTCGTTAAAGCAAAACATACCTCCAATGCCACTATCCATGAGCGGCACTTGCATTGAAGAAACAGAACACCTCTCAGTTCTCGGTATGTGCATTACAGACCACCTTCTGTGGAATGACCACATATTTGACATCGCAAAGAATGCTGCGAGGTGTTTAGGTTTCCTTCGAAGATGCAAGAAGTTCTTTACCCCGTCTGATCAGGCTACAGTATATAAAGCATATATTAGACCGAAGCTCGAGTATTATTCCCATATTTGGGCAGGTGCTCCTATAACCCACTTGAGTTTTCTAGATAGAATTCAAAAGAGCTTTGAAAATGATAGGCGATCGAACAATAACATAAACATTTACATCTCTTGAGCACCGCCGTAATGTTTCGTGCCTTTCGTTATTTTATCGTTATTTTTACAAACAATGCTCTAGCGAAATAGCCAGCTGCATTCCTCCCCTGAAACGATTCAACCGTAATACTCGAACTGCTAGGAATGCCCATCAGTTTACCCTTGAGCCTAACTTCGGACGTACTGTTAAGTATAGAGATTCTTTCTTTAGTCGTACCAGACGACTTTGGAATGCTTTGCCAGGCTCTGTTTTTCCCTCCCATTTTGATATGCAGAACTTTAAAACTAATGTGCATCGGTGTCTCCTCTTTTATCCCTCCTCATTTCCCTAATGCTCGTGCGGTGTTTAAACATTTTAAGGGTACACGCAAACCCCTTTCGCGCGTATAAATTATAAAAAAAAAGTACTATTTGGAAATAATACGATCTTTTATTTTCAAATAGTACCTTTTGTGTTCAAAGATATGAAAAATATAAAAAATTCTACAATTTTACACTTTTTTTACATTTTTTTTTTCAAGAAAAACTTCCTCCGTCGTAGCACTAAGGGTTGAAATGTGTATTTGAAACAACATATTCATTGGAACAACCCAACTACTACCGAACTACCGAACGCAATGGATTCTATGTTTTTAGTATTTGTACCTACAATTTCTGTATGATATGTAGTTGGCCATATTTCAAGTAAGAAAAACATCTATAGAAACAATGCCTTTTTAAACTTATTAAAAATATCAATTAAAATTGCAATGAAAAAAAAATTACATCTGTTGATCGCTGCGAAAGTTCACAGAATCACTCGTTCCTCTCTGTCTGAAAATTACTCCAAGGGAACAAAAACGCATAGATTTTTATAAATTTTTGATTATGAACAACTTGTCCTTACTGGCGTACACAATACGTTTCTGGGTCGCGTCAACAGCTGCTCCTGCCGGTCCAACTAAAGCTAAGACCACTAAGAGAACCATAATCAAACTCTCAAAAAATGTCTTTTTAATCGGTCAAGCCATTGAAATTTAATATTGTTGATATGAAAATATATACAGGGAAAACAAAATCTCTCTATATCTGCACCCCAACGTCACCTATCGGGTCTAAAGGTAACAGGATCACCAGGATCACATATCTGCAACCCAACGTCACCTATCGGGTCTAAAGGTAACAGGATCACCAGCTTGGTTAACGTTAGGATTGCCTAAAAACTTCACCAAAATCAAGAATATAATGACTGCCGCGGCGATACTTGCAACACAACACATTTTCTGGGTCCCGACAACAGCTTCACTTAACGCTCTTCTCATGCGATTTCTCGTTTTTCTTACGAAGCCTAATTGAGAAAGATTAGATCTTTTAGGTCTTGGCATATTTATAAAAAGCACTCGCACGAAACAAAATAAACCGACCGGTAACTGTTATGCATTTTTTAAAAACAAATCGCAGACAATATAAAAAAAAATGATTTCTTGATTTACAGTTTGAAATCACAGTTGTTGTCATTTTTTACGTGAATAATTCCATTAATAGAATATTTACTCGAGAAACATATAGGACACAATTTTTTACAACAAACTAACTAGAACTTGGTAAATTTTGTAAAAGAAAAAATTGTTAACCACATCGCGCAAAATGACAGACTATATGTTCATATATATTTTATTTTTTACATCCACACCGACGCCATACATGGTGTAATTGCGTACCTACTTCTACTCTACATCTACAGCAGATCGCGCAATGTTACTTATTATAAATTATATCAAATCTCGATAGTATTAAAAAAAATATTTCACTCTTTTAAGTGAACACGAACACTTGGAGTGTTTTAATATTTTTTGTGAACTGCACCAAAAAGCGCAGTTTTTTGTGTGTTACGGTATTAGTTCGAATATATAAGTAAGAAATATATTTCAGAGCATTTTTTCTTAGATTTTGTGTTTATTTTTGCGTTCAGTATAACTTTTAAAGCTTAAACGTAGGTACGTAGGTTGGGGCAGCAGAATGGTCTTTCGTCTATTTTTGTTTTTGGTAGGAGTCGTGCAATTATTTTCCGAGTAGCCGAACATTCAGTCGAGGGTACTGGTTCGGTTAGTTATGTCCTCAACTTTATGTAGGTTTAGGTTATCCTTATACAGAGTGCAAAGAGAGTTGGCAAACAAGAAAAACTTTGTTCTGCCACTCGTATTTATACATTAGTTTTTCTTGCAGCAACAGCAGCAAACAACAACGCTCTCCTTTGTGGAAAGTCCTTTCTCTGCAAGGAAAAACTCCTGCTTCAAACAAACTCGAAGATAACAACAAAAGGGGTGTAAATAGGTTTCATACACAGTTATAGACAAAAAATATATAGGGAGTTCAAAAGAATGTTAGTTTTCATTTGCGGTTGCAGATTCATTTCAGCAACCAGGGAGTTGTTTACATTTAAGCCCGAAAAAAACTCCTCTAGAGTTCTTTCAAATAAACGAAGCAAAAAGATGTGTGTTGGGTTTTGGTATAGGTTTAACAAAAAAAAAAAAAAAACGTGCGGAACAATTTCTTAAATGTTGCACGTAGAGTCAGCTATTAAGTTTTTATGCTTTACGTCGCGTGTGCTTGTGCATTGCAATATAATTGATTATAAGGAGCAAGAGAAGAGGTTAGATGTGATTAGATTTAATAAGATTTTATATTATTTTACCACTTGATACTTACATGAAGTAATTTATTATTTTCAATAGAGAAGGAAATAAATAAATAAATTACAGCATTTCTTAAGAAATTTAGAAGAACTTGTTAAAATAGGTTCCTCTTCTTTTCTAGTGATTAAGTGATAATGTGGATGATAGTTCCTGGTTTTGCTGTTTCAGGTGTTTTTTTTGTATAAGCGCTAGTTCTTTAACACTCTATACGTTAAGTTGACTTACCTACTTGAACTCTTAAATCTTCTGAGGATTTCCTGCTTCACAATTACTTTAATTTGTATGATTTTGTCTCGTCCACCAATTTGTTTCTTGGCTTCAAACCCTGCCAAGAACTTGTGGGTCAGCATACTCAAGAGCTTATTTTTTGTTTTTACTAACTTCATTATTTCGTATTGAAAGATAAACAGTATTGTAATATTTTTTATTAAGTTACCAAGTTCTATTGTCTACGAACAATATTCCACACCGATTTTTGTAATGATTTTTTAAAAGTGTTAAGCAAAGAACCGATCTCCTACAGGACAGGTCATCATGGAACGTATCTATCAGATTCTCGTTCGTAGTCACTTACAACCTTAAAACAGGGTTCTTTAAAGGTCCTATTGAAACATTTTCTTCTCTGACTTCATTGACACCCACTAATGGACACACCTTCTGGAAGATGTTACACTAGAGGTTCCTTCCATGCAGTTTTTCATTATGTACGTAATTTGATTTGTTTTATCTCCCTCGTTTGGGATGGCGTATGCTTTCCAGAGTTGTAAAAGAATGCAATCGGGAATGCACTGTATTCACTGAAGTCACTTTGAAGTCCTACCATTCATTTAAAGTTATCGCCATTCCTCTGAAGTCATCGCCATTCCCTTAAAGTCCATCGGACTTCACTTGTTTTCGTAAAGTATTTTTGAATGAGATTTTACTCTGCAGTTAATCCAATGAAAAATATATATAAAAAAATAACAAAAGCGGTCAATTCTATATTTTTTTTATTTTTCATTGGATTAACTGCCATTCGCCATTCCTCTGAAGTCATCACCAATCCCTTGAAGTCCATCGGACTTCACTTGTTTTCGTAGAGTCTTTTTGAATGCGCTTTTTCTTTGCAGTTAATTCAATGAAAAATATATATACAAAAATCACAAAAGCGGTCAATTCTATATTTTTTATTTTTATTTTTCATTGGATTAACTGCAAAGTAAAAGCGCATTCAAAAAGCCTTCACGAAAACAAGTGAAGTCCGATAGACTTCAAAGGAATGGGGATGACTTCAGGGGAATGGCGATGACTTCAAATGAATGGTAGGACTTCAAAGTGACTTCAGTGAATGCAGTGCATTTCCCAAGGAATGCAATCACGTGGACTTCAAATTCATGACTGGTCCAGTAAGAAACTTCAAAATGAATGCTGGTTTTTCTTTCTGAAGTTGAAGTCCAAAAGGGAAGTCAATTGAACGAACACCAAAATGTGAAGAGTTGGCTTTGACTTCAAGGAATGCAGTCCAAAAGGATTGCATTCTTTTACAACCCTGATGCTTTCCCCCACTTGCTGAAGTTTATTTTAGAAAAAGGATCCGCTAGGCCATACCTAGCATACAATCATCTGTATTCCCATATAGTTCTTACCCCTATCGTATCTTTTCCAGAGTTTTAGTTATTCTCAAATGACCTCCTTAAGCTCCATTATGCATCTGTTTTGGAAATTGTTAACTTTTGACTGAGGTACGACTTGTTGGATCATAGAAAACTTTCTGTAGGCGGATTTTTTTAATAATGTTTTTTAACTATTTGTCTGTAAGACACAATGCCTTTTTAGAATGCAACTCGATGTTGCACGACACTAGTTAGAAGAATAAGAGAAATAGGAAAAAAATCGGCGCAGAAGATCGAGAATGAGGTGATTATTTTCTCACTTAAAAACCACGTACGGCTCAAGCTTGCACAAGGAGTTAGAAAAATTGCTTCCTAAACTGAGAGTGGAACTTGCGTTCTCTCGCTTGGTAAGCAAACATCTTATCTACTGCACCACTGCTGCCCGCAATTCCACTTGCATCCATTTTGTTCTTCTTGCAATTAAAATTAGTGCAACAATGTACCATAAGGCTAAAAAAGCCGTCTTCTTCTTCTTCTTTTTCTTTCTTTTTATTCCTGACGACTTTTTAATCTTGACTCGGATCACAATTCTCCCACTTTACCCCTTCACAGTAGTGTTCAACCTGTGGGGTTCGCCGGTTTGACGTCAGAAAACGTCGGTAAGCCACCCGGCTTTGAATTTTTTCGTGCCTGAGGGGTACCAGGAGTACTAAAGCATGCCTCTTCTCTTTCGCGATTGTGTTGGAATGTTGTATGACTGGGTTTTCAGAATATCTTCTTAAAACATGGCAATATCAACTGAGCCGTTTGGGCTCTATTTTTTTAAGATGGTATTTTTGACGTGAAGGCTTCCTCTGATTTTCCTATTTCTTATTCTATCAAGCTTTGTTACTCCTGCTGTCATGCAAAGCTTCTTCGTTTAAGGTTTTGTTAATTTACTTTGATACGTCTTGTTTATTGTCCAATATTGTGAACCGAATGTAAGTGCTGGACGCACAGCATTTTTCGATCGCAGAAGGTAGCAGAGTTTTCCCACCACTTCATCCACCTTACGATTACGTGATGATTATTGTCGTCATCAAAAGTGGTTTCGTTTTTAGTCATATATCCCAGATATTTAAACTTTTCGCATTTGTGAAGCACTGTTCAATTCAAATAAATATCTGGAATAGGCCTGAGTGGATCACAAAACACAGAGCATAAGTACTCAGTTTTTTTTTTGGAATAATACGGTATCCATTTCCTTCCAAAACGTCCACTCATATGTCAAGTGCTCGCTGCAGGGTTCGTATCTTACCTTAAAACAGAAAGTCAAAGATTGCTATAAAGAGCAATTATCGATGCACTTATGATTCCGTCGCTTTAACTTCAACCATATACAGTCAAGGATTGTAATAAAGAGCAATGGGCTGACACCGCTTCCGTGCTGTGCGCCTACTTTGATTTGGAATTCTTTGGTGATACCGGCAGGGCATCTTATCTTTGTTTTTGCTCCTCGTGAATGTCCATAATTATCCTCCCGTAGGTTTGCGGAATTCCTCGTTTTCTAAGAGCCACTCATATCAGATGCTTTCAAAATCAACTAGGGTTTTCAAAAACTTTTAAGTAGTTTCTTTATTAATTCTAGACTTCATTTGGTTATTAACGTTAATAACATATTTCAGTATGTACCCGTCATATGATAGTAAAGGAAAGCTAATTTCTCTCGAAAACAGCTCTCATAATATTGATGCTTTTTAGTTTGGTTACAGAAATTCGAATGATATTAAAAAGCAAAAAAATATTAATCGAAAGAATAAAAAGTCAAATTCCCATAATGTCATTAAAAATTTAAGTATCAAAACCATATTCTCCTAGTTTATCTGACACTATTTACTTGCGATTATAGGGACTATTAGGCAAGTTTAAGATTCGTGAATATTAAAAAAATTGAGATAACCATCAAACATGACGTGCGCGCGTTAATTATAAAAAAAAAACCATCATAGAGAAGTCTAAAAAAGTGAGCGAGGTTTTTAATACTTTTTATAAGTTCAAACTGAGTTATTTTCAATGTTACTTGTTTGTGCCAAAGATCTTGCTTTCCAATGTAATTAGGCACATAACAGCAGGTACGTGCGACCCAGTCGTGCCCATTTTTTCTTTCAACTTGGTTTGTATTTGTTTCATTGAAAGCCAATAATCCTGTAGGTTCTTATTATAACATTGCCTGCTGCCGTCGGTTACTTTTTCACTTCGAATTTGCAATTTTATTGGTTCCTTTGTAGCTATGGTGTTATTCTTCTGTAACAACTGAAGCATTTCAAAGCAAAACAAGTATGCAGGATGCGCAGTACAAGCTTAAAGATACATGTACTATAAAGACCAACAGATCGTTGTACAATGGGAATATGTTAAGAAGATAGTATTTTGACATCAGCAACTGCAACAGCAATACTAGGAAAAAGAATAATAAAATTACACAAACAAATGCAAATTAGATTTAGTGAGAGCACTGAAAAAGAAATAGCAAGTCAAATAAGTATCGATAGCTACATACAGTGCAGATATTTCGAAACACGAGGAACCATCGCCTGATGAGATGGCCTTGTTTATCTATCTTGTTTAATGTGATGAAAGATTGTTTTTTCTTTTTGCAGTCGGGATGCATATGGAAATGTATGTTTGCAAAACTATGAAGCCAAGGTAAGGTAATTCGTGCTGTTACTCAAAAAGTACATTTTTATATCTGAAAGTCAAATTACCTATTACCGTTCTCGAGAGCTAAGGAGAAGTTACCGAAGTGTAAACTAAAAATACCAGCTACAAAGACTGTTTTTGTTAATGAGGCCTTTTTTATCGGATTCTAATTTTAAAAACCTTTTTAAATAAAATACATAACTGGGCTGCACGTACTTGCTCTGTAGTTTCGAAGAGTAGTTATACTTTCTATATTAGTAATGTATTGAGATTGACACAATGACACAGATCATGATTTGATATTTTGTTTTTAGAAGGCAAGACACGTTTGGAAATGAGGTTATATTCTTATGAAAGAAAGGGTTAATGCAGCTAATCAAAAAAGTTATGAATTATTGAAGGTTTTATTAGAGAACTTGGAATTCATCAGCATTTCCAAAAACTTTGGAACCCGTGCTCGCGTTGCTTCGTAAAGTTTAAAGACAAATACAACCATACAACCAACAATTTATATATGCTTACAATAGGTACACAGATTTCAATCCTGTTTAACGGAAAACACTTTTTAAAGAAATTGTCTTTTTTGATGTTTGTACATATTTTTATTGGTTTTTTTATTTCAAAGCCTCAGGGTAGACAATGTGGCAGTACCCAAAACCTGATTGAAATTTGAAATGTTCATACTTACGGTTGCTAAATTAATTGCTGATGCTGTTTTATTAAGTGCACGGCGTCGTGTCACACATATGCTTTTTGAATATTATACTTAATCTTTCTTCTCTTTGTAAAGGTTGCTCATTAAGACGTTGAGAACATTTTGTTGTGGGCATTTAATTTAATATCTATACAATGAAAAGAAGATTTAATTTATGGAATAAAAAAAATCATGTAATAGCTGTATATTCCCAATCCATCAGATCGGAATATACCAACATTTAATTCCAACAGAACAAGCAACAGCTTCTCTGTATGCTTATTTTTGTGCATAAAGCTTCACTGTATGTTTTATTCTGATATTCGCAAACTTTTTATTTCCCACAAGAGTAAGCATATTTTTTTTGCATTTGAGTCAATGCATACCTTTCCCATATGTATCATATGTATCATGTTTCCTTAAAGTAATTTTATAAGTTGTTTAGTTTGTTTAGGTTTATTTTTTGTAAATCTGGCTAAGTAAGCAAATTTAATGTATAAATAGGATTTTAAGTTAATAAAAATTATCATTCACGATCAAAACGTTCTCGAGTTATCATATAATTATTTGCTTCCCCCCACCAGTGGTAAGGGGCAATAATTAAAAAAGCGCGAAATATACATAGGTACATAGAACCTTCTGTATATGACTTCGAGCTGGTCAAGGTTTATGTGCCCTGTCCAGCATATCGGTTCAAAACAGTTCCGATTCAAACATTGGTGACCCCGACGTGATATCTACGTCAACTTCGAGAACATATATCGTGAGTGCGTTACCAGAGCCAAAATACTGGTTATTAATAAAAGCGTTACCAGGGCTTGAAAACACTGGTATATACAATCAGAGTTCCGGCTTGCAGTGTAGCAGCGTTCCAGGTAGAAACGTTCCAGCAGCGTTGCAAGTAAAGGCGTTCCAAGACCGAATTACCACATTTACGTAGCGAGGGTCTTTATAGCATCAGGCACCACAATATGGATGAAATTGAGGTTTTTAAAATAATTGCCCAACAGAATACCCTAGCTGAGGAGCTTCAAAGGCTAAAAACAAATATTGCGAAAGATAGTGCTGAGCCAAAAACAGCATTATACAAAGAAAGGAAACTACAGGCTCTGGAAGCACTATGGGTGGAATTCCACCAAAATCACGAGGCAGTAAAAAGCTTTGTTAAAGCAGATACGCACTATATTCAAGGAAACACTTTTGAAATATTTCAAAAGATTTATTTTGAAATTAAGAAAACTCTGCATTTGATCATGCCCGAATCCGCTTCTGACGGTGGCAGTGGAGCAAATGGTGGCAAAATTGAGACTAGCACTGGAACCATTCCAAAAGCTTCTAATCGACTAACGTCTGGAGAAGAGGGAAGCAAATTTCCGTCATCCAAAATGGCTCCCGCTTCTTCGAAATTATCAAGGCTGATTAAAAAACAAGCATCAACGATCGCAATGGCCAAACACTCCATTGATCGCATGATTGAAGACAGAAACCAACATGCTGAGGAGTTTTATCTAATAAGGCTTAAATCGATCGAGCAAGACTGGGCGGCTATACGAAGTTTCCATCACAAAATATGGGAATTATTAGATGAGCCAAACCCCCTAATTTATGATGCTGACCATTTCTATACGACAGAAGACGAAGTGCATGCTGCATTAACTACGCTGTACGGGCGATCAAAGTCAAATTCTGGATTTGGAAATCAGGGAACGAAATTGCCAAAGGTAGTGCTACCTAAATTTAATAGTGATTATTCAAAATGGATTCAATTCCGAAATCTATACACGGAACTGGTCCAAAACCAACCAATTTCGAACTGTCAGAAGATGTGGTATCTGAGGACCACACTCACAGGAGAAGCAGAAAGGCTGATTCAGCACTTTTCCACATCTGACGCCAACTAGATTGCCGCTTGGGAAATTATTACTAGCCGATATGAAAACACTCGACTTCTCGTAACAGCCTTACTAAACAAATTATTCGGACAACGTATAATTTACAACGAGAACTCTTCATGCTTAAAGTCACTGCATGACACTACAAAAGAATGTCTTCTCAGTCTGCAAAACCTTGGCATTGAAACCACCAATTGGGATCCCATCTTCCTGCACATTCTTATCCAGCGGCTGGACCGGAATACCGTCACTCTTTGGGAACAATCATTAAAAACCCCAAAACTTATGTCAACATTTAAGGAGTTTCTATCGTTCCTGGAACTTCGGTTTCAATCTTTGGAATCATTAGCAAAAACCACAAGAACAAGTTCAGATGATCAACGAAAAAGATTAATACCAAATAAGGCTTTAACCAATGTCGCATGTGCTGAACTCAAATGCATTTCCTGCAAGGGAAATCATCAGCTATGGGCTTGCCAGAAATTTCTGCAATTAAGTCCGAAACATCGGCTGCGCTTAGTACTGTCTGAATTCAGGACACGCTTTTAAGGACTGTACACTCCGAGGCTGCTCCAAGTGCCAAAAGGGGCACAATACCCTCCTTCATTTGGATTACTCCATGCAACCTGAAGGCTCAAAAATATCAACTTTATCAAGTGCTTCCTCTTCAGTTCCTGACTCACCAAAGATCTGCACTTCCGCTACAGAGCCTATTCCGATCAACACAAACACAGCAATCAAGGCTAAAGGTGTTCTGTTAAGTACAGCTATCGTTTACTTGAGAAATTATTCAGGGGAACAAATAGCATGCCGAGCATTATTAGACTCTGGCTCACAAGTTAATTTAATAACTGAAAGGCTGGCTCGATCTTTGGGGCTGAAGCAAATTCAAGAGACATTGCTTGTTGAGGGGGTTGGTCAAAGCAAAAGGTCATCCCATGGAAGAATTAATTTGGAAATTTCTTCCAAGATAAATGGATTCTCTACCCGACTTGAAGCACACATATTACTAAAAATTGTCTCACCACAGCCATCGCGACCAATAACAATTACTAATTGGTCGATTCCGAAGAACATTGTTTTGGCTGATTCGCATTTTAATCAGCCAGGGCCAATCGATTTGCTCATTGGTGCTGAAATATTTTATGCCACCTTAGCTGTTGGTCAAATCAGCCTAGTGAAAGATCTACCAACACTGCAAAATACTGTTTTGGATGGACGGTAGCAGGAAAGGTGCTCTCTAATAATGATGGATTTTTCGCCTCATGCGGAATTTGCACTGAGGATGAAGCTCTTGATCAGCAAATTGAGAAAATTTAGCTATTAGAAGAAGCTATTACTACTTCAGATAATTTCACCCAAGCAGAGAGACGTTGTGAAGCACATTTTGCCCAGACATCAACTAGTGACAATAATGGCCGCTTTGTGGTTCGCTTACCATTCAAGGAAGCCCCAACTTCTTTAGGAGGGTCAAAAGACATCAATTTTCGGAAGTTCATAGCTCTTGAACGAAGATTAGCCAATTCAAAGGAACTAAAGAAGCTCTACACAGAGTTTATGGTGGAGTACCAAAAATTGGGTCACATGCAAGAAGTTAATTTTAATCAAATAACAAAACCCTATTATTTCTTGCCCCATCATTGCGTGCAAAAGCTTGATAGTAGTACTACAAAGCTAAGGGTAGTTTTTGACGGTTCAGCAAAATCTTTATCAAACATATCATTAAACGACATTCTCTCCACGGGACCGACAATACAAGACGACGTTTTTACGATGCTGTTGCGATTTCGCATACCAAGATTTGTATTTACCGCTGACATCGAAAAAATGTACCGTCAAATACTTATAGATGATTAGGACCGGAAGTTCCAACTTATATGGTGGAGGAACAGCCCAAACGATCCGTTGAAGTGCTTCAAACTCAACACCGTTACCTACGGCACAACATCTGCATCCTACTTGGCAACAAAGTGCCTTCAAGTTTTGGCGCAAGAAAACAAGGATCGTTACCCATCCGGATCAAGGGTATTGTCGCGTGACTTCTATGTAGATGATTTATTAACCGGTGCAGATAAGCTGGCTGAAATTTTGCATACACAAACTGAGCTTCAAACTATCCTTAAAAACAGCGGTTTCAAGCTCAGGAAATGGTGTGCTAATCATGAATCCTTATTAAAGGGAATATAATTCGAAGACCGAGAAACAGAGTTAAACTTCAACACCAATATTAAAGATCATGTGAAAACAATTGGTCTTACGTGGATGCCAAAGTCGGACCAACACTGCATTAAAACAACTCGGATAAAAAGGGATCGAGTAACCAAACGTACAGCTTATAGTGACATAGCACATCTATTTGATGCCCTCGGTATCATGGCACCTGTCATTGTAGTGGCAAAAATATTTCTTCAAAATTTATGGGAACTAAAACTTGATTGGGATGCTGCATTACCACAAGCATTGCAAACAACATGGCTTAATTATCGGGAAGGTCTACAATCACTCAACAATATTAAAATTGATAGACATGTATTTGCATACAAATTCACGTATTTGCTGATGCTTCTGAAAAGGCCTATGGGCAACAGTTTACGTCCGATCTATAAGCAATGACAACATTATCACGGTGCGATTATTATGCTCCAAGTCAAGAATAGCACCATCAAAGCAAACAAAACTAGCCCAACGAGCAACTATTCCTCGTCTGGAGCTTTGTGCTGCAGTCCTCGCCACTGAGCTATTAGTTCGTCTGACGCAACATTTTTATGGACAGACTCAGAAATCGTTCTTGCTTGGATCAATTTATCGTCTTCTGCCTCTCTTTCCATCTTTGTTGCTAATCGAGTATCGCGTATCCAACAAAATACAATACTTCAACAATGGCACCATGTCCCTTCAAAAGAAAATCCTGCTGATGTACTTTCACGTGGATTGGCACCTGAACGTCTCCCGGATTGTAATATATGGTTCTATGGGCCAAAGTTCTTACATGGACCAACTTCAATCTGGACCTCTCAGAACAAAATAATTACACTTTATGATCCACCCTCGCAACAAGAAGGAGTCTTAGCATCACTGAATCATAAAAATTCTTTTGACTTTGCGGAGAGATCAGTCGCTTACATACTGAGGTACATCCATAATCTTAATCAAAGGTCGGTATTATCCAAGGCCAAAAAGAATGAAAAGCTTTCAGTTGAAGAATTGGAAAAGAAAATGGGTAATATCAAGTTGATAAATGGCCCCTTATCGGCTATCGAACTTAACCAATCAAAAAGAAAGGTATTTCAATTAATGCAGCAAAACAATTTTAAGGAAGAAATCGAGACTTTAAGTAATGGAGATGAACTGCCAAATAAAAATCATTTTAGGAGCCTTGCACCGTTTTTAGATGAAGAAGGTTTCGTTCGTGCAGGTGGTCGATTAGAAGCATCATCATTGACATACGATGCTAAGCATCCAGTACTTCTGTCATATGATCATCCTTTCACTAAAATGCTAATGACTAAAATTCACGAGGATAACAATCATGTTGGGCCACAAACAATGCTTTCAATTGCCAGGCAGAGCATTTGGCCAGTGAAGGGAAAGATTCGTGCTAGATCAGTTTTTCATAAGTGTGTTAAATCGTTAAATGTACTCGCGCAGTACCAAACCTTTTGGTTAAACAGATGGGAAATTTGCCCGCCAATAGAATCCAGCCAGCCAGACCATTTATCAACACAGGTGTTGATTTTTGTGGGCCTGTTTCTACGCACTACAAAGTAAGAGGGAAAAAACCCTAAAAGTCATATATTGCGATCTTCTGCTGTTTTTCTACCAAAGCTTGTCATTTGGAACTAGTAACTTATCTGACTGCACGAGGCCTAATTAGCGCTCTTAAGCGTTTTATGGCCAGACGTGGTCATTGTAGAAATATTTATTGTGACAACGCAATCAATTTTGATGGTGCCAAAAACCAATTATCAGAGATAATGGCCTTCATGGAATCCAAGATAGAAAGAAAACAAATATCCTCCTCATGTTTAAGCAAGGGATGCGACTTTCACTTTATTCCACCTCGTTCACCCCACTTGGGAGGCCTGTGGGAGGCTGCTGTAAAGTCATCAAAACATCTTTTACAGCACACTCTTGTAGGAGCATCATTAACCTACGAAGAACTTGAAACAGTCGTCACTCAAGTTGAAGCCATACTCAATTCAAGACCCATAACTCCGATGTCTTTCTCCCCGAACGATCTAACCGCACTAACTCCTGGGCATTTTCTCATTGAAGAACCGCTCATCAGCAATGTTGACTCCACAGCTGTACCAAACAATCTCAAAAATGAGTTCTGGCGCCGTTAGTCCCGAGATTATCTTAGTCAACTCCAGCACAGGTATAAATGGAAGGAAATGTGCCAAAATGCAGAGCCCGGAATGATTTTTTTAATAAAGGAAGATAATACTCCAAGTTTGAAATGGCCACTTGGACGTATCACGAACGTTATAACTGGAGATGATGGATTAGTTCGAGTAGCCGATGTACGGACACCCAATGTGATATTTCGCCGTGCCATACACAGATTGGCTCCGGTTCCAATTTCAAGTGCGGATGAAACTTTTACGAGAGAAAATAATCCTGTGGCCCATTGCTCATCAATTTTAACACGTTCACGACCCAAGCCTGAAGATGAGCCAGTTCCAAAAAAGCCTTTAATTCTCTCATCAACATCTGTTATGCTTTTGTTATTCATATTAATACCTATGATAGCAGCTACCCCAGTCAATGTCAAGCTATTCCAGTCCTAACCAGGAATCTATTTCGAGAATATTGGAACATCAGCTCTAAGTTTAAGCAACTGGAACATAATCGCTTATGGAGCCTTATTGGACCGAATATCATTCCATAAAGAGTTATAATGAGAAACAAGCAGATATCTGTCAACTATTACCAGACAAAAACGAGACTTGAAATGCAGCAATGCTTTAATTTAACCGGATTGGTACAGGCATTAAAAGAGATAATGATCTGTTGACAATAGACCCAGCTACTAAGAGAGTTCGTCGCGGTGCCCTTAACTTCGTTGGCAATGTGGCTAATGCCTTATTTGGGGTTCTTGATGAAGAATACGCCAAAAACATGGCTGCCACAATAATGAATGAATTTAAAAAACACAAAAAAAAACATTCCTAATTTTCTATGGAGTGGACCACAAAATAATTGAGTTTTTTTACTCGCGATTATAGGAACTATAAGTTAAGGATTCGTGAATATAAAAAAAATTGAGATAACAATCAAACATGACATTACGATCATACAGAAGCCTAAAAAAGTCGTTGGCAAAATATGTCGGTCTGTCAGTCTGTCTGTCCATCCGGGTGTATATGGAGCTGCATCCTAAACGCGTTAAGCGATTGCCTTCAAATTTGGTACGTGTTTATCTCTTGGCAGCCCTCATAGGGGAAATTGAATTTTTATTTTTTAGGGATAAAAATAACGGTACTTGCTATACGACCTTTAGGAAAAGCTTACTTTTCTCGAAAGCGGATCCAACGATTTTTATGAACATTTTTGAGAGTTTTTTTTTGTTGGTATTGGCTATAATCTGATCAGAACCACATACACGGGAAAAGTCTATTAACGGAACCTTTCATATAACGGTTTTTAAATTGTTGGCTTTCTCTTGAACGTCTTTATGGATTACTGTCAAATTTCATATTTGGAAAGATCTAAATAGCCGAATTAATTCAGCATATCAAAATTTTGAATAACTTTTTTTTCTAATTACAATTACCTAATTTTTGATTTTTTTTTTTTTTGAAAAATCAATATTTTTAAAATTAATAAAAAAAATATTTTAAATTATATAATCACATGTATATTAATAAATTCTAAGAAACTGCATACCAAAATTAAAAAAAAAATCAACAAAAAACTTAAAATAAAAAACAAGATTTTATCAAAGTCCGCCCTACAATTTTCTTTTTTATAAATTCTTGTTATTTAAGACGTCTTTTGGCGTACTTAATTTTTACTAAGAAACGTTAATTATTGTAGTTTTGATAGTTTTTATAAAAGATCTTTCCTTCAAATGTAATTAGGCACATATGAGCAAGTACGTTCGACCCAGGCGTGCCCATTTTCTATTACTCGGTTCAAGCCCTGTTCAAGATTGCAAATACAACTCACTCAAGTGAGTAAAAAATAAAACTACTGACGAAATGATTATTAAATGAAAGAATGAAGACATACATTTGGGTTATACATATATGTTCGTTACATGGACTGCACTGGAATAATTGAATAACTTTAAGAAAAGACAAAACACGCAACTTTGAGTGTATAGTAACGTCATGATTAAAAAATGTCCGAAGTGGATTTGAGAAAAAACGCAGTAGATTCAATTCTTCTGCAGTAGATTTTCATTATTTCAAAATATAAATAAGAAATAACATACATAATTTATAATAATAAAATAAACCTTAATATTTCTTTAGAGCGTAACAGAAACAAAACAAATAATAAATTGTACGACTGGATCGCACGTACTTGTTCTTAAAAGCGGTCACAGCTTTGAACACATTTTGAAAAAATAGGGGACTTCAATATTTGTATTCAACTTTTGTGACTTTTCATTGTTTCAAAGAAAGTATGTAAAATAGTTTCCAGCAGAATAATTTAAACGCCATTTTGTGATTTTTTTTAATATCTAAGGATCCGTTTTTAAATAAAACAGTTTTCTTTAAAATTTTTTTGTATTTAAAAAAATAAATAAATCAAGAATGCAAACTTAAGCACAAAAATAACTGACATTAAAAAAATAGCTATTTAAAAAAAATTCTACTACCCAATTTTTCAAAAAAAAAAATTGATTATTAAAATAGATTTTTTTTGAAAATATTTTAATTTAAAATTTCTTTGGCTACATACGTCTTCCTGGACATGAAATTTGATTGTAATCTGTTTACCAGTTTTCGAGAAAGTGGAATAAAAAAAACCGTCGGTTTTTAAATGAAGGGTTTTTATGCCCTGATGTTTGCGTTTTTAAATCTTTGAAAAAGGTTGTTTAAAAAACGTTTTTTAAACGTTCCTACGATTAAAAAAAAAATAGTTTTTCATATTTAAAAAAAAAATAAAAAGGCGTTTTTTTTTTGAATATTATTTTACGAATTTTTTTCAAACAATCAAAATTCATAAAAATCGAATAAAAAACTTTGAAATTTTCTAAATATAATTCTTATTTTTTAATCCAGGTGTGCAATTTATTTATTTTTTTATTAAATTGTTCGTCGACGATTCAAAACTGATTAAAATAACTTATAAGACCCACAATCTTTATTAACGCCTCTTTATTCCTTACACAAAGCTTTCGTCGTTACAAGGCGCAAAATGTATGTTATTGTACCCTCATGCACCACCTTTGCATCTAAATGTTAAAGAAGTTTTACTTTTGTATGATTTCATTCAGTGATGGAATTAAAAAAAATATTTTGTGGATTACCTAAAGTGCAGTAGATTTTATTTAAAGGCAGTAGATTTATTTTCAAAACAAAATGCAGTGATCTACTGCAGTTACAGTTAAGTCACAACCTAAATTAAGAGAGCATGGAAAGAAGAAAAAAAGCAAAGAAGATGGAATGATAATGAAATGCAACAAAGCAGCTACCTCCGGATTGCAATGAAATTTAATTTCTGGATAAAATAATAATAAAAAGTTGATATTTTTAAAACATATTTTTGTTTATTTATCAGCTTGTATGGTTACAAAAAAATGATTTATAGCTTTAAATTTGCGCTATCGTATTTATTTCATTGAACAATTTTCATCTTTGTAAAATATCAAACAGGTGAAAGGATATAAGTGATTGTGTGAGATAATCTATACAAAAATGAGCATTTTTTAAATATCTATATTTATATTTTAAAAACATATTATTCAAAAAAAGTAGCCATAAACAATCCTATAATAATAAAGAATATTACCAATTTTTTTTTTAATAAATCAGTTAAGTACTTTTTGAGATCCTGCGTGACAAATATAATTGTTACGTTTTTATAAGATAGTATAGATGTACCAATTATTATTGTGCAATGTAATTGTGAATTGATCTTACTTACTTACTTAGGTGGCGCTACAGTTCGGGACGAACCTGGGCCTCAACCAACATGCCTCTCCAGCCAACTCGGTCTTTGGCTAGCTGCCTCCAGTTTTGCACTCCAAGTTGGTTGAGGTCGTCCTCCACTTGAGCGCGCCACCTAAGGCGAGGTCTTCCTTGACTGCGTCTACCCTCTGGGAAGGAATCGAAGATCCTACGAGCCGGAGCATTGTTGTCCATTCGCTCTACATGACCTAGCCATCTTAAACGTGATATGCGTATTTTTTTGACCAGGTCAATGTCGCTGTACAGCTCGTATAGTTCTTGGCTGAACCTTCTCCTCCAAAGCCCGTTAACGCAGATAGGGCCAAAAATCTTCCGAAGAATCTTACGCTCGAAACGACTAAGGATATCTTCATCCGCTTTAGATAGAGTCCATGCCTCGGCGCCATAGAGCAGGACTGGGATGATTAGGGTCATATACGGAGTCTCCTTTGTCTTTCGAGAGAGGGCTTTGCTACTCAATTGCCTTCCTAGCCCATAGAAACAGCGATTGGCAAGAGTAATTCTTCGCTTTATTTCTGACGAGATGTTGTTGTCAGATGTTATAGCGGATCCGAGGTACACAAAGTCCCTAACTACCTCAAAGTTGTACCTGTCTATTGTGATGTTTTGTCCAATCCGCCGGTGTTGTGTGTCCCTTTTTGTGGACAGCAGGTACTTAGTTTTGGCCTCATTGACTGCTAGTCCCATCTTAGCCGCTTCAGCTTCAATGCTAGCAAACGTTCCATTGACAGCTCGCCGAGTTCTGCCAATTATGTCTATGTCGTCAGCGTATGCTAGCAATTGCACAGACTTGAAAAAATTGTCCCACTACAATTGACTTGCGAGTTTCTTATAATTTTTTCAAGTATTAAGTTGAAGAAATCGCACGATAGCGCATCACCTTGTCGGAATCCTTTTTTGACGTCAAAAGCTTCTGTGAGGTCAGAACCAACCTTGACGGAGCAGCGAGAGTTCTCCATCGTCATCCTGCACAGTCGGACGAGTTTTGTGGGAATGCCAAAACCTGACATGGCTCTGTATAGCTCGTCTCTATAAATGCTATCGTACGCGGCCTTAAAATCGATAAAGAGGTGGTGGGTATCGATTTGGAATTCTTAAGTGGTTTCCAGGATCTGCCGTAGCGTGAACATTTGATCGATTGTGGACTTTTCTGGTCTGAAACCACACTGATAGGGGCCAATCAGGTTGCTGACGAAAGGTTTCAGGCGTTCACATAGTACGGCAGAGAGGATCTTGTAGGCGATATTCAGGAGACTTATTCCTCTATAGTTGGCGCAGTTTAGAGGGTCTCCTTTCTTGTGGATGGGGCAAACGATGCTGAGGCATACTTTCTGACCAGACTTTAGAGATGAGTTGGTGTATGCACTCCACCAGGTCATCTCCGGCCGCTTTAAAAAGTTCGGCGGGTAATCCGTCGGGTCCAGCAGCTTTGTTGTTTTTGAGTTTAGATATTGCTATCCTTACTTCATTTTGGTCAGGTGGACGGAAGTTTTGTCTGTCATCATCCATGTTGAATGGTTCATTCTGCCTGACAGCGGGATTTTGGCCTTCATCGCCGTTTAACAGTCTGCAGAAATGGTCCTTCCATGTACTCAGCACCGACTGTGACTCTACTACGAGGTTTCCATTCCTATCTCTACAGGCTTCTGTGCGGGATTTTTTTCCTTGGCATGTTCTTTTTACCTGTTGGTAAAACTTCCGCACGTTGTTCCTGGAGTAGCATCTCTCAATATCTTCGATCGCGCGCTTCTCATGCTCTCTTTTTTTCTTTTGGAGAAGCCGGTGTTCTTCCCGTCTTTTCTGCTCGTAAAGCTCGCGAGCAGCTCTCGTCTTTCTTTGCAGCGTCGCTTTATATGCCTCTTGTTTGGCTGCATGAGCCTGCCTGCATTCGTCATCAAACCAGAGGTTTCGTGGTGGTGGTCTGGTGAAACCAAGCACATCAGTTGTGGCATCTCTGATGGCTTATTGGCAGTGTTGCCACTGATCTTCGGCACTTGATGCTAGCGGTACTGGATTTCTTGAGAGGTTACGGGATATTCGATCGGCATAGGTTCTGGCGGTTTCTTGCGATTGCAGCTTTCCGACGTCATACTTCCTCACAGTATTACTCCGTTGTTGTGGAGTTCGGGTTATTCGCATTCTTACCTTTGCTGCAACAAGGTAGTGATCCGAGTCGATGTTAGCTGCTCGGAAGGTGCGAACATCCAAGATACTGGAGGCGTGTCTTGCATCGATCGCAACGTGATCAATCTGATTGACGGTTCTTTGATCTGGGTGTCGCCAAGCCCCTTTGTGTATATCGAGATGAGGAAACCGTGTGCTTGCAATGGTGACGTTATGTGCCGCTGCGAAGTCAATTAGCCTAAGTCCGTTTTCAGACGTTGTGTCGTGTAGGCTATGTTTTCCGACAGTCCTACCAAAGATTTCCTCTTTACCTATTTTGGCATTATTTTTTCATTTATTTATTTGGTAACATACACATTAAGAAATATATACTCTTATAAGTAGTGATGCTTTAAATTGAAGTTAACAGAATTAATTAGGGTTAATTAATCAGAAAGGAAAACAATTGTAATTTAAATTTAAATTTAATCAAATCTAAATAAAGCTTACAATAAAAAAAAAAAACAAGTTTATTAATAAAATTTAAAATTAACAATAATATTCTATTACAATTTAAACTTTAAACATTAAACATTAAACATTAAACATACGCCACCATTAAGCAAGGAAGGAAGAGAAAATAAATGTTAACTAGCCAGAGGTTTGAATGAAGAAAGACCGCCTAGTACGATCTTAACGTCGTATTTAGGGCATTGCTCATAGGTTTTGTCGAGGAGCTCATAGAAGTCATCCTTGGTGGCGTCATCTTTGTCCTCTGTGGGGGCATGAGCGCATATTAGGCTAATGTTGGCGAATTTAGCCTTGATACGGATTGTCGCAAGTCGCTCACTTACGTGTCGAAAGCCCAAGACTTCTTGCCTAAATCTACCGCTTATGACGAATCCGCACCCAAATAAACGCTGTGGTCTTCTTGCGCAAGCACCGTAGTACACGTCACAGTTTTTCATCCTCCTTTTGCCCGGCCCATTCCATCGCACTTCCTGGATGGCAGTAATTCCTGCTCTGTAGCAGTCTAGGGCCTCCGCTAGTTGTTTGGATGCACGTGGTCTGTTAAGAGTTCTAACATTCCACGTGCGGATCCGAAGGTCGTTGTCCTTGATTCGTTTTTCCGGGTCGTCAACAGTAAATCCGTCCTTTTCCGAGGCTATTGGTCGCTTCGCAACTTTTTCTTTTTTCCGTGGCAGGGTTGTTAACCCCACGCACAACCCCCAACCTGGAGGGCCAGGTCCTTTGTTGGATTCCTTGGACAAAAGGAACCGGAGAATCCGGAGTCAGTAACCCACTGCGGGGATATGAGCGCTGCCGTTGGCCCATTAAGGGTTCATCCGCCACCATCTCTATTTCAATGCCCTGACTTGCATTGAATTGTCCTAATGACCTTATCTCCAAATACGTCGAAGTAGCTCATTAGGGCGTCTGCTTCGTTGACTGTTGACGCCACCGTTGATCCAATTGGTTGGGCTCATCCGCCGTACGTCCTCTTTCTGAGGGGCTCGTGCAAGACTTCTGCGAATCGATCAGAACAGTCATTAAAGCAGAGCATTATAGTGTTGCTATTTTTCTGTGTTCAACACTCGCGCTTATAAGTTTAGCAGGAATGTCCGGATGGACAGACCAGTACCCGGTGGTTACCGCGGGGAGGTAAAATAAGCACAATTGATGTGTACGATATAGTTGCAGCGACTGTGCATCACCAGTTTGATGCCTTTCAGTGCCTACCCTATTCATACAGCACCCAACCACCCACAATCTTTATTAACGCCCCTTTATTCCTTACACAAAGCTTTCGTCGTTACAAGGCGCAAAATGTATGTTATTGTACCCTCATGCACCACCTTTGCATCTAAATGTTAAAGAAGTTTTACTTTTGTATGATTTCATTCAGTGATGGAATTAAAAATATAATATTTTGTGGATTACCTAAAGTGCAGTAGATTTTATTTAAAGGCAGTAGATTTATTTTCAAAACAAAATGCAGTGATCTACTGCAGTTACAGTAAAGTCACAACCTAAATTAAGAGAGCATGGAAAGAAGAAAAAAAGCAAAGAAGATGGAATGATAATGAAATGCAACAAAGCAGCTACCTCCGGATTGCAATGAAATTTAATTTCTGGATAAAATAATAATAAAAAGTTGATATTTTTCAAACATATTTTTGTTTATTTATCAGCTTGTATAGGTTACAAAAAAATGATTTATAGCTTTAAATTTGCGCTATCGTATTTATTTCATTGAACAATTTTCATCTTTGTAAAATATCAAACAGGTGAAAAGATATAAGTGATTGTGTGAGATAATCTATACAAAAATGAGCATTTTTTTAAATATCTATATTTATATTTTAAAAAACATATTATTCAAAAAAAGTAGCCATAAACAATCCTATAATAATAAAGAATATTACCAATTTTTTTTTTAATAAATCAGTTAAAGACTTTTTGAGATCCTGCGTGACAAATATAATTGTTATATGATAGTATAGATGTACCAATTATTATTGTGCAATGTAATTGTGAATTGATCTTATAATATGTTATCTGTCATAATCGGTATTAAATAAAATGTATTCTTTTGGATGTCAACCTGTGGTGTGGTTTTCCTACCACGTTTTCCTTTTTGGGTATCAAACATAGGCGAAGAGGACTTTCGAGGTTAATTAAATGGATTACCACTGCACTTTGCAAACCAACCCCAGCTCAACAATTTTATGAAGCACTTAAACGGAAATGCAGAACTTTAACCAACTACATTAAGAGGTTAAAAAATTACCTTGCTCTACGAAACATCTCGGATGCTACAAGGAAAAGGCAAGTACTAATAAATTGCATTGGCGCCAAATACTACCAACTTATTTCAAATCTAACAGCTCCAGAAGAACCTGACGCAAAATCTTACGACAATCTGGTAGTTCTTTTAAAGAAGCAACTCTGTCCAAAGCCAACTGAAATTACAGAGCGTCACAAATTTCTGCTCAGACTCCAACATGAAGGAAAGTAAATTACTAATCAACAACAACGAGTTCGCCATGGAACTCGGTACAGGTACAGCCATATTTCCCATTGGCCAAATGCAAAAATTACACCTACAAAAATAATGTTGAAAACCTACAAGAATACAACATTTTCAGCTTATGGAAAATCTCATGTGTACAATAAACAAAAATGTATGCTTGATACATTTTGTGGAAGAAAATGCGTAAAAACACTAAACATATTAGAAATTAATTCAATTAGTGTTTTTTATAGAGTTTCCATCACTTGAAGCAAAAAATGTTTGAGAACCGTAAGAATATTTTCCAACCGAATATCGGAACGATTCCCAACGTAAAATGAACTCTTAAGAGAAGTGAGAAGGAGCATCTCCCATATTCAATAAACCCTGACAGGTTCCGTATGCTATTCGACCTCATAAAGAAGATGAAATTATTCGACTAGAAAAAGATGGTATTCTGGAAAATGTCTAACATTCAGATTGGAGAACTCTGTCTGTGATCAAATCAGACAAATCAATAGGTTTGTGTGCAGATTTTGACATGACATTAAATAAACTTATTGTAAACGATAAATACCCAATTCCCAAAATCGATGAGTTGTATCAAAAACTTATGTATGGCGAGTACTAATGAACCTTCGATATTTATAAGATATTTATATGGCCTGCTTACACCTTAGTATTTCAAAGGAGAGCGTGCTGTTGCAAATGGTGAGCACACCTTAGGGTGCATTTGAAATTCTCAAAAAAGAGATGATGAGTGAAAATTTGCTCGCTCCATTTGACGAATATTTTCCACTTATTATCTTTTATTCACGTATTCACTTGTAGATGGCACTTATAGATGGCTCACCAGTTGGACTTTAGCTACACTTTCCCATATATAACCGAGAAAGGTGAGGGACAGCGAAAGCGATTAGCCTCGATGTAGTCTATTGAAAGCCGAGGCCAATAACAGCCAATTGGGTAAGGAAGGTACCTCTATCTGCTAGGGATTACATAGATACTTTGACTACTGCACTGCTACGGAAGGGAATTTACTCTCGATAAGCCCCTACTTACAGCTCAGCGTTTAATACATTATGCCCTGTTTCTCAGTGGATTCAAGTACAAAATAAAATACAAACATTCTAAAGACCACATTTACGCTGATTTTCTTTCCAGACACCCTATGAAGAATAATATTGTGTTGACCAAACGAAAGAAATCTCCCAGCTTTGAGAAAATGTTTTTGCCCGTGACTAAAAACGACATTTTGAGCGAAATGAAAAAAGATAAAGAGCTGACTTAACTGTTCATACAATTACAAATTTTAGATTATCTCAAGAATTCGAAATATAGCACTTTGGAAGGTGAGCTTACCTATGTTGCAAGATAGTTGTATTTACAGAGGAATACGAGTTTTGATACCCTGGACACTTCATTTGAAAGTCCCAAAGGAACTACACACCACCAACTACGGCCCAAAATAAATGTGATTAACGATTTAAAATTAATTATTGACAATCATAATCAATAATCGTTAATTTGATTATTTGATTAAGTATTAATATTGTATAAATAAATATATTTAAAAGTCCTATAATAAAACAACTCTATTTTCATGGACTATTTGCGCGATAAACAGTGAGGTGTAGAGGTGAGGTACTTCGATTTGTCTGCATTTTGGGAGTCTTAATTGAGATTATAGGTACGATCTTTTCAATTTTCGACTTTTTCGGTAACGGCTAATTGGATATCTATCAAATTTTGCAATTAAAAGGATCTAGGTAACCAAATTAATACTGCATTTTGAAATTTGACTGTTGACTTTTCAATATTTTTAAAACTAATCAATAAATTTTGCATAATTTTTTTTTCAACTAAAAAAGAACAATATTTTATCAAAATCAGTCCCACTGTTTTCCAAATCTCTTTTTCATGAATTCATTATTATTTAAGATGGACTCTTATAAGTTCAGAGCGTGTTATTTTTCTACGTAAATGTTACTTGTTTCTGTAAAAGATCTTGCCTTTCAATGTGATTAGGCACATAAGATAGTACGTGCGACCCGCAGACGTGCCCAATTTTTAGTATCATTTTGTATATGAATTCCGGAACCAGACTCCGTTCCCAAAATTCTATGAACAATTCAAAAAAAAGGATATATGTAAATCGTGTGAACGGAGATAAAAGTAAAAGTATTATGGGGAATTTATTTTCAGTGATATTAAGAAGTTCAGATACTCTTTCGAACAAATTGTTTGCTTATTTGAAATAGTGTCCAATTATTTGCTCAATTTCTGAAAAGTGTCCAAAAACAAAGAATTACAAAAAATGTGGCCTGGGCCTGTAACATAACGCGAAATTTTGATCTATAAATCGTAGAAAATCTTTTAGAAATATGGTGCCATTATTGCCCATATTTTTGTCTATTTCTTTAACATATAATTGACAACGTTATATAATTAAGTTAATCAACTAATGATTAGTGACTAAGGATTTAAACCAGCAATCATTATTAAGATTATTTTTGTCATCATAATTAATGTAATCTGATTAAAATTAATCAAATAAATGAATTGATTGAGCAATTTTTTTTGTGATCATTGATGCAAGAAGAAAATGATTGGAGGTATTTCCCCAATGAAAATATGTATAAGCTTTTTCACAAATCGCGCAGTTGGGGAAAATTTCGCAAGATTTGGGATTCTGCATACACTTGTATCGGATAACGGTACAAATTTCTCTTCAAAAGAATTTCGAGATGTTTTGAAATCAAATGGTATTAATCTAATCGTATGCTAAAAGATGGACTTCGATCGTCAGTCAACGACCCTGGGGACTTACACAGGAAGCTACATCGACTAGTGCAACAGTACCGATAGACTCCATCTACAACAACGAGAAGGTACCCAGCCGAATTGATTTTGAAATTTAATTTTCGAATTAGACTTAATTTATTGAATTACCCAAGCGAGAGAGATTGAAAGTAACCACGAATGCAATCGGAGTATCATATTGGAAATGGAGATCCGGTTCAAATCCGTTATTATCAAAAAAGGAAATTAAATATAGCAAAATGATACAACGAGACCGACTTTTGCAATATTTAATCGCTGTTGATGGAACTTCTTATCGGAGGCACATTGACCAGACACGGTCCATCCATACTTGTTGAGTGTAATATTATAATATAAATAATACCTAAATCTTTGTTTGTTTAGAAAAACAACCATTCACGATTCAAGAAGATTATGTTAGAGACAACGAAGTTATAACAATGAATGGAAGGTTAACAAAGAAACATACAAAGAACAGAGAAGAAATGGAATAGAAGGGGAAAGGATTATTGATGAACCCATTATTAGTGACAACAAAGATGATGAGAGACAAGAACCCACAATTAAGCTGAGAAGATCAAAACGAGCGCGTCGTCCAGTTTTGTTATTATCATTTATTGGGGAAGACTATTAAATACATATGTATCATTACTATTGTGAATTATGCAATGAATAATTTCTAATCATGCAATTGTGAATTGATCTTATAATATGTTATCTATCAAAATAAGTACGAAATAAAATTCATTCTTTTGGACGTCAATCTGCAGTGTGGTTTTCCTATCACGTTTTCTCTATGGGGTTAAGCAAATATCCAACAATCAAGCGCACTCTGGTTTTCTGGGGCAGGGGATTCGCTTATTATTGGTAAATGCTGAACAATCCTTGTGTACATTTAAATTGCTCGTAATAACGATTTCATTGCAGGAAAACAAGAAAGCGATTCATTGAATGCAGTTGGCCAGAGAGTCGAATTCCCTAGAAGTTAAAACACTCCAAATGTGGGCTTCGATAAAAGAAACAAGCGCGAATGATATGCTGGGTAGCCGAGAACTTAATGTACTTGAAAAGACATAAATATCACATATTATCACATTATCATCAACATAATCGGCGAAACAACCGGTCCGGGCCTCCTTATACAAGTTCTTCCATACATCCTGATTGCTGACCGACGCCATAAAATTGCGCACCCCAAGGCTCCGGGCGTCCTGGTCTACGCCATCCTTCCAACGCAAGCAAGGTCTGCCACGTTGTCTTCTACCAATAAAAAGGACTGCAAAAGACTTTCCGAGTTAATTCCTCTTCGTTCATACGAGCTAGGTGCCCAGCCTACCGGAGTCTACCGAGCTTTATTTTTGCCAAAACATCTGCTTCGAGGTAGATTTCATACCATTCATGATTCTTCCGGAATCGTCCTCCCTCGCATTCAGCACCAATTATCTGTAAGACATTACTCTCGAATTTTTGTAAGCATCCAAGTCATGGATCCGTATGGGAGTACTGATAAGACCATAGTTTTTAACAGCAGCAGTTTGGTTTGTATGGTAAGGTTTCTGGATTTAAAGAACATTGACAGGTTATACTAGGTTTTTGTTGGATTTTATTTTATTATTTATTCCTCAATATTACTATCGGCTGCTACTTTTGACCCAAGGTAATTAATTGGTTGATGTAGTGTTGACCCTCCATGCTTGATGAGCACGGCAGGTATGCCGTCGGCTCCCGAGGACTTGTTATTTTTAAGCCGATTAATCTCCTTTTGCATCTCCTCAATGCTTGGTGGCTGCAGCATGAGGTCGTACTCTTGAAATGTTAGAGTCTCCATTTCTTCCGTGAGCTGACTGACAATTCACTTCACAATACACTTCTAATCGCACCAAAATGCCTTCAGGATCGCTGATCAGATTTCCCTCTCCGTTCATACAGTATGTGCAGTGTAGTGTATATTGCAACATGTTTCTCACATAATGGTTGAATTTCCGCGACTGGTGCGGACCTTGCTCTCTACTTCTTTCCATTTAAAGACAATGTTTTTCTACCATGCTGCCTTTTTTGTCTTTAAAGTCGTACTGTATCAGCCAGCAGTGCTAAGGACTTTGTTCTTAAGGCGAGACGTGACCATTTTTCCTCTACGCCCACATTTTTTCCCTAGGACTTACTCTTCCCTCATCGAGCTCTACGAGGGTGAGCCTTAGGGCGCGGCTGTATAGATTGCTTTTGTTTTCATCGCGTGAGGTAGGTACGTTGATTCGAGCCTGAGCTACGAATACAATTCTTCTTCGCAGAGCAATCCGCCCTAGATAGTGGTCCGAGTCAATGTTGGCAGCTCGATACGTTCGTATCGTCCTCAGGCTCGAGTAGTGGGGACGATCTACCAACACGTGGTCAATTAGGTTACGAGTGACTCTTTCAGGTGATACCCATGTGCTTTGTAGATACCTTTACGCGGAAGACTGGCACTCGCAACGACCAATTTCGTTGATGCTACCATTTCTATGACTCGTGGTCAATTGGCATTGGTTTTCTCATGCAAAAAGTATGATTTGGCTACTGCTGTGGATCGTAGTGGCAACAATACCAATGGAAGCAGCTCTTCTTATCTCTCAAGTTCAGACTGATCAGGGATTTACCATCATCAATTTGAGGAACTGTGGATTTGATAAATGAAACACAAACGATCGTTCATTTAATAGATTCTGAAGCGATAACGACTGCAATCGAAAAAGTTGAAGTTAATCTGCAGAATCTCAAAATAGAAAATAATGTTCAAATAATAAGCGAGATAATTAACATAAAATCAAAAGTAAGAGCCTTAGTTTCCACTTTCCGACAAAAAAGAGGTATTGCAAACTTTATTGGGACCGCTCAGAAATGGTTGTATGGAACTATGGATGACAATGATAGGGAAGATATTGTAGAGCACTTTAAAGTTGTAGATATAAATAACAGGAATGCAATTGAAAATTTAAATCAACAAATTAATATTAATAAACAGATCATGAACAATATAAACAATTTTAAAGAAATCATAGAGCCGGACAGAAAACAAATATCTGAAGTGTACAGTAATACAGCAGAAAATCAAAGAAATGTATCACTAAAACTTTTAAGAACAGGCCAAGTTATAAAACTTAAAATACTTGAACATTAAATTGACAATATTCTAGACAATATAGCGTCCGCCAAACAAGGTATTTTACATCCTAGTATATTAACAGGAGAAGAAATAATGTCTTCTGATTTAGATTTTTTTAAACTAAAATATTCCAAGATAGGAGCGTTTAAATTGAATGGAACAAAATTAATATTAGCTATAAAACTCCCAAAAAGTTATACGCAAACCCAGTTAAAAATGATAATGCCTAATGGAACTAAATATGACTATAATCCAAACAACATTAATATTAAAGATTTAAAGAAAACGGATAATTGTTTAAGTGAAGGTATATGTAAATTTAGAATAAACAATAAGACTGTAATTGAAAATATTGAAGAAAACCTAATTGTATGTAAAAATTTAAGAAAAGAAGTGATTGTGAACGGTTGTGATGATAGAAATCCAGTACTAAATGGAAATTTTATTATAAACATCAATAACTGTACAATTAATATACGAAATATTTCAATTTCAATTATGGAATTTGTTCATAAATTTTCTTATGAGGAAGATCAAAATGTTAATATTACAGAAAAGCTAAGTTTTGAAACAATGTTAGAAATATAACAAATTCAAAATATAAAACACATAAATGAATTAAAATACCATAAAAATAATAATTATATTATAAGTTCAATCACAATCTTCATTGTATGTCTAGCTATAATAATAATAGGAGTTCTTATTTTTATAATACAAAAAAAGAATAAAAATGTTAAAAGTATTGTTAAGAAAATAGAAAGTAAAATTCAGGAGAATTTCGAATCAAAGGGGGGGTGAAGTTACACAAATGAAAGTTAGCAAACTTGACGATGGCACATTTGTGTTGCTTCGCAACCCATAAATTGTCGATGCATCAGTTTCCTATGTGAACCTCACAATATCCGAAAGCTATAGGAAACTGAATGCAAACCATAAATTGTCAATGCATCAATTTCCTATGGGAACTTCTCAACTACCGAAGGCCATAGGAAGCTGAATGCATTGACCTTTAATTTAAAGTATGAAGGTTGTAGGTATCTGCTGAAAAATAATAGAATTAAAAGACAATAAAAACTTATCCCAGCTAAATAAATGAAAGTTGAAAAGGGATTTTAGCAGGTACATTTCTGCGCGCTTTTGAATTTCTTTTTCTTTTGATGTTTTTAGGAAAATGCAGTAGGCTAGGAAGAAATGCGTGTGCTTATTTGAATGAATATAAATCGTTATTTAATCCGGAAAGTTCAGTGAGTGAGAAATAAACATAAACAATCGTTATTGAATATTATCTATTAATTTGCGTGAATTCTAAATGTAAGTAAATTTAAATAAATAAATACTTGTGGTGCTTTGCGCTATGAGAGTGCGAAATTTGTTTTTTTTTTTAATGAGAAGTGAGATGGAAGTAAATTCAAAAGGCTAGATATAATGTTTTTATAAAGAATAGATGCTAGTGAATAAATCATAAATTCTTCTGATATGAAGTCGCCAGAAGTTTTAATGGCTGACCGGTAAAGTGAAATTTGCTAACATTGTTTAATGTAAGTGAATTACTTAAAAAATCTACATAGTATACATAAATGTATGTAGGTAAGTTTCAAATCTAAGATTATTTTGTAGCATGTTGGTACCTACATAGATAGGTAGGTATATACTGGTTACTTATACATTCTAAGAAAATGTTTCTTATTTCATATTTATGCATAATAATATGTAGGTATTTATGATTCTAGGATGAAGGTATATTGTTAGCTACCTACTATAGAGCGAAAAAAATATTAAAAGACAAAAATCTCCTAGGTATTTTGTCGTTTCTTATATAGGTACCTACCTACCTATAATCGCAAATAAAAAATTTGTTAATTTTTTTTAATCAATTATGAATAACAAAACTAATTTCGTTTTTGTTAAAAACCAAAATAATTTTTCAAACGTTTTTAGTGTGCGGAATTTGAATCAAAGTCCAGAAAAATTCCTTATCGTGAGGTTTTTAAGAAATAGGTACCCGAATAAAATTAAAAAAAAAACATTGTTAATATTGGGACAGAGACATAAAGGTCAGAGTAGGTATACCTATATTTTTAAAGTAGGTATACCTATATTTTTTTTGTTAGATAGGTACAAATATGTTTCTGTGTTTTTTCCTTCCGTAAAAACTTTTTAGATAGATAGTTTGCTGAGCTTTTAAACAGCCATATATTGAAACAAATTCAACAGTCAAATTTTGTAGTAATTATGCTTGATGAGTCCTCTGACATCCAAATGAAATCGCAAATATCCGTTGTATTTCGGTACTATTCTAATAAAAATATTAATGAAACATTCGTTGGATTTATCGATGTAAGTTCTGGGCGAACAGCAGAAGATTTGTTTCAATTAGTAACAGCTCTATTGGAAAAATATGACATTAAAGATAAGCTTGTAGCCCAGACTTACGACGGGGCTTCTGTTATGAGTGGTCATTTAAATGGGCTTCAAATGAAAGTAAAGAGTATATGTCCCAATGCTTTTTTTGTCCACTGTTATGCACACGTCATGAATTTGGTGCTGTCTCAAGAATTAAGCAATATAAAAGAGTGCAGGATTTTTTTTAGCACTTTGAATTGCATTGCAAGCTCTTAAAGAGTTTTTAAAAAGACAAATTCCATCGTTAGCCACTACTAGATGGTGCTTTAGTTCACGGCTCGTCAATATCGTCTACTCTTACAACGAAAACATTCAACAATAATTTGAAAGCATTTATAACGATGAGAAAAATACATGGGAGAGTAATGATCGAATGGCTGCATCGGGTTACTATAAATTCCTAAAAAGTTTTGACACTGTTTTTCTTTTGAATGTGTTTTCAAAACTTTTCTTACATTCAGATATCCTTTTCAACACATTACAAAATGTATTTCGACTTCTGAACGGGAACAAATTTATCAATTATCGCCAAAAAAAAAACAATTTTCCTGAAGAACTGATTAAAAATCTGGTTGCAAACTACCCTAAAATATTTGAATTCACTCAAATAAATAATGAGTTGACTGTGTTTTATGAACACACAGACGCAATACAGCCAACAAGTACAATATCAGCTGGAACTTCAAAAAGTATAACACCATATGATGTCTTGCTCTGGATGGAAGAAAATGTCGCCGACAGTTTTGAGCAGGTGTACAAGCTCTCAAAACTCATTTCTACAGTACCAGCTTCAACGGTTTCTGTAGAGCGATCCTTTTCTGCAATGAAGAGGATAAAGACGTACCTTCGAAGTACTCAAGGTCAGGAGAGATTGAGCTATTTGGCTCTCATGTCCATCGAAAAGGAATTTTTGAAGGAGTTAAAAGAAAAAGAAGAATTTTATAATCAAGAAATCGACAATTTTGTGTCTGTTGAACGACGAACTGAGTTTATGTGTAGATAATTTCTTAAACTTTTCTTTCATTTTATATTATTTATTTTTGTTATTGTTGTTGTTAATAAATTAAAAAAAATACGTTTTTTTTATTATTTTAAACTTCCCGAAACCACGTAGCTAAACCAGTACTAAAGACCAGGAATCGCCACTGTACCAAATATAAAAAAATGTTAATCATAATTAACAATTTGTTTAACTTGTTATGTTAAAAAGTAATACTGTTACAAAAGAAAAATGATATTGCTCTACTCAAAAAAGTTATTTTGTCTTACATTTTATTTTTGATCCTGCAAATCTACTGAAAATATCCTTTCGTAGTCCCATTCAAATTGGAAATCGATCCGTTCCAGAGTCCAAGTTGTTTCGAACACCTGGCACATTATTTATTCAATAAAGTATCGTTTATCTATAGACGTTTTTTTTCTTCTTGTCTTGAAGCTGTGTTGGTTTTTTTTTGAATATCCCTTACCCTTATTTTTACTCCTGCCAGCCAAAACTAAACAACCTCTTTCCTTAGTCAGAATTAGTTAGTTTTCTTTTCAATTTTTTTTATATTTAGTTTTACATTTTTATTTAACTGGCTTAGAACTTTTTCCAATTTGGTTCGAAATCGATTTCTTTTGTAAAGCGTATTGAACCGAAACGGAGTGTGTATTGAAAACGAACTGGAATTTGTTTAGGATTCCTCTGTTATAAATATTCGTCCTTCCTCCTTTAAAGTCATTTGTGTGGGAAATAGTGCATTGGTTATTTTGTTGAATATCCTTTACCTAAAATACTATTTGACATTTGGAAAATGAAATTCCAAAATCTTGTCATTGTTGATGGGTTTGCGCTTATACGTGCGTTGAGAAGGCGTTTGTTTTGGATATTTTCCCATGAGCAAAATTCAAATATTCGTTTGCCTTAAAAAAACTTCGGAAGGCCATAAAAGAATTCGAAGATTTGTTAAGTGAATTTATTGACAAAATATTTCTAAGGATATTTTGCGTTTGTGGTAAATAAATTTTTTTTTCTTTTGAGTTCCAAAAGATTCAATTGGTGTGCGCCTTTTTGTGTTTTATTTTTGATGCGTGAATTTGCATTGTATAGAGAAATATTCAAGGATACCTTAATATATGTGTGTATTTATGTTTATCCAAATACATCAACGTCATGTATTTCGCTTGTGTACGGTTATGTTTTTCTTTGGATTGTACGCGTAGGACGAAATTGAATAATGGAATGTGAATATGTGCGAAGTGGTGGATAAATTGTGTTATACACTGAATTTGTGTTTTATTTATACGCCTTGTTGGAGGAATATATTGGAAAATTGTATTAAGGACTTTTGAAATTTGAAAACAAAAATTGATAAAATATAAGAGAATAAGTTATGGCGAGAACTTATTGGATAAGTGTCAGTAAGTGGAGAAATTATGATTGTAGGCGTCTGATAAAAAACAATGTTGCAATCGATAATATATTATTTTTTTGTCTTCTTATGGACTGTATTGCCAAGTGTTATACCTATATTTTAGGTTTTGTTAAGCTTTTTAATTTTTACAGTCAGCATTATTTAATTATAATATGTCACAATTTTCAGTAAAAATATATCAATCAAATTTCGGTTCACTTCAGATAAAAGGACAGATTTATAAAAAAATTGTTACTTTAAAGTTTTACCCGAACTTACATACCCATCCAGATTTCGGGTGCTTCTTATACTAAAAAGGGTTTTGTTCTCTGCATTGCTTTCGAGAGCGAATTTTTACGGAGAATCGTTGGCCTCGGTGCAAACGTGGACGATTCCGGAAAAGATACAATTGTGAATTATATAACATCTAAAAAAAACCTCGGTAGAATCCTGCATCCCTGTCAAACTCATCCGCTTATGTGACGATAAGAAACGCATGCTGTTGTATTCAGATCGGTAAAGACCTCACCGACAGCTTTGACTTCAAAAAAGGAACTTAAACAAGGCAATGCGACTCCTAACACATTTTTACTTGCGATTTATAGGTACTAAATGGCAAGTTATGAATTTGTGCTAAAAAAAAAAACAAAATAATCAAACATGACATTAAGATGATAAAGATGATTAAGATCAAAGTGGGTCCGGAAATTCCGTCCGTCTGTCTGTATGTCTGTCTGTTCGCACATCTACAGCCTAAACGGATGGGCCGATTTGCTTTAAATTTGGTATTTATTATTTATTTGGTAGTATCTCGGGATTTTTAACAAAAAGTTTGATTTTCTCCAAAACGACTCAAACGATTTTGGTAAAACTTTCAGAATGCTATCCTTTTACAACGTAATATCTTTCAGTTAGAATGAATTTTTCGAAATTTCGACTTTCTCAAGAACTGCTTAACCTATTACACCTATTTCTGAATAACTTTTTTTTGTATTTTAAATACATTTTTTTTCTTTGTTTTGATTTTAAATGTTATTAATTTTTTTGTTAAAGTTTGCATTCTTGAATTATTATTTTTTAATTTAAAAAAAAGTTAAATAAAAACCGTTCCTAAGATAAAAAAAAATGAGCAGGTACTTGCTCCTATGTTTCTTATCAAATTGTAAGTATAGATCTTAGAAAGAAATAAGTAACATATATGTAGAAAATAACATGGTTTTGAAAGAAATGCCGTCAATAGCCTTAAAAAAACTCCAATTAATAATATTAATATTATGCCTTAAACTAAGATATGTGCCAGATCATTGGAAAATTGCAGAAGTCATTGTTATACCTAAACAAGGTAAACCACTCACAGAACTAACATCTTACAGATAAATATCACGTATACCAATGTGCTCCTGAAAAGGCTTAGCAAAATAATAGAAGAAAGAAGACTAATTCCGAGCCATCAGTTTGGATTTAGAAAAAAACATTCCACGATAGACCAAGTGCATCCAAATACGGATATTGTATAAAAAGCACTTGAAGAAAATAAGTATGTTCGGCTCTATTCTCAAATGTTGCTCAAACTGCATAGGGACCTTCCCAGGCAGTAATAGGAAATACTGAAATCTTACGTTACGAATGATTGGACGCAAAATGGCAAAATCAAATTAAACGAAACAAAATCGACGCATATAAATTTATGAAACAAAAACATAAGTAATGTTCAAATTTTTTTATACCACCAAATACCTTGGAATGACTTTGGATGCAAAGCTTAATTGGAAAGAGCACATCAAAAATAAAAGAGAAGAATTAAACTTGAAGTATATAGAAAAATGTACTGGTTACTAGGAAGAAACTCTGACCTATCTATATCTATCCAGAACAAACTAATGTTATATAAACAAGTACTGTTACCCGTTTGGACATATGGCATCAAAGTATGGGGTTGTACAAAGAAAACAAATGTTGAACCCATCAAAAAATTCCAAAGTTTGTATCTTTTGGAATAATTGATGCCCCTTGGTTATACGAAATAGCGATCTATATCGCTTTATTTCTCGAACACGGCTCCATCGATTTTGATGACATTTTTGAGATTTTTTTGTAGGTAAACGGCGTAAGCGATTAAGCGAGGGGAAATTGAAATTTTATTTTTAGGGTTTAAATTAACGGCAATTGCCATATAACTGTTGAGAGAAAGCTTTATTTTCTCGAACACGGCTCCAACGATTTTGGTGAAATTTTTGAGATTTTTTTTTTATCGAAATCACGTTGCAAGAGAATTCTGATAAATTCAACCTAACGAGTTCACCGCTCTTTGTTGCAGACCGTTTTTAATATCAAACGTTGTGGTAGATGTTACATTGCCACTCTTGGCAACAAAATTTCTACCATTAAGCATGTCGGAAAGCATATATAGCAGTAGTTTACTTATGCCCCATTAGGTTAGCTTCAGACCATACGGTGTCGAAAGCATTCTCCAAACCAAATTACAGGCATTATTCTTAGTCTTAAGATTGTTCGGGTCGCTAGAATTGACAGTTAAAATTCTGTTAGCCCAGTATGATATAATAGACAATCTGTTAAATTGCTTTATGAGCGAGTTGACATTTTTCATTGATGACTTCAGTGTCCTAATCGTTTCTGTCAGTAAACCGCCTGTACAAGAGTTTTAATTTTTTTCAGAAGGCCACTTTTTTGTCTGTGTGGTGCTTCTATTGTTCTATTAAAAAGATGGCATCCCATTGGATTTTGTATTTGATTTGGCTTCGTATTTGATGATCGCTAACCGCTTTCGTTGTGAAATTCGTAGCAATAAGTCGGTATTACTTTCGTCTTGATTTTGCAGTTTTATTATATAAGAGCATCTACATTTCGCTGTAATACTGCGAAACGAATTGAAACGGCCGAGGTTAATGTGTTAATGTGCTCCAGCTTATAGCTCTACATTGATGAACTTACAACGATAAAATATTGGTGAAAATCGATATAGTTGAATCGACGTATATTACACGTTCATTGAATAGATTCAGATCTAAAAATCGAAATTGTCGATTGAAAAGCCGATTGAAAATCTTTCAATGAAGAGAAATCATAAAGGCTAAAAATCTCAGAGATCGTCCAGAAATTATTACTCCACCGAATATTTCAAATTGTTGTAGAAAAACAGCTTATATGGAATAACAAATATATTTGAGAATTATGACACAACGGCTGAAGATTTATATTAGGAGATAATTTTCTGAATCAAAAATGGTATTTCATGGAATCCTATATACTTTTCTGAGTTAAGCAAAGGATAGACTATTGGAAAAATTAGAGAAATGTAGGCTGGTATTCCACAAGGATGTGTTTATGACCAGTACTGTACGCGGGATATATTCCAAGAAAAAGAATTAATGCTTGCAAGGTTTGTAAATGATATTGAAATAGGAAGCCTTGTGGTCGGCAAACGAAGCAAAATATCTAGACATGAACACACGTTAAGAAGAAAATGCAGGAAATTGATATTAAATTACGAGAACTGATCTGGATCATTGGAAAATACTCTAATCTACGTGCCTAAACCAAACTGCTTACCTTCAAGCAAGTGACTTACGGTATATAAGTTTGTAGTTATACCAAACAAAGCCACAAGTAAACATACTATTATTATGTCAGAATAAAGTTCTAAGCGTAATTGTTAATGTTTTATAATATTTTCCCCGAGATTTGTTAATAGAACTATAAACAGTCAAAAAAAAGAAGATATCTAAAAATTGCTATCAAGTCTCACATTATTCACGTTTTCAAGACCATTGTAAAAGAAGCCTTTAACAAGCTGAAAACAAATAAAGTTAGCCTTTTGTAATGGATTTTATTACTTAGGATTTAACAGGTTCAGTTATTCTAAGAGAAGAAGAAGATCAGGAAACTGTTTTACTTGATGAATTATTGTATTTCAAATCTGTTTGGCCATCAATCACCTTTTTCTTAATAATTCAACAAGACTCTGTTTAAAGGTTTGCTAAATACTACTACCACGAAAAGTTATAGTCATCTATTACTGAAAGCCATCTTTGTATGGCCATATTGTGTAGACTTCATTTGCTTCTAAACGAATGCTAACTTACCACAACATCGTTTGCAAAAGAGTTATGGCCAAAAAAATACTTTCAATTAAAAAATGTACAGTATTGGGTTAGAAGCTCATTCGCTCACCCACAAAGCCTCAACTAAAGTTTTAACACTGCACGTCTTAGGAGCTAGTTGTCTACTTTAGAAATAAAATTGTGTGTTTGGTTGGTTTTTGTGGAAATGAAAAACAAATAATAAAATGGCAGCAAAACGCGGTAACAAAACAAAATCCATGACATTATCTCATGCGATGCACTTATCCTCTTATATCCTATGATTCTGTCGCTTGTGGTTAAAGGATACTTTATAAAGAAGCTAAGGATGAAAAACATTTACCACACACAGCAACCACCGTACAGCGTTTAAAGCTAAGCTTTATTTATTCGAAGCCATAAATAATTCTTAACGAAGACTTTTCGGTTAAGCGAAAATTTATTGTTCCTTTTTTCCTCGTCTTTCAAGCCCATCCTGTTAGAACAACACTAAACCACCATACAAACCGGGCAAAAAGAAAAAGCCCCAATGCCCTTTTTACTTTTGGCTCAGGGAGCAACACACATGCTTCACTCAATCAGTTTGTTTTGTAGAGCAAAGCAATAGAAGGATGTTGATTTAGGGGGGTCGGGCAGGCGAAACATGAGGATTGCTAACAGCATTGTGTACGTTATCGTAGAGCTATTGTTTTTGCCTGCTGAAGGAGGAAAAGAAAAATAAAGAATGACGAAAATATACATAAAGCAATGAAATTGGTCGAAAAATAAACGAGCAAGTTCAGAAAGAAATTTCTTCGCAGAAAAAACTGTCAAGATAGTGAACAATTTCTTTGAAAAAACACAAAGGGTGATGTCCAATTGATTAATATACTTTCAAATTCAAAAAAAGGGTTGAGGTTCTTTTTCAATATCAATGAATGTATGTAGATTTAAATTCTTCTTTGAAAACAAAACAGTTGTAGCTATATTATTCGCACCACGCTTTAAGGTAAAACTAGTTCTATCGGGGTTTCGAGTTTTTTCAAGTCTTACACAAATCGATATTAATATAAATTTATTGGCGCGACAGCTCCTTTAGGAGCCAAGGCCTAGTGACTTATACTCTCAACCATTCCTGTGTGTGTGTTGTTAATCTGCAAGAATGGAAGGGACCTACAGTTTACTGCGGAGTCCGAACGGTTACATGAGATGCACTTTTTCGAGACAAATTTTACTCTTGGAGGTTTTGTCAGCTTTGTCAGTCAGTTTTGCTTCTTGCGAGAAGGCAGTACCCCGGAAAGGAAGATGGCTATGAGCTGGATTCGAACCCAGGCTCATCCGCTTAGCAGTCCGACACACTAACTACTAAGCCATGGGGCACTACAAATCGGCTTTATTCAAACAAAAATTGACATCTACAATTCGAAATCTTAAAAATAATTTTGGATAAGACTAGAAATTCATAAAACTAGAAATACCTAGTTTTAAGGTTATCAAAACTAGTTTTTAAGCCTTTTCATATTATTCATAAAAAAACGGAAATACAACAAACATTTGTACAATAACGAAACGTCACAAATAATTTGCACATAATCATTCTGAAAATGGCACGTACTACGGTATTTCGTGAATTAGGCGTGAAGAATTTTTTGGGTGAAGAAGACAATTGGCTTTTTGAAGATTTTTCTGATAGCGATAAAGACAAAGAGATAGAAAGCAGACGCCCATACACATAGCGGAAACATACAGAAGTTGAAGAGTGCGTCGATTTTGCGTTTTAACAGCGCTTCAAAATAACAAAGTGTACTTTTAAACGTGTTGTTGATTTGGTAGAACGGCATATCTCAACACGGCAAAGACGGTAAGATAAAAATTTGAGTGTAGTAAAAGGTATTTGTATTTAATTGGAAAAACTCTGTTTCAATTATAGATCTGGATATCTCAGCCCTGAGCAGAAGGTACATAAATATTTGCTTCGGTTCCTGTCTTCTGGAAGCTTTGAATAGAATGTTGGTGTTTTCTTATGTAAAATTATCGTCCGTAAACCGACTTTACAGAAAACCAATTCTTTTTTTAACTTTAGGAATGCTAGTATAGGTTTTAATATGGCAATGCTTTTTTATAGACCGAATCATTTCGCAACCAAAAGGGATATTTTTCTTTAAATGTGCAAATTGTCACTTCTGCTAATTTGAATGTTTTGGATATTGTTGAATGATGGCCTGGTGATTCAACAATATTTTCTGCTTCCAGTCTTAAATTGAGTTTTGATAGCGGCTATTTTGGCCATAACTTTATGGTTGGTGATTGAGGGTATTCAAATACACCGTATTTGGCCTCTTTGTACACAACAAATCATCCATTAGAAGCTACGCACCCTTTCAAGCTTCGGTAACAATCATCGCTCATGCTTATACGCACACGCAATGTTGTAGAAAGGCAGTACGATGTACTCAAACGCAGCTTCCCTATATTGCGACTTATTCATTATTCATTATTTTTAGTTTACAAAATAACTCATAAGTACTGACAATCAGTGTATAATAAGAATAGTGACAATTTTATTTAAGTTTTAAAATACTATCAGTGTCACTTCAAAGTGTATGAAACAAAATAAAATCTTTGATTTATAAGGGATAAGATTGTTTTTAAATACATAGTTAAATATGTATTCTAAAGTATTGTGGGGTAAATATTATGGAATTTGGATATTATTTTTTTCATAGAAACGAGATTTGTTTGAACAAAATTATATAAACTTACTTTCTGAACATGAGAATTTAATTACATATTTTTACAACAATGTAAGAAAGCAAGACTTCAACTTGTGCATGGTCTAAATCAAAAAGCCATAACTTAACTTTTTTTTCAAAAATGACGATATTTTTCTTTCGCATCGTATTTCTATAGGTAAATTATTATTTTACACAATATTTGTATAGACGAAGGAGAGATTGATTTTATTTCAGAGTTAAAAAATTCTATGAATATAGAGGAAGGAAACCAAACATGTGAAGATAACAATCATTATTCACAAAGTTTTCCCAATGATCATTAATTGTATGTTGGAAGGAATACGACGGATTACGGTTTTCCCTAATGGTGGAATTTTTTCTGCTTCAGTCAAAGGTGTCGGCGGTGTGTCTTTAATAGTCAACTTTGTGCTTCTGAATCAAAACTGTCCAAACCGGAAATGGGGACTCCTAAGAGATCCACCAGTTCAAACATTGGGTCCGTTACTTCAAACGGTTCATCGTTCGCAGCACGTGGACAACCACCAGTTGTTATATTATTTCGGCGGTCCTGAGCCTTATCCTTCCACAAATACATCAAAATCTTTTTATAGCTTCCGAGTAAGGCGGATTTGTCACGTGTTGGATGAATCTAATATTTATAACCTGTTGAACAACGATGACCACCAATTCGTTAACCTCGTCACCAGACACCATTTGGTCGAAATCGCTTTATTAATTATTATTGTATCATTTATTTTTATGCACGATCAGCACTTCTTGCTGACTCTGCAATTATTTGCTGCATTTGTTCACCTATGTATATTTTATTTTTGTTAATTATGCGAAAATGTTCAATTTGTTATTGTTTATTGATTTACGCTAGAATAAGCAAAATATATTGTATAAATATGTACGTCGATAATAAGGATTATTTTTAACTGTTTAATTAACAGCCAACCATAAGACTTCCTTTTTCTTCCATGTGAGTCTGCTTGGACAACCAAATTTCGATCAACAAGTGTGATATTCTAGTTCTGTACTAGCGTTATCTACTATCGTCAGATAGTTTGTCCTGTCCATTCCATCGGGATTTTGTCTCCATTTCGGCTCGGGTCCATTTTTCGCCCTTAATTCTTTTTCTTTGCTGCACCAATTTGCCTCAACGTATATTCCTATACGTGGGCGGCCCATATAGCAACAAGTCCTCAGCGCAAGGTTTTGTTTGAAAATAACAAAACATATGTATGTACATATTTGACTTTTTATTAAATTTAATTAAAATTTAAATGTAATTAAAATTAAAATGTAATTTAATTAAAAATAAATTTATTGGCGCGACAGCTCCTTAAGGATAAGATTAAGTGATTTATACTCTCAACCATTCCTGTGTGTGTGTTGTTAATCTGCAAGAATGGAAGGGACCTACAGTTTACCGCTGAGTCCGAACGGCTACATGAGATGCACTTTTTTTGGACAAATTTTACTCTTGGAGGTTTTGTCAGTTCCTCGCAAGAGGCAGTACCCCGGAAAAACCACTAAGCCACGGGGCACTACACTTCGACAAAACTACTTTTATATTTATATACATACGTATTTACATATTTAAAACGAGGAACTTATTTGAAAACCGTAGTTTTATCTTCAGAAATGATTTTTTTTCTAAACTAGTTTGGTTTGATAAAACTGGAAACAAAACTAGTTGTACGTTATGTAGGTAAAACTAGTTTCATTTCTAGTTTTAAAAAATATGAATTATAGGGCTGTTAGGTAATTGTCTTCAGTTTTTTAAAGAAAAGAAGATGCTTATTCACTGTTAAAGTTGTAGAATTTTGACAGTTTTAAGGATTTAATTGCCTGAAATTCCATTCAGTTTTTATTCGGGAAATTTTTAGTCGGGTTTGATGGTCGTTCCACATTAAGGCGATGCAAGCTAGACAAACCAGGAAATTACGTGTTGAGTTTCTGAGTGGTTTATTTGTGCCAAGGCTTCAAACACTTGGAAAGTTCAACCAAACCTATTCTCTGTTAAGGAAAAGAAGTTAAAGCTGCGCCTAAAGCAAATATAAGTACTTTTATCCAAAAGAAGTTGACTAACTTAAAACTCAAAACAAGTCTGTCTCGAATGGTAGGTTTATTCAAAGTTATTCTGTTTGAACTAAGAAAACAGATAACAGACAATTTCTTAAAGTAAATAAAATCGATATGACTAATATAAATAATTACATAAGAACTGTGTTTTGAATCGTTCGATAAAACAGCAATCTCTTAGACAACGAAGGTTACATGGGATTAAACGACCACAATATACTTAACTATGGACAACTTTTTTCATCATTCTGATTAGGTAAAAACTGATCCAATACAAATGACTATGGTTATTCAAAAGAACAAATCAAATGAGTACACCACCGAAACAATAATTTCAATTTGATTAGAGACATTAGCGCAAGTACGTGCGACACAGTGGTGCTCATTTTTTATAATCGGCGCAGATTCAAGAGTAATATACCCTTATCATTGTAGTGCCCCGTGGCTTAGTGGTTAGTGTGTCGGACTGCTAAGCGAAAGAACCTGGGTTCAAATCCAGCTCAAAGCCACCTTTTTTTCTAGGGTACTGCCTCTTGCGAGGAACTGACAAAACCTCCAAGAGTAAAATTTGTCTCGAAAAAGTGCATCTCATGTAGCCGTTCGGACTCGGCGGTAAGCTGTAGGTCCCTTCCATTCTTGCAGATTAACAACACACATACACAGGAATGGTTGAGAGTATAAGTCACTAGGCCTTGGCTCCTTAAGGAGCTGTCGCGCCAATAAATTTATTTATTTTATACCCTTATCATTTATTATGCGCTAGCGTTTGGAAACTCGAATAGTTGAAAAAAACAGGGATTTTTCAAGCCGCATAAAGCGTTTAACATTCGTGAAGTGCGGCTAAAGAATTTCTCTCTGTTCTAAGCAGTCCGTCCGAAATTTAGCTCAAGAAAAAATTGATGGGCATTCCTAGACATGCGAGTTTTATAGATAAAGCTTCTAAGGGGAGGAGTGGATCTGGCTATTTCGCTGGAGTAATCTATACAGAAATATCGACAAAATAAGAAAAGACATTTCGAGGTACGTTTCTTCTATTCTATAAATCTAAATGCACTGTTCTAGATTTAATCCATGACGTGCAACTCTTGGACTCATTGAAAATTGTCTTTTAACATCAACGAGGACCTTCAAAACATACATCTTTGGTCTCAGCTTAATGATCTATCTCACAACCCTTATAAAACTAAATGCTTGGTTATTTCCAGGAAACCTTTGGACACTTCATATTCCTCGCCTAATTCTAAATGATTTTACTATTGACTTCGTGGATACAGCTACGAACTTTGGAGTGGTTTTTAACAGAACATTATCATGGTATAACCACATAAATTCCGTTGTAGGTAAGTCTATGGGGTCCTTAGATTACTTCGAAATTCTCAAAGCTTAACTCCAATGGAAACTCGAAAAATGTTGATTAAAACCTTGATTATCCCTATACTTACTTATGGCTGTGAAATTTATTGCAAGTGCGACGCAGTAAGCTTGCGAAAATTAAATGTGTTTTTTAACCACGCAATTAGATATATTTACGGTCTAAACATATATGATCATGTTTCCGAATTCGCTCACAGCTTATACAATATGCAGTTTAAACATTTTCTACAATACCGAACCCTTTTCCTCTTCAATATCATACATCGCATCGAGCCCAATGTCTTTTCTACCGTCTACAATTTTCAAACTGAGTCAGACTGTGTACTCTTATCATTCTCCGACATACTTGCCTTACTTCAGAGCGCCAATTCTTTATAAACGCGTTACGGCTCTGGAACTCTCTACCGATAGATCTGAGAAATCTTGATAATTCAATATCTTTTCAAAAAAAATTAAAAATCTTTTTGTCATCGCAATAAAGTTTTTACCAAGGAAAAAAAATTAATAATAGTTAAATTTTAAATTTTACCTATTACTATTTTAAGTTTATTGTTTGTTGGCCAACATATAATTCCTAGTTTTTATTTCATCCCTATTAAATTTTAACAATCGTTAAGTTATCACTTTATTATAAGATATTATATCTTTTGTGTAAAACATCCTTCAATAAGTGAAAATAAATATAAAATATATAAATATATAATAAACCGTTGTGAATCTGGAAACGATAGGACAAGCTGAGGATACTATCGTCAGCTAAATGATTTTGTGGATCAGATATTAGAAGTCTAAGGCACCAGGAAAACGTAGCAGGAAAAATTGAAATGGATAACTAAACACGTTTTTGTTTAATTTGAAACACAAATACTATGGCATATCAGTCAAAGATTTTTTTTTTCTAAAAATGTTTTCAATTGAACAAATGTTTGTGGTAAAAAATTGACATACACTTAACTTATTTTTCGATGGGAAAAAAGAAAGGTGGTGGTTGGTGCCGTTTTTCGTGAAGTCAACGGACGTATTTTCACAGATTGCTATAAACGCTCATCAAGAAAAAAATCCTTTTTCGATTTGTTTAAATTTTTCCTGATGGCTATAACTGGCGTCTTAAACAGCAAATAGTTGATAAAAATGAGGAAGAATTTCGGTAGCAGAATGGAGCCTTGGGGCACACCATGATTTATTTGTGACTGAAAACTGTATAAAATGCGCATTTTCGATAAAGGAACTTGGTGCCAAATTCTACCAAATACTTTTGAAATAACAAGTGCAATAATCCTACACTCTCTAAAAAGATTTAAAGGTAGGTTTCACCGTTCCATTGGACCTATTGCTACGTAAATCAGATCAGTGGTCCGACGTGACTAGAGGCAATACTTATCAGGATGATATGTAAGAAACAATAAGTCAAGAGTGTGTACGAAAACCTCGATATCTATTTTCATTCGGATGTTGTTTGTCCGGATGAGGTCGCGCATAATACGGTTTTAATGTAGCGATATTGGGAAATAATTCTTAAGATGTAGTCGAATATTGCGTTGAATTCGTAAGAAGTGGAATTCTTGTCCAGATTCGAACTTCTGTAAATAAAAATTTTTTTGTTTGTATAATTAACGCGCACAAGGAACTATTTTTTTCCCTTTTAATATAGAACACACTGTGTGGACATTAGGAAGATAGGGAGGGGAGGGATAGGAGGTGTCGATTAACATTTGTTTTGAATGTTAGCAGATCAAAATGGCAAGGGAAAATCTCGCCAGGTAAACTATTCGAAATTCGTGTTGTTCGGCTTAAAAAAGAATCCTTAGATTTAACGGTACGTCCGAAATTGGGCTCAAGAGTATTACGGGAGTAACTTTTAAGAGGAGGAATGCAACTGGCTACTTCAAGTGAACATTTTTTGTAAAAGAAGCGATAAAATAAGGAAAGACATGAAACATTGCGTCGGTGTTCGAGAGGGGCAATTGTTTCAGAGGCAAGCTATTTCCTATCAATCTTAACGCTCGATTGTGTATTCTATCAAGCAGGTGAAGCGATGTTTGCGAAGCACCTGCCCAGAGGTGGGAGCTATACTCGAGTTTAGGGCGTATAAACGCTTTATAAACTGTAGCCAGATCAGATGGGGAAAAATACTTCTTACACCGATACAGAAAACCTAAGCACTTAGCAGTATTCTTAGCGTTCTCAAATATATGATTCTTCCTACGGACGTCGTCGTTGACACACATACCGAGTACGGAGAGCTTTTCGGTTTCTTCGATGTAAGTGCCATTCATGGACAATGGCATTGGGGGAATGTTTAGCTTTAACGACAGAAGACAGCATTGAGTTTTCGAAGCATTAAACTCTACACGATTTCTATTACCCCATTTGACAATGCTGTATAAATCGGAGTTTAATGAGCTTGACATATGGTACCGTTGCAATTGTACGTCCGAAGGCGAAGGACGTGAATTATCGAACGAATATGAAAAGCTGAGGGTAGAGTCGTCAGCAAAACAGTTAAGTGGATTAGAAGTAACAGACAGAAGATCGTTTATAAAAATCAAGAAAAGAGTCGGAGACAGAACAGAGCCCTGGGGCACACCAGCATTTATTTTGTGCGAATCAGACTTGAATCCGTCCAATACAACTTGTATTGAACGGTCCAGAAGATAGCTTCTAATCCAACGAACAAGTGTATCATCGATCCCAAAAGCACGCATTTTCGATAAAAGAGCTTCATGCCAAACTCTGTCAAATGCCTTGGAGATATCAAGAGCAATAATCTTACTTTCACCAAAGCGATGTAAAGATTTGTTCCACTGTTCGGTGAGATATGCCATCAGATCAATAGTGGAACGGTTGCTGCGGAAGCCGTACTGACGGTCATGGAGAAGCTTTCGATCTTCGAGATATTCCTTAAGCTGACGGTTAATCAGTGTTTCCATGACCTTAGAAAGAAGGGATGTCAGTGCTATGGGTCGGTAGGAGGAGGGGGAGGATGGGTCACCTTTCTTAGGGACAGGCTGGGCAAATGCTGTTTTCCATCTTCTAGGAAAGATTCCAGAAAAGTAGGAGCGATGGAAAAGCTTATGCAGTGGCTTTGCCAGTGTGGAAGAACACCTCTTCAGAAGAATCGGGGGTATACCATCCGGGCCAGCGGATTTGTGTATATAGGGTTGGCTATGTAAGATCGGAAACTTACTTCTTGAAGCCTGATAGCTTCTTTACACTCAGTATTAAACCAGGACTTTTCTTTAGGCTTGATGCTTTTAACTATGTTAGGAATAAAAGCACGCAAACCTTGAAGAATCACATTTGTGATCATTTAGCACTGGCATCAATGTCACTATCGAGGAAGCATAGTGACCAGTTAAAGTTTTGGAAAAAAAATATTCAGTCCGTCCCAGTTGGCCTTCTCGTATTGCTAAACGGTCCTGGTGAGAAGTTTTTTCTTTAACTGGATGGGTGCAGGATGAGAAGTTAGCTGAACTGACACAATGGTCTGAAGTGCCAAATAGAGAAGTATATTTATCAGGGTGAGAAGTAAGAAACAAGTCAAGAGTATAGGCGGCTTGCCCAGCAACATCCGGTACACGCATGGATCAGTTGGGCTTTTTTTCCAATTTCTCAAACGAGTGTGTATTATTTTTTTAAACGATTATATGACGCGCTTTCGGGCGTTAAATTTAAGGCATATGAAACTAATGTTTGTGTTTGGAAATTTGCAATATTGCGGAAGAAGCTGGTAACCAAAATCATTGTTGACGCATAAAAATCACTGGGTTAACATGATTGGAGATCACCGGTGTCGTTATAGAAAGATCAAATTTACAAAACACATAACGTAGGCTATGTCGTATATGTCAAAAATTATTACAAAAAACGGCAAACCCCACAGTGTAAATCAGTGAATTGGTATTGTAGGTAGGTCCCATTAAAGATCATAACAATTGTCAATTTATAGAAGAAAGAGAGCAATGATTCCCAAGTTACAGTTTACTTCATGGTTCCTCCACTTGCAAGTGTTAAAAAGCAACTTCTTTCCTGTCACACACATTTAGTTCACACCACACTCCCAAGACATCAATTTCCAGATTATTTGTATTCTAGTCAAGTCTAAACTGACATCAATCCATTCCAAGAAGCCAATAGATTCGATAGTCAAGCTATGCTTGATTTCTTCCTTTTCCTCTCACAACAACACTTCACCATCAGTACAGAAAAGCATATCATACCTACGTGAAATAAAAAAAAACGTTAAAAAAGAACTCTTCAAATGCCATCACTTCACCGAGAAATAAGAATCAACAAAAAATACAAATCAAAAATAAACCTTCATTCCCAGGATACACATATCCTCGTACCTCGTCCATCAATCTGACTAAGCAATCAATAGCTTGCCATAGAATTTTGAAGAAGTCGTCCTTATAGCGGTCTTTATATTCTCCTCAAAACAGCAACCCTACCAGCAAAGATGGCAGGATGGGGCTACAGCTTGAAGCTTGACGAACATCTGCTATGAACAGCTTGTATCAATGTTGTTTTTTCAGTTTCTTTTTATTTCAATTTCACACCCATTCAAACGCGGGAACCTTCTCAAGCGATTTATTGCAGTGCAATCCCTCTAAGGATTCGTCATAAAACTTTGATGGCACAAATGCAAGGAGGTGATGCTTGCCTGAATGCACCCAAGATGTTTACAAGGAGAATTTAGAAAATCTATGGTTCATTATGCAGCTTAAGCTAGCTGAACGTGGGAATTTTTTTTTTTTTCGAATCTTTTACTGAAGAAGTATTGAAAACGTAATTTCTTCTTCCGGTATCAAATTCTTTAAATTTCACATACTTTTGGTGGAAGATCAAAGTAGATCTCTAGAGACATTTGAGTCTTTAAAGACTCAAGCCCTAATCTTTGGATATGATGCATTTAAGTGAGCAAATTTAACACAAAGTCGTAGTATTTCTTTAGAACTTCCCTGTTGACACACAAATTCAAATTCATTTGGTCCAGACTGGAAAAACATCACTACAAAACAGAGTTCAGGGAATACTGAAGAACAAAAGTAAACTAATGGCCGTCGAATGATTCACAAAAAAGATACTTTACGAAAGAACTGAGCATTAAAATTACATTTAAAATTTTCTTTGTCCTTTTCCGTCCGAGTCCCTGTTCTAATAAAAAAAAGTAAAATAGTTTGCAGTCTGTGCATCTGCGGATACAGAACGTGATATTATAGCCAACAAAGTATTTGTGCTCTTTACATGCTGCAGCCGCTAACTGAACAAAATTTTAAATCCTCTTGGATGTATGGTTGCTTTTGTTCTTATCTCTTCCTAACTGCAGTCCCTGTTCCCGCTTCCTTTATCTTCCAGCAATGAAGAAATGAAGAGAAAATAATTGCCATTCAGTTTTTATTAGGAAAAAGAAGAGTCCCTGTTCTTCGCTAAATTTTGCTCCTTTTTCTCGTTGCCTTGTAGTATTTTAGTTTTTTTTTCTCGCTTGCTTGTTTGCTTTTGGCCCGAAGTAATTAAACGGAAAGTATTTTTGGTCATTTAGAGGTGGATTTTGGGTGCAGTTAAATTTAAATGGTCCAATAGCAGCCAAAGGATAATCACATCTAACTGTGAAGGTATCATTTAAAAGGCTGTATGAATGAATATACATTCCAACTTAGAGGGTAGCGTAGGGTTAAGGAAAGGAAACAGTTTCACCTTTTTTTTCTAAAACAATTCCTGATTTCTTTCATTTCACCAACTGAACAGACAGTTTCACTGGAGACTATTGGCAGAGTTTTATTGGTAGAGTTGCCAGAAACGGCAGAGATTTTTAAAGAAAAAAGAACACTCCAGGCGAGAAGTTATTTATATTGAGAAATATTGCGTACAAGTTAACAGATTTTGATGATTACGAATCAGCATAACATAAACACATGCAAAATTCAAAATAATCTAACCATCGTCGTCGGCACAATCCAAGCCATCTTCGTCGTCCACAACAACTGCTATCAGACTGCTGACTAAGCTTTTGGTTGGCCAGTTACGATGAATTTAATGTGATATCTTACCCAAGCTTCAAGATACACCACATTGCATGGGGCTTAGGCAGGATAGACATAAAATAAATAAATTTACTGGCGCTTAAGCCTTATACTCTTAACCAGTCCTGTGTGTGTGTTGTTAATCTGCAAGAATGAAAGGGACCTACAGTTTACCGGCGAGTCCGAACGCAACATGAGATGCACTTTTTCGAGACAAATGTTACTCTTGGAGGTTTGTCCGTTCCTCGCAAGAGGCAGTACCCCGGAAAAGAAGGTGGTGATGAGCTGGATTCGAACCCAGGTTCATTCGCTTAGCAGTCCGACACACTAACTACTAAGCCACGGGGAACTGGAACTTAATGATACTTAAGGATAATTTAGGAATGTTAATTAACATTTCCTCAAGTTTCGTATCTCTTGGACCATTTGCAAAAAAATGTGGGGAGGAGAAAACTGCAAAATGTTCGACCTTTTTTTAAATTGCCAGATAGGTACTGAGTTAAGCTACTATATTGATTTATGTACCAGGAATTTCTTTAAAAAAATAACTGCGCCTCCAGGAGCGGATTGAAGGGTAGCGTGCCAGAAAATACACTTTTCACTCAGGCCTTCCGCGCATATTTCTTGTTATTTTGAGATCCTAGGTAAGTGGTTTTTACACTGTCAGATTGGTATTGAATCCAGCTACCGTACACTATTTATCCATCTGAAATAAGGTGAGAAAACATAATTATTCATTTTTAAGTACGCAGAATTCAATTCTACAATTTGTATATGCATTACTTCTATGAAAAAGTATTCATATACAAAAATATTTGAGAAAAAATGAAAATTGTGGAAAATTACTTTAACTTTTACCTAATGTAGTTTTATGGTGGGTGGCGCAAAAAATATTAATATGGTCTCATTTGACGCGGAATTGAATGCTCTATAACTTATTGAGACTTTTTGATTATTATTATATTGATTAGTTTCGAACATATAAGTGAAAAATCACAAATTTACTGCTTTTGGGAGGGGACACCCCTCTTACATATTTCTTAAAAAATTGGAACTACATGGATTTTTTTCTGTATATAAATTATTTTGCCTGGGCTATATGTATATATCCCCTACTGAAGATTTTGAAATTAAATGTTTTTCAGCTCATAGAGGGAGCTCGCCGACTATTTAACATTTGAGCATTAACATCCGCGATCTTATGGGTAGTCGTACTCGGGCAAATGCCGATGACATAAAATGATTAAACCTTATGTACAGGGCCAAGAAGAATATGAGAAAAAAATGTCTAAAGCTGGTGATCATAAAGATATATGTGGGATAGGGGTTTTACTGCACGACGACAACGCGACGCTGCGCATGCATACAACCAATATACGAACAGACAACACCAATACTAACCAAACGAACGAACATCACCAATACTACCCAAACGAACGAACAACGACGATAAACCGGACAGACACGCGAAAGCAGAATTGCGTCCCTCTTAAGTTTTGAATTATGTAAATTAGTGTCAGTTCCTTTTGATTTTTGATAGTCGAAGCAAGCCTGTTCTGAGTCGTGTCGCCGCCGAACCCGAGTTTCTTTTATATAATTTTAATAATAAATAAATAATTTCAGTAATTCAATTGTGAGAGTTTATTTTAACATACAGCCTAGGAACGAGTAGGATTCCTTTAAGAATCCCACAAATTGGGGGCTCAACCGCGATTTATCCCCAAGAAAAAAAAGTCAAAGACAAAGCCAATGTGCATTTTTGTTTATGTTCGATTTTAAATTGTGGGTTCGACGCGAAGTTAAATTTGAGCAAGTCGTCAAACTTCTCATTATTTTGTACGAAACGCGGCATTGAAATCGAATTTTTTTTCGAAAACTGGACATTAATCCCGTACATTTGTCATCAGACCTTTTAAAAAAGAAAAGAACAGTGCTTGAATTAGCGGAACATTAATCCCGAAATTCAAAGTGGAAATACATAAAATACATAGAGACAGCGTGTGCAGAACAAAGGGCTTCTACCGTAAGCGTTGCCAGTGTGGTGAGTTAAAAACAAAAAACCATTTACACAAAGACACACCGTGGTTGTTTGCTCCAACGAACAACAAAAGAAAAAGAAGCAGTGCCGTGTCCAGGCGAAAATTGAGAAGGGGACGAAAAAGAAGCAGTGCCGTGTCCAGGCAGAATTTGAAAAGGGGACGAAGAAGCAGCCAAAGAGAAAATTATAAAAAGGTTAAGCGGCGACTTAGGTATACTTTTGTTCATTATTAACTGGCTCTAAGAAGATTTAATTAGAATTTTGAAAGGTTATTTTGAATTTAGAAAATAAAGAAAAGGTTTTATTATTTTGAAGTTTTGAAAATTAAAATAAAATTTAAATGAAAAGGGACGCAATTTTGGGGTTAACGGTGGAACAATTGAAAGACCAACTGACTCAACTAGAACTATCTACGATTGGACTGAAACGTACGTTGTAGGACAGACTTCTTGACCACTTTAGGTTATCGCCTAGCGACGACGAGGAAGAGGCCGGATTCGAGGAAGCTGTTGATAACTCTGCAGAAAGAAACGGTATACAAAGGGGCGCGATGTTCACGCTCCGCTATATTGAGGTTTCATTGAATCCATACGACGGAACTGGGTCCATGGACATTAATCTGTGGATACAGGGTTTTGAAGAAAATGCGGCTACGGTGGGTTGGAGTGAGATCCAAAAAATATTTTTGAGAAGTCAAGCGGAAGTCAGAAGCTGGAAAATTTTAAAGAAAACTCTCATTAAACAGTTCGGCAGAAGCCTTTCAGCCGCCGAAGTTCATAGTCGGTTAAGGTTGAGACACAAAAAGCCATCTGAGACATTTACTGAATACCTCTACTGCCTTATGGGGAGGACGATTTCCTTAGATAATGAAAGTATCATCGAGTATTTTATCGAAGAGATACCCGACGCTAGGAGCAACAAGGCGGTACTTTACCAGGCAACAACGTTGGATGAACTCAAGACTCAGTTGAGGATTACGAGAAGGTGAGAGGTTCTGCGGTGGCAACGAGGGGAAACACACGCTACGCTCCTAATAGCGGCGTCCAAGATCAAGAAATTGTGAAAAATGAGCGCAGGTTAAAGGCATGCTACAGATGCGGAGAAAGCACACATTGGGACAGAGAATGTTGGTCAAACGCCTTCAAGTGTTTCCGATGTGAACAACGAGGGTATCGAGCAGCAGAATGTACTGCAGTTATGCCAACAACAAGTCAACAAACCAGCACAAATCGGAACGTTCACTCTGCTTCATCAGGTGAACCGAAAACTTCTTGGCCAGAGGCTAGGACAAACCTGGCGATGGGCTCGAATCGTATCTTCAAAGATGTTTCGGTCGGAGGTACTACAATTACCGCACTCCTTGACACCGGAAGCGATTTATGCTTGTTGAGGTATGATGCACTTACCTTGATGGAGTTTGTTGAGCTTGGAGCAGAAGAGAGGAACATCTTGGATATTGGTCAGCATAGAGTGACGACATTAGGCAACGTTTTGCTGGAAGTGGAAGTGGATGGTATCGCGTTAACGTTAAACTTTCACGTGGTAAAGGAAAAGGACATGGGCTATTCAGCGGTTATTGGGAACGATATACTAGAGATGGTGAATTTAAGCGTGTCAGAGGAAGGTGCCGTATTCCGGACCAAACGGAATCCCTCGGATGAGGAAAGGGTGGATGCCGGAATGAAGTCACGAACAAAATTGGGTGCTGAAGCTAAGGCAAACGATGATGTGGAGATCGTCGGTAACAAATTGGAGCAGAAGCAGGTTAGCAGATCTGCTGAAGTAAATAACTTACCGGAGGGTTTGGAGATGGTAAGAGAGTTTGGGAAAATCTGTTTGGCTACCGAGAAAGGCGTTTTCGAAAGAGAGCCAATGTTGGAGGTAGGCCACTTAAACGCCACTATGCGTGAGAAGTTGCTTAATAGGGTCAGAGCGTACAAGCCGATGAAGCTGATCCTCAAGGATGAAATACCGGTATTCCAAAGGCCGCGGCGGATGGCCTTCACAGATCAGGTGTTGGTGCGCGAGCAGGTGGACAAATGGCTCGAGGAAAAGATTATACAACCAAGTAAGTCCGAAAACGCGTCGCCAATTGTGCTCGTCGCGAAGAAGAACGGGACGAAGAGATTGTGCTGCGACTATCGGAAACTTAACGAGAAGATAACTCGAGACAATTTTCCAATGGCACAGATGGACGAGATTATTGAGCGGCTACAAGGTAAGAATGTGTTTACGACGCTGGATCTAGAAAACGGTTTCATCCATGTTCCGATGGATCCGAAAGTACACCGCTTTCGTAAAACAGTACCAACAATATGAGTTCCTATACGTCCAATTCGGAATTTCGAACTCCCCAGCGGTTTTCGCACGCTTCACAAATGCAATCTATCGGACTTTGATTAAAGACGAAGTGGCGGAAGCATACATAGACGACTTGATAATACCATCCAAGGACGAGGAGGAGGGCATGGAAAAACTGGAACAGGTAATGGAAGTAGCTGCAAAGTACGGACTACGCCTGAATTGGAGAATTCCTCGGGTATATCATAGAGGAAGGAAAACGAGAGCGGTAAAAGAATATCCAGTTTCGGCAGACAAGAAAGCGCTGCAACGTTTCTTAGGTCTAGTTTCATATTTCCGGAAATTGGTAGAAGGGTTTGCAGTGGTCGCAAAACCTTTGTCGGACTTGCTTCGGAAAAACGCGAAGTTCGAAGCGGCGCTGACAAGGTCGCCTGTTCTAAAACTGTTCAACCCAAGAGCAACATCTGAAATTCATGCGGATACTTCCAAGTTCGGATACGGTGCGGTCTTGCTGCAAAAGGACGCCGAAGACCAAAAGTTCCACCCAGTGCAGTATATGAGTCGGAAGACCACTAAATCAGAAGAAAAGTTCCACTCGTATGAGCCAGAGGTCCTGGCCATCATCCGAGCCTTGAAGAAGTGGAGAGTATACGTATTGGGGATCAAATTCAAAATCGTTACGAATTGTAACGCATTCACACATACCATGCAGAAGCAAGACGTGCCATTAAGAGTCGCTAGATGGGCGATGTTCTTGCAGGAGTTCCAGTACAAAATTGAGCACCGATCGGGAACGAGGAAGAAGCATGTCGATGCGTTGAGCAGAGTGTCCTGTCAGAACAAGGGAAGCTCAGCTCAGAGATGATAAGATAAGAGCCGTACGTACAATTCTCATCAAAGATAGTTACGAAGATTCTTACGTCGTACCAACGGCGATGGAGAAGGAGCTCATTAGAATCGCACATCAACAGGGACATTTTTCCATTAAGAAAACCCAGGATGCTGTGAAGAAAAGTACTTCATACCAGAGCTAACAAAGAAGGTCACAGAGATTGTTCGTGGTTGCGTCAAGTGCATTGTTACCGAGTCCAAGACGGGAAAGAAGGAGCGACTACTGCAACCAATCAACAAAGAGGAAAGACCATTGGGTATTTACCTTGTGGACCACGTTGGGCCAATGGAGCAAACCCACAAACAGCACAGTACAGATTCCAAAAGCTGGTATAAGTACGTCGATCGGGTACAGCAAGTACTTAACAACTATCCAGCGAGGAGTACCAAGTTTAGCCCTTTCAGAATATTAACGGGCTTAGAAATGCGAACACCTGAGTACCCAGACCTCAGAGTATGGCTAAATGAAATCAATTTTCAAGAGATGGATCTGGAACGGGAAGCCATGCGTAAAGAAGTAGCTGAAAACATTGCCGCTATACAGCGCGAAAATAGGAAGTCATTCAACCGCAACCGTATCACAGAGAGGGAGTATGAGCTGAACGAACTCGTCGCCATTAAGCGTATGCAATTCGGAACCAATATGAAACTTCGTCCAAAGTTCTTGGGACCCTACAAGGTTACTGGGAAACGAGAGCATGGAAGATATGGCGTAGAGAAGGTGGGCGAAGGCGAAGGTCCCAAGAAAACAAACACTTTAGCTGAAAACATGAAACCGTGGAACCCGTCATTTGGGGCGAATGAGTCGTCAGGATAGCCGATTGGGGGATAGGGGTTTGACTTCACGACAACAACGCGACGCTGCGCATGCATACAACCAATATACGAATAGACAACACCAATACTAACCAAACGAACGAGCATCACCAATACTAAACAAACGAACGAACAACGACGATAAACCGGACAGACACGCGAAAGCAGAATTGCGTCCCTCTTAAGTTTTGAATTATGTCAACCAGAGTCAGTTCTTTTTGATAGTCGAAGCAAGCCAGTTGAGTAAAGTTAAGTAGTGTCGCCGCCGAACCCGAGTTTCTTTTATATAATTTTAATAATAATCAAATAATTTCAGTAATTAAATTGTGAGTGTTTATTTTAACATACACCCTAGGAACGAGTAGGATTCCTTTAAGAATCCCACATATATGTATAAACAGTCGTTCAGATACTGTGGAGTAATCAACACTGACGGGTTCATAGTGAAAGTATTTTTCCAAGTGGTAACGAAGTAAAAGTTAACTAAAAGTTGGTTTTCGCATATTTTTACTTACCAAAAGGCAAATTGTAAGCACATTTATATTTAAAAAATTAAATTGTGTTAATTTATTAAAAAAAAGCCATTTCAATTGTGGCTATTCCTTTGGGCAATCGTAGAAAAACGGAGGAAAAGGCAGGTTAAAGTCCAGCCTTACCTGATAAAGAGGCCAACAAGGGCAACCAATCAAGGAGGCAAGCAAGATTAAGGCCCTCCAGGTGGCTTAGCAGCAACAGCAGCAATCATATGGGGGTCAAGCCTTTCACGACTGTCAGAGCCAGACGAGAGCAACCGAAATTACCGTTCTTCCTAGTTCAGCTGTCGCCCAAGAGCAAACTGGATAGTCTACGAAAAATCTAAAAACCTAGACTACAAGGTTGTAACCTGAGATAAATTAAAGAGACGCGGTGACATGCTTCAACGCATGCGTTGCCAAAGGTTCGGGCATGCCGCGGCGAACTGCGTTATGCATTTTCGCTACGTTAAATGCAGTGAGAACCACAGTGTAGGTTAACTCGGTCAAGAAAAGGTCGAAGATAACACTCAACTTAGATGTGTACTTTGCGGGGTCGAGGGGCACCCTGCTAGCTATCGGGTCTGTCCTAAGTTCCAACAACTAAAACAAACAAAACCTCCGAAGGTGGTGAAGAGGCGACCTGTTTTTGCTCCTGCACCGACAACCGTTGTGCCCGAAATCTCACGCCCAAATGCTGGCAGGGAAGGCAACAACAACGGAACATCCACAACCAAAGGTTGGCAAACAGGCCCCGTGCCTACGGCACCTGCGGTACAGGCCGATATAATGTCTGTGTTGCTGGCCATGAAGGCAGTGTACGCACCACAAGCACCTCAACCTGCAAGTTTTTTTGTAGAGCTCAACAAACTTTTCGAGTACCTTAGTCTGCACTCGGATGAAAATTATTATATTATCGCTGGAAATTTGAATGCCAAACACCATGTTGAGTATAAAATCGACCCTCTTGCTACAGATGGACCATCGTTTCCAAGGAGTGGTGCTTTTCTAGATCTACTACTGTTAGACTCAAGACTGACAGTAACTGACTCTGTGGGCCAACAGACAAGCAATTGTAGACCACTGCGGACTTGCCGCCGTCATACAACTACCAAACGAGCTTGTGGTGTTGGATGAATTTGTGCCTGCGCGCTCTTACAATTTTAGTAAGGCACGCTGGCCACGTTTCTCCAACATCCTGACAAGAGAACTCCTCTCTAACGACATTGTGCCTCCAAACGACGGAATCTATCGAACGTAGAGATCGATGGATACCTGCTTCAGATGGATGGTGTCATAAAACAGACGATGGACAGAACGATCCCACGATACAAAGAACATAACGCAACTGAAATGTACAAGAACGCGACAATAGACGCACTACATAGACAAAAAAGTGGCCTCCTGACAAGATTAAAACTCTTGTACAGGCGGTTTACTGACAGAAACGATCTGGAGATTAGGACACTGAAGTCTTCAATCAAAAATGTCAACTCGCTCATCAAACAAAACTATTGATTGTCTATTAACTCGTACTGGGATAACAGAATTCGAGCCGTTAATTCTAGCGACCCGAGTATGTTTCCCGAGTTTAATAAAATCTTTAGAAAGGATACTCAAAATGATCTTCCGTGTCTTAAGCTCCAAAGAACGACAGACAACGAAAACATACTCCTGACCGCAGGAATAGATCTGGGGGACGTCGTCTTGGACGAAGATTTCTTTGTGATCGAAGATCCATTGGAGAACGTTGAGACAGTGGGTTCTGCTTTTCAGCAAGTGTTTAAGGTGAATGAGTCCATTCATCCAAATCATGACCTGGAGAACAGAGCTCTGCTGAATCACTTTTACCTTCGAAATAGCATCACGCAATGGCAATCTGAGAATCTTAGTTTTACGGGGTTCAATGAAGACAATCTGGCAAACACCACCATCGCCGAGAGAAATGGCCCAGGTTCCCTGCTCATCTCGAAGGTCGAACTCAAAATTATTTTCGCATCATTAAAGAAACAAGTCAGCAGAAGTCGATGGTATACCCAATATAGTACTACGACATCTCCCTGAGGAAGCAATAGACATATACAAGTTAACACATCACATCCCTCTCACACACTGCACACGATAAGAAATGCAACTGCTATTACCCAACACACACAATCCATCCAACAATATATAAACTCAGTGTATAGTCTTCTCTGGACTTCAATCGTTGCTTCATCGTGCGATCAGGCTGATCGTTCTTTTTAGTGTTATTTTTGATTGTAATTTCTTTTGATATTTTTAAATAAAGTTTTTTTTTTTAATAAGTTAACAAGCTCATTTTAAATTTACACAACACTGTTCAACAACACGCTGCATAATGCATATTATCAAGTAAATTGGAAGACAGCTGTTGTACATCCTCTCCCGAAAAAGGGAAAGGACTATTCCAAGTATGCCGAGGACGAAAATATAATTCCAGACACCCAGTTCGGCTTAAAGGCGGGACATGACACAATTCATGCCGCGTCTAAGCTAGTATCTGCTGTCTGGTTGATTTGGAGAAGGCTTTTGACATCGTATGGTTAGAGGGTCTTTATCTGAAGCAAACCAGACGGGGCATAATTAAACCACTGCTATATATGTTTTACGACATGCTTAATGGTAGAAAGTTTGTTGCCAAGAGTGGCAATGTAACATCTACCACAACGTTTTATATTAAAAACGGTCTGCAACAGGGAGCGGTTAACTCGCCAATCTTCTTTAGTGTTTACACCAGCGATCTCATTGGGAGTCTACCTCATGCAATTGCGTATGCCGATGATTTAATTGCGTACAGAACAGGTCCTAAGTTGAGGTTATCAGAAATCTATTGCAACGTGATTTCGATAAAATTCTGCAATATTGTAATGATTGGAAGCTGAAAATTAACTTCCAGAAATGTGAAACTATTCTGTTTAGAACCCCTGTGTCTAGGGCTTCTAGGGATACGAGAAAGAACTGGCGCAAGCTAGTGATCGCTGGGCCACATGGACATCCACTGGCGAGTAAAAGTGTAGTAAAGTACCTTGGCATCTGGCTGGATCAGTTTCTATATTTCAACCGCCATGTAGAGGCTGCTCTGGCCAGGGCTAGGGTAGCTTTTGCCCTGACAAGATGGTTGTTTTAAAGCAGCCGCCTTGACAGCAGGGTAAAAGTGATTTGATACATGGCCCTCATTAGGCCGATGATTGCCTACGGAGATCCTGTCTGGTTCTACGTTGCACCATCTCTAATGGAAAAGATTCGGGTCTTCGAGAGACAGTGTCTTCGCACTTGTCTCGGACTTTATAGAACACCAGAGTCGGAGTACAAACACTATTATTCCAACGAGGTTCTATACAACGGGGCCAATACATCTATACAACGGAGCTATACAAACAGGATAGATAACTTTTTAATTAAGCTCATTCGCGGACACATTGCAAGAGCGATGACCTCAACTAATGGCCAAATCTTCGGGGCTTACTACCCCAAAGATGAATATTTTGAAAGCACACGTTCGAGTGGTTTTATCCCGCCCGAGGCTTTCCTATACCTTTATAGTCGAGGGCTCATTCAGGATAGATCGGCGATTTCGTTGATCTACCACGTCGGCCGCAGAACAGTCGATAGGCGGCTCCTCTACGACCGAGACATAGTCGCTGGGAGCGAAGCAGGGCGCCTCCGTTTCAGCAGGGCCTTGCCCGACCGGGATCGGAAGGAAGCCCTTGCTCAGATCCACCAATTTTGGTGGCTTAGTTAGAACCCGCTATTTTCAGGCGTCATAGACGAAATATCACCTATGGCCGATCTATAATTATCTTAGGTTTCTTTAAGTTAAGTTAGGTAGGGCAGTTGCGGCGGCACCAAAAAAAAATATGTATATAAAAACACAAAAATCCAAAAAAAAAAAATTTAAATATAAAATAGGTTACTGTGGCTGTTCTAATTTTATGTATTTTAGGTTTATTTTAAGTAATTTTAAGTTTATTTTTAGTTTATTTTAAGTTAGTTTTTAAGTAGTTTAAGATATCTTAAGCGTATAAAGCATTATCATCATCGTCGCAAGAACCTGGATCCGGTCCGCACCTCGTTCAACAAATATCGTTTAATAGTAGTGTAGAATAAGTATATTTCAGTACTGCATTGTTTATTTATTTATAAGTTTTCTGATTGGTTGTTGGGTGATGCACATTTGCTGAAACTATCTCGTACACATCAATTGTGCTTATTTTACCTCCCCGTTCCTGCTAAACTTATAAGCGCGAGTGTTGAACACAGAAAAAATAGCAACACTATAATGCTCTGCTTTTATAACTGTTCTGATCGATTCGCAGAAGTCTTGCACGAGCCCCTCAGAAAGACGACGTTCGGCGGATGAGCTCAACCAATTGGACCAACGGTAGCGTCAACAGTCAACAAAGCAGATGCCCATGGAAAAAAGAAAAAGTTGCTAAGCGACCAATAGCCTCGGAAAAGGACAGATTCACTGTTGACGACCCGAAAAAAACGAATTAAGAACAACGACCTTCGGATCTGCACGTGGAATGTTAGAACTCTTAACAGATCACGTACAGCCAAACAACTAGCGGAGGCCCTAGAATGCTACAGAGCAGGAATAACTGCCATCCAGGAAGTGCGATGGGGTGGGCCGGGCAAAAGGAGGATGAGAAACTGTGACGTGTACTACGGTGATTGTGCAAGAAGACCACATCGTTTATTTGGGAGCGGATTCGTCATAAGCGGTAGACTTAGGCAAGAAGTCTTGGGCTTTCGACACGTAAGTGAGCGACTTGTGACAATCCGTATCAAGGCTAAATTCGCCAACATTAGTCTAATATGCACTCATGCCCCCACAGAGGACAAAGATGGCGCCACCGAAGAGGACTTCCACGAGCTCCTTGACAAAACCTATAAGCAATGCCCTAAATACGACGTTAAGATCGTCCCAGGCAATTTGAACGCCAAAATAGGTAAAGAAGAAATCTTCTGTAGGACTGTCGGAAAACATAGCCTACACGACATAACGTCTGAAAACGGACTTAGGCTAATTGACTTCGCAGCGGCAGATAACATCACCATTGCAAGCACACGGTTTCCTCATCTCGATATACACAAGACACGCCTCCAGTATCTTGAAATGGAAACCTCGTAGTAGAGTCACAGTCGGTGCTGAGTACATGGAAGAATCATTTCTGCAGACTGTTAAACGGCGATGAAGACCAAAATCCCGCTGTCAGGCAGAATGAACCATTCAACATGGACGATGACAGACAAAACTTCCGTCCACCTTACCAAAATGAAGTAAGGATAGAAATATCTAAACTAAAAAACAACAAACCTGCTGGACCCGACGGACTACCTGCCTAACTATTTAAAGCGGCCGGAGATGACCTGGTGGAGTGCATACACCAACTTATCTCTAAAGTTTTGTCAGAAGAAAGTATGCCTGATGAATGGAACCTCAGCATCGTTTGCCCTATCCACATAAAAGGAGACCCTCTAAACTGCGCCAACTATAGAGGATTAAGCCTCCTGAATTCCGCCTACAAGATCCTCTCTGCCGTACTATGTGAACGCCTGAAACCTTTTGTCAGCAACATGATTGGCCCCTATCAGTGTGGTTTCAGACCAGAAAAGTCCACAATCGATCCGATCGAATGTTCACGCTACGACAGATCCTGGAAACTACCCATGAATTCCAAATCGATACCCACAACCTCTTTATCGATTTTAACATGGCGTACGATAGCATTTATAGAGACGAGCTACATAGAGCCATGTCAGGTTTTGGCATCCCCACAAAACTCGTCCGACTGTGCAGGATGACGATGGAGAACTCTCGCTGCTCCGTCAAGGTTGGTACTGACCTCACAGAAGCTTTTGACGTAAAAAAAGAATTCCGACAAGGTAAATCGTTATATGCGATTTCTTCAACTTAATACTTGAAAAAATTATAAGAAACTCGCAAGCCAATTGTAGAGGGACAATTTTTTTCAAGTCTGTGCAATTGCTAGCATACCGTGACGAAATAGACATCATTGGCAGAACTCGGCGAGCTGTCACTGGAACGTTTGCTAGCATTGAAGCTGAAGCGGCTAAGATGGGACTAGCAGTCAATGAGGCCAAAACTAAGTACCTGCTGTCCACAAAAAGGGACACACAACACCGACGGGTTGGACAAAACATCACAATAGACAGGTACAACTTTGAGGTAGTTAGGGAATTTGTGTACCTCGGATCCCCTATAACATCTGACAACAACATCTCGCCAGAAATAAAGCGAAGAATTACTCTTGCCAATAGCTGTTTCTATGGGCTAGGAAGGCAATTGAGTAGCAAAGCCCTCTCTCGAAAGACAAACCTAGTCCTGCTCTATGGCGCCGAGGCATGGACTCTATCTAAAGCGGATGAGGATATCCTTAGCGGTTTCGAGGCGTAAAATTCTTCCTAGGATTTTTAGCCCTATCTGCGTTAACGGGCTTTGGAGGAGAAGGTTCAACCAAGAACTATACGAGCTGTACAGCGACGTTGACCTGGTAGAAAAATACGCATATCACGTTTAAGATGCCTAGGTCATGTAGAGCGAATGGACAACAATGCTCCGGCTCGCAGGATCTTCGATTCCATCCCAGAGGTTAGACGCAGTCAAGGAAGACCTCGCCTTAGGTGGCGCGCCCAAGTGGAGGACGACCTCAACCAATTTGGAGTGCGAAACTGGAGGCAGCTAGCCAAACACCGAGCTGGCTGGAGAGGCATGTTGGTTGAGCCCAAGGTTCGTCCCGAACTGTAGCGCCCCCTAAGTAAGTAAGTTTTCAGATTAAATCAAATATTTATAAGCGCCCTGGACACAAGCGAAAGAAAGAAAGGAAATGGCAAAAAGATGAAAACACTGACTCAATAAAAAGCCATGTCTTAAAACGGTACACAGATTTTTGAAAAACAGCGAAAGACACAGGCACAGGTGTAATTGGGCAAAGAACTAAATTAACCTACCCATGGGGGACCTGTCTAGCATATTCCAGGCGGAAGTCCATGCGATATGTAAGTGCGCTGAAATGAAAATAGATAGAAATTACACAAACAAACACATTGCAACTGTGACAGATAGTCAAGCTGCAATCAAAGTCTTAATGTCCTACACAATAGTTTCAAAACTTGTCAGCGAATGCTGGGATAAGCTGAACAGACTGGGAAGTAGCAACAAAGTAACAATAAACCGGGTATGGTACAAGGACACGTAAGAATAAATGGAAATGAACAGGCTGATAAAGTAGAAAAAAAAGAGCGCATTATAAAACCCCAATTTTATTCATTCATTTATTCAATGGTTCTGGAAGTCCGAAAACCTTATAACATTGTTCAAGTATACGTTCCCTTAAAAACATAATCCCCTTAATCAATGTTTGCGATGATAATTTACGTGGGTGAAGCTTTATTATTTTGTTTCAATTTTTTTACTTGCTATTTAGGTACTAAAATGCAAGATATGGATTCGTGCAAAAAAACAAATCTAACAATCAAACATGACATTACGATAATAGAGAAGTTGAAAAAAGTGGGTCCGAAAATTCCGTCCGTCTGTCTGTCTGACTGTTCGCACCTCTACAGCCTAAGCGGATGGGACGATTTGCTTCAAACTTGGTACTTAGTATTTGTTAGGTAGTATCTCGGGGGATGTTTTTCATTTTTGCTCTAGGTCGAACAAAAAGTTAGATTTTCTTATTTTTTCCAAGAAAACTCTGAAACTAATTGAAAAAAAATAAAGAATTTTCTAAAAAAAAAATATTTTTTTTATTTTAATAGACTTTTTTCGGAGTTGGTCTTTTTGACAGCTGTCTCTTGATTTATGCTTAGTTTGGTTTGCGATTTGTAATGAATAGACTTACTCCTGAACAAAGTTTGCAAATTGTGCAAATTTATTACCAAAATAATGGTTCGTTCGAATGGGCAAAACGAAATGGCCACCGATCCCCTCGGCTGGAATTTATTCGAGCCAGCCACGGCAGCCACTTCCCCGAAATCATTTCTAGAACATAATGCAAAGCCTTATCTTTATAATAAAACTAGATTCTTGGCCATAACATTAAACTATATGCGTTTTATATCTTCTTGAAAACCACATGTCTGAAAAAACACCCATGTATATAAACATACATATCCAGCCACTAAGCAATTATCTAGCATAAGAACTAGTTCATGCGACCCAGTCGTGCATTTTATTTAAATTTTATTCGACGATGTGACCGCACATATGAGCAAGTACGTGCGATCCAGTCGTGGAATTTATTTTTTCTGTTTATGTTTATTTGACTTTGCAGCGGCACATATCGTCACCATTGCAAGCAAACTGTTTCCTCATCTCGATATACATAAAGGGACTTGGCGACACCCAGATCAAAGAACCGTCAACCAGATTGACCTTCCGAGCATCTAACATCGATTCGGATCACTACCTTGTTGCAGCAAAGGTAAGAATGCGAATAACCCGAACACCACAACAACGGAGTAATACTGTGAGGAATTATGACGTCCGAAAGCTGCAATCGCAAGAAACCGCCAAAACGTATGCCGATCGAATATCCCGTAACCTCTCAAGAAATCCAGTACCGCCAGCATCAAGTGCCGAAGACCAGTGGCAACAGATATGCCGCAACTCATGTGCTAGGTTTCACTAGACCACCACCTCGAAACCTCTGGTTCAATGACGAATGCAGGCAGGCCCATGCAGCCAAACAAGAGGCATATGAAACGGCGCTGCAAGGAAGGACGAGAGCTGCTCGCGAGCTATACGAGCAGAAAAGATGAAAAGAACACTGGCTTCACCAAAAGAAAAAGAGAAGAGAGAACCGCGCGATGCTACTCCAGGAACAACGTGAGGAAGTTTTACCAACATGTAAAAAGAACGTGCCAAGGAAAAAAAACCCGCACAGAAACCTTTATAGATAGAAATGGAAACCTCGTAGTAAAGTCACAATCGGTGCTGAGTACATGGAGGACCATTTCTGCAGACTGTTTAACGGCGATGAAGACCAAAATCCCGCTGTCAGGCAGAATGAACGTGGACGATGACAGACAAAACTTACGTCCACCTGACCAAAATGAAGTGAGGATAGCAATATCTAAACTAAAAAACAACGAAGCTACTGGACCCGACGGACTACCCGCCGAACTTTTTAAAGCGGCCGAAGAGCGAATGGACAACAATGCTCCGGCTCGCAGAATCTTCGCTTCCGTCCCAGAGGGTAGACGCAGTCAAGGAAGACCTCGCTTTAGGTGGCACGTTCAAGTGGAGGACTATCTCAACCAACTTGGAGTGCAAAACTGGAAGCAGCTTGCCAAAGACCGAGCTGGTTGTAGAGGCATGTTGATTGAGGCCCAGGTTCGTCCCGAACTGTAGCGCCCCCTAAGTAAGTAAGTACGTAAGTTTGTTTGATCGGAGTAGTCTAATTTTCAATGACAATGGTCAATTTTTTACTTGCGATTATATGTAGGTATAGGTAGTAGTACAATGCAAGTTATTTATTCGTCAAAAAATAAATTGCACGACTGGATCGCACGTACTTGCTCTAATGTGCGGTCACAGCTTGAAATAATATTTGAAAAATTTGATTTTTCTGACTTTTGATTGTTTGAAAAAAGTACGTAAAATTGTTTTCAGCGACAAAAATTAAACGCTATTTTATTTCTTTAAAAAATGTGAAAAAGTGTGAATTTTTTTTCAAAATCGTTAGAGCCGTTTTTAAATAACACGGTTTTTTTTAACAATTTAAAAAAAAAAATTGAAAAAAAATAATTGAAGAATACAAACTTAAGGACAAAAATAACGTACATTTAAAAACAAAATTTAAATTATTCAAAAAAAAAATTAAAAAAAAATTATTAAATTTTGAAAAAAAAAATAAAGCAAAATTACTCAGGCTACCTACATCTTCTTGAATATCAATTTTGATTGTAATCGGATCACCAGTTTTCGAAAAAGTCGAAAAAAAAAACGGTCCTATGGGAGGTACCGTTTTTAGCCCACCATATAAATTTTTTTTTTCACCAAAATATAATGCATACCTACGTAATACACTGATTTTTTTTTTATAAAAATTCTTGGAGCCGTTTTCGAGAAAAATAAGCTTTTACATAACGGTTATCTGACAGGTACCGTTAATTTTTGAGCTAAAAAAAAATTAAAAAAGTCCTCTGTAGAATGTCAAAAGAACCTTAAGTTCAAAATTTGAAGACGTTTAGGCTGCAGTCCAAAATACATCCGTACAGACAGACAGACAGACGGACAGAATTTTCCCAGTAACTCAAATATGTTTCTCTATCATCATAATGTCATGTTTGATTGTTATCTCAAAATTTTTAATCTGCACGAATGCATTACTTGTATTTTAGTACCTATAATCGCAAGTAAAAAATGAGACAACAGTCATACATGACATTACGATAGAGAATCATATTTGAATTACTGGCGAAATTCTGTCTGTTCTGTTCGCATGTATTTTGGACTATATCCTAAACGTTTTGGCCAATCATCTTCAAATTTAGTACATAGGGTTATTTTAATATTCTACAGAGGACTTTTTTAATTTTTTTTTAGCCTAAATATTAATGTATTAATGTAAAGTAAAAGCTTATTTTTCTGAAAAACGGTTCGAAGATTTGTTATAAAAAAAAATCAGTGTACTTCTGTAGGTTTGGTTTATGTTTTGATGAACAAAAAATTAAAGATATTGGGCTAAAAACACTAGCCCCCATAGGATGGTTTTTTCGACTTTTTCGAGAACTTGTTCACCGATTACAACCAAAATTAATATTCAGGAAGATGTAAGCAGTCTTAGAAATTTTATTTAAAAATATTTTCAAACCAACATTTTTGTATTTTTGATGATTTTTTTTTTTTTTTTTTTTTTTTGAAAAAATCGATATTTTGAAAACGCATTTGTGAATTTTTTTTTATATGTAAGTTATTTTCGTGCTTAAGTTTGCATTCTTAAAATAATATTTGTTTATTTAAAAGCCGTTCCTACAATTTTGAAAAAAAAATTCAGTTTTTTACATTTATCAAAGAAAGAAAATGGTGTTTAATTTTTTCCGCTGAAAACTATTTTACGTATTTTTTTCAAACAACAATCAACAGTTAAAAAAATCGAATGAAAACTTTGATTCTCTTAATATTTTTTAAATTGTATTCGTCGCTGTGGCCGCATATAAGAGCAAGTACGTGCGATCCAGTTTCTAGTCGTGCAATTTTTTTTTTTTTGCTTGAATACATATGTAGTTTATGTAGTTCTATGGGGATCATTGCGCTAGAAATATATATATATAGAAAGTGTTGTGCATACGAATATAGTAGCGAATGTTACCGGCAAAACTGTTTTTTAGGAAAAATTTATGAATTCAGAGATATGGTCATATCTTCACAGCCCATACACATAACAGTTGGCATCATTGAAAACAACTTATAACTTCCGCTTGGATACTGATTCAAGATCGCTGTACTGTAGATGACTCTTTGCAATCTCCCTGAAAGATAATTAGTTATTATTTCACATGCACGGTCACTGAAGCCAAAAAGTAAAGCAGGTTCTACTCGAGAAAGAATACTTGGATTCACCTCATCGAAAGCTTTTGAAAAATCAAGTAAGCAAAGAAGATTGATATGGCCCTTATCGTAATCAATTCTAATGTCATCTAAAAAATGAACCCTGGCAGTATTGAAGCTGTGATTCGGTCTCAAACCAGATTGTTTATCATATAGAGTTATTTTCTCCAAAACTTTGGAAAGGCAAGGAAGGCTGCTGTTTGGCCTGAAATCTGCTGTTGATGTAGAGTCACGTTTCTTGACAATGTGAAAAAACTTTGGCAATTTTCCAAGAAACAGGAAAAGGTGAAGTGATAATGCACCAATTGATTACATGATTGAGGTGGGTGAGAATAAGTGGAAAAATGAGTTTGACGAAACGGATTGGTACACCATCATCTCCAATGGAGTCGGATCTGAATTCCTTCACACATTGCTTAACTTCACTTTCATTAACTACTTCAAAATTTTCTAGTTTTGGTACAGAACTTGGGTTCGTTGAAGGGTTGATCCTATGGTTATCAACAGGTACAGAATTATCAAGTAAAAAATCATTCAACAGATCAGGATCTAGACAACTTTATCTACTTTATTCTTGATCCCATTCCATATTTTATTATGCGGTTTAAATAGCTTTTCGATTGTTGTTTTGATCGAGTTATATGTTTTTATGGGCTGTATAATTATTAAATATACTGGCTCATCGACACTTCGTTCCTTAAATTGAAAAATTCCGTTTCTTGCTAACTCGGAAAAGCCTTTTTTACAAGTAGGATTTCAGAATGTTATATATTTGTTGTAGAAAAACCTTTTTTTTTTATTCTTAAGACGTCGCATCGCGCCAGGCTATGGGAAAGTTAGGAAACATAAAAAGCGCCTTTGAAAATAATTTAATTTCTTCTAACGATTTAATAATTTCGATTAAAATTTAATATACCTTATCTATTATTGTTGAGTGGTTATTTCTAAAACTAAATTGGTATTCACGAAAAAGCTGTGTCTCCTCTACGATTGGAACTAGGCACTTATGTTATAATTTCTCTTAAACCTTGGAAATTGTTGTTAAAAATCGAATTTGAAATGCAACTTCTTTTTAATAATAGGAAGAACGGTAAGGGTAGTCTTAGGCTTAGTAGGAAGGAAAAATTGCGCAAACATAATTAATATGCAAAATAAATATATTTAATTACGAATTTAGAAACTTAAAAAAATGTTAATGATATGATCCGCTTTCTGTCTCTTGACTCTTTTTTGCAATTAATTAATAAGTCAAGTGCGTCCAATTCAGGTTTTTTTCAAAGCCAGAGATGTTAAAATTAATTTTAAAAAGCCATCAAAAACTCATTCAAATAAAAAAAGAAAATAATAAAAATATTGTTGAAATACTTTATTCTATTTTTTGTATGTGAATTAACTAGCTTAAAGAGAAAAAAATCATTAATAGGTACACAGGCACATTTATCGCACTGAACCGAACCACCTGCTCCTTAAACCAAAAGCAATTGCCACAGCTTCCCTAACTTCACCCTTCCCCACATGAACACATAATTCAAATTAATTCCACACTACTAGGAGTGTATTAGCGTCAGTAATCCTTGCATGGCAAAAGCACCTTAATGGCACTCACACAAGTTACGCTGCAAATACCCACTCAATGGCACAGAGTTGCTGAATAAATAAATAAGTTCGCGTAGTTCTATGTAACCAGGATTTGCCTTCTACTGTACCACCAGCTTCCCAACTGTGCTGTGTTTTCCGAGTAAGACCTGGGTTGTGTGTAAGCAAATAGTACGGGTAAGTACAGTAGTCAAAGCATACCAGGAATTCACCTGATATAATTCTATAACTATGGTAATATCGCTGGCAACGCGCTCAAGAAACAGTATCTTCCACGTATGAATATTCACAAATACTCTTATAGACAGAGCTCCGGAAATCGCGCGCTCTTCCTCTTACTATGTCTCATTTGAGGTTATTGCGTTCCTGGTTGGCAATCATTTTATGATAGTGCGGTATCTGTACTATAGAATCGCTATGAGTTGCCGTACATATCCTGGGAATCCTAGAAACCGTTCTTAAGCGGATCCCCTAAGCCTTTGATTATGAATTATGCCTCCTGATGCTATGTTCCAGGTATCTGATGTTAAAATGCCAATGGTGATGATGATGATGATGGGACTTGCGGTGATTACGTTGATAATGATGGGGCGTGTACCGGCTGAGAACCAATACACCAAGTGACTTACAACAAACTTAAGAGGAGCGAGGAAACTGAGCTGAGAAGCAGATGGGAATGTGTGCAACTCCATCGGCTTGGGAGTTGGCTCTTCGCAAAGGAGTTGGCTCTTCGGTGATGAAGTAAGGCAAAGCATATTAAATTCCGAGTTGAAATATGAAATATTCTAAAGCCAATGAAAGTGTGTAAATTAAGGGTAAGTTCCTTTTCAGAGTCGGATCTTTACGTAATAAGGTGCCCAACAATTTTTTTTAATTCCGAATCAAGTCGCAATGAGGCGCTTAGAATACGCCTTACGTATTACGGTTTGGATATAGACTAACAACAAAAGTGTATTAAATACTGGTAAAAGGTCGGTAAATGTTCTCGTCTCCACTATTTAGAGTTAATTCCGAATCAAAAAGGAAGATGGCCAGACGAAAAATTACCAACATGAGAGTACTATAAAGAATGTATATACAATGATTTTTCTTGCAAAAACAAACGTAAAATGAAATTGATTTTAAATATTATGTCTAATGAGGATTCTAAAATATTTTCAACTTTTTTAATTCTTGAAACATTTTTTTTTACTTTAATTATCACAAAACTTTTCAAAGCAAGACGAAATATCCAAATAAAATACAAACTTCTGTGAGAATTGCGAATTGTCAAATATTGTAGTGTGTGTGCAAATCGGTGTTAATCCCGCTAAAAATCCAGATTTCCGAAAAATTATCTACCTATGTATACAATTTTAGTTTCAAAATGAGAATAGCAAACTTCAAAACGAGAATCGTAAACTTCAATGTGGGATAGTAAACTTCAATATGAGAATAGTAAATTTCAATATGAGATTTTTTATTTAAATTTAATTTAAAACAATTATTAATAATAATACATATTAATATAACATAATTATGTTCTAAGTTAAGAACTGCAGGAAATTTATTTTGAATGCTTGGGATGCAAGTGGCACACGTTCTTGGTGTAATTGTCTGCAAACCTTCTACTATAAGGCTTTCTAAGGCTCTTACTCTCTGTTCTCTTATGGAAGAATCGGTTCTTTTATTTAACAATTTGTTGAAAACTATTGCCAAAATTGCTTTTTAAATTTTTACTGTAGCTATTCTCATATTGAAATGTTCTATTCTGATATTCATTTTTTTTATTCTCATATAGAAGTTTACTATTCCACATTGAAGTTTACTATTCTCATTTTGAAGTTTATTATTCCACATTGAAGTTTATTATTCTCATTTTGAAACTAAAATGGTATAGATAAAAAAGGATTGATTTGTTTTTATAAATAGACATTATATTTGATCTTAGATAAAAAAAAAAGATCTTAGATCAAAAAAAATTATTGATCTTTTTTCAAAACGTATTTGACATCAGATTTCAAGAGATCTCAAAACGATGTTATAACACACTTGTGTCAAGATTGCAGTGAGTATAATCATTGTATTGGGTGTTTCAACGGGGACGCTTGCCGCTATTTTGACATTTCTCTTCAGTAAGGTTTGCCTTTGCCATTTCATGATGAAAAGATATACGAGCCAACAACTAGTCAAAATTATTAA